>OY282559.1:312197124-312619624 GCA_958295665.1 Tipula vernalis
TTCATCCGGATCCATTTTCTGTTCAAAATGGTCTACTAACACCAACATTCAAAACAAAACGGCCCGAATTGAAAAACTATTTTAAACCACAGCTAGATGATATGTACAAAGCACTTGATTAAAGTTATTTATTATAAATATTATTATATTACTATAAATATAATACTGTTATTAATTTAATATTATTATTTTTCTATTCAATACACATACAAATAAATAAATAAATTAATTAATAAACAAAAACAATTTTTAATTTAAATTAAATTAACTACTACTATACTATGTAATTAATTAAGCAAACATTAAACTGCAAGAAAAAATATTTTGTAAATAAATCCCACAAATTAAACAATTTAAAAAACATACTTACATTATAAAAAATTTATATCGTCAATTTTTCGAGTCGATTGGTTATGGAGTATAGACAAAATTAATGTCCACCATCGAATAATTAAAAATCAATTTAAACAAATAAATACACAATTAATAAATAAACAAAAAAAACTGGTTTAATTTGGTTTTTTATACATTAATTTAAGTTATTTTTTGACGAAACAGAAGAGATAATTAAATTTGCCAATCTGATCAATCACAGCCACTTAACTTACAATACAACCAAATTAACAACAATTTTTAATTAGATGTTAAATTATATTTTTTATTGATTGATTGGATTCAAGTGTAATTAATTTTCGTATTTTAATTAGAGCAAAAAAAAAAATGTAAAATTCTAGTCTGTTTTTAAATTAATTTAGAAATATTGTATTATTTTATGTTGAATATTTTTTGCATCAAATTTAATTACCCGACTTCATATTGTACTTAGAACATAATAATTCAAATGAAATAAGCACATTTGTTTAAAAAAAATGAAGAAAATCTAATTTTCTTATAAAGAAAAAAAAAAATTTAGAAATTAATAAATTAGAAAAGCAAAAACAAAAGAACTTTATTTTTTTTTTTTTTTGTTGATAAAATACAGTTGTTTTTAAATTAAATAAACAATTAATTAAATTATTTATGAAATAATTAATTTTTATGGTTGCCTAGTGAAAAAATTAATTAAATAAATTAAATTAAATAAAAATCAAATACATACTATAATAATATAATAAATTATTAAAAAGAAGGAAATAAATGGAAAATAATTATATTAATTAAATTATTTAATTTGCAATAAATTTAAAAATGGAAAAATAAATAAAAAAGAGAATATTAGATAGAAAATTAGGATGACTTGTTTCAATTGTTTTTTTTTTCCTCCGAACCAGACACGAATTAAAGGAATGAAACCTTCTAAACAACAACTTCCAAAAAGGTTGATAAACTTCACCCTGACTGCTCAAAAAGAGAGAAAGAGGAATTAGGCAAGATAAAAGAGGAATTAGGCAAGATAAAACCATTAGAAATTCGTTTACCACCAGTAGAAATCCCACATTTTCACGGGGACTACACGAAGTGGGTAGGTTTCTCTGATACATTCAAACGTTTAGTTCATAAAAATAATCAGGTCACCACGACACATAAAATGAACTACCTTAAAAGTCACGTAGAAGGGTCAGCTGGAAAATTATTGAGTCATTTGGAACCTACTGGATACAATTACAATGCAGCATGGAAAATATTAGAGAACCGCTTCAACAACAGGAGATTACTCGTATCTAATTTGTTAGACACTTTATTGAATCAGCATACGAACAACATGGAGTCGGCTGCTGCGGTCAAACACTTGCATGACACAACAACCGAGTGCCTATACGCCATAAGGAATACAGGCATAAATATTGAAACATGGAGTCCTTTCATCATCTTCAGTTTGTTAAAAAAGTTGGACAACGAGTCACGACGGCTATACGAAAGCTCTCTAGAGAACCCAAGAGAATTTCAAGAAACAAACCAATTTTTTGAGGTTTCTAGGAAGGCGTTTCCAAACTTTAGAAGCGATCGGTAACAAAAAGATAATACCAACCCAACAAGTAAGATTTCAACCACAACTGCTAAGACGCGCATATCTAACTGCTACACAACCAAGTAATATTTGCTTATGCTGTCAGAAAAACCACAGGAGCGAATCATGCCAAGGTTTCAAAGATTTAAGCATTTCTGAAAGACATCAGATAGTCATGCTGCACAATTTGTGCAGAAATTGTCTCAGCCAAAACCATTCGACAACCTGTTGCAGCATTAAATGGAGTTGTTTTACCTGCAAAGGCAGACATCATACGTTGCTAGCAGAACATCTCAACACTCGACTAGGATAGTGGCCCGGTACTTTTAGCAATAGTCCTAATAAAAGTACAGAATTTGTTCGGTAGTTTTACTCTACTATGAGCACTGATCGATCCAGGCTCACAGGCTACATTCATCACAGAGCAAGCAGCACCACAACTAGGCCTGCCAAGGGCAAGAGTTCTAACTGAAATTTCTGGAATTTCAGCAACAAAATGACGAGCCAATCAACGGATAGCGATAGAAATAAGTGCCAGATTTCCATCGATTTTCAAGATAGAAGTTAATGCTTTAGTTCTGGGAACTATCACCAAACCAGTTCCAGACAAGAACACATTGGGTTTAGACAGCGAATTACAAAAAGAAGTAATCCTAGCCGACCCTACATTCGACAATTCAGGACCTATTGATCTTTTAATAGGTGCCGACATATATGGAGAAATCATGTTAGAAGGCATAAAAAGGTATCCTCATCATAAGTGCATAGCGCAAAGATCAGAGCTAGAATGGATCATATCTGGTCGTCTAACTCAAAACAACAGCAAGAAGGTTACACGGTTAAATAGCCACATCACATTAGCAGAGATAGACAAGCAATTAAAATGCTTTTGGGAATCCGAAGAATTGCATCCTAAACGAAGCCTAACTGCTGAAGAGATCGAATGTGAGCAGTACTATGATGAGACTCACAAGCGATTAACAAATGGATGATACGAAGTTCGAATGCCGCTTCACAACGACAAGCTCAAAGAAGTGGGAATAGGAGAATCTAAAAGTAAAGCAGCAGCTAGATTGCTTCAAATTGAAAAAAGATTCAAGAAGGATGAAGACTTTAAGAATCAATATCACAATTTCATGAACGAGTACATCCAGTTGAATCACATGGAACTAATTAGAGATGATACGGAAAAAGATGCTTATCGGGTTTACTACATGCTACACGATTCTGTCTTAAAGGAAGATAGCACAACTACGAGATTGAGGGTAGTTTTTGACGCTTCCTGCAAAACAACAACAGGAACATCACAAGACGTCCCGCACTTTACTGTTTTCGAGATCCGAGAGGCAGTCCATCCTGAACTTACCCAAGTGTTTGTGCCTTCTAAAAGCCAATGCTGGACACGAGCAAAGAAGTGGACCAATGTCTCTTCCTCCTTTTCGTCCAAACAGCTTCTTCAGAAGTCATTAGCCTCCAGACCCAGCCTTCTTGCATGTTCTCCAAAAAGGCAGTGTCCCGTGAGAATTCCTACGACCGTTCTTAATTTACGTCTGCGTAGGAATATTAATGCCCTAGTGCGCACCAAGTCCAGCTTTGGCCAAACTTGTCTTGCAACTCTACAGGTGAGGGTGTTAGACCACCTTTTCCCCGCTGAGGATAGTGCCTGCTTCCCAAGTGCTTATCTCAGCTCTGTGATAGGCCTCCCCAGACTTGCCCTTTCCGGTTGCAGCTGGAGAGTCGTACCATGCCTAGCAAGTTCATCTGCCCTGCAGTTCCTCATGACGCCCGAGTGAGCTGGGACCCAAATTACCTGGATATTGAAATGCTCATCCATCTCATTTAGAGATGAGTGACAACTCAACGCCCGTGATGCCAAGGACACCGATTCTAACGACCGGATCGCCGCTTGACTGTCCACATAGATTGTGATATGGTCTAAGGATAACACATTATGCTCCAACCACTTCATGACCTCCTCTATCGTTCCTGCTACCGCAGGAATATTATTTTGCGGTATTTTGGGATGCACCGGATTCGCCGTCTCGCTAACCCTCAAACCCTCTGTAGAGGACTCGTCAGTGCTTCTCCGTATGGCCGGGCTGCCAACATCCTCCTCCATTGGCACACTAGCTGCTTCGCTTATGTGCCCCTCCTCATCTTCCAAGTGAATCCTTGCCAGACCAAGGTCGCCGGATTTACTTTTCCCCCTACTTTCAGCTTCTCCTCCCATGCTGCTGGTACCCCCTTTAGGCCTGGGCGGGTTGCCACCATCCTCCGTTTGGCCTCCTGTACGCGCTTCCGCCCCATCCTTTTTATAAACGTTGAGAGTAATTGACCTCCCTTCGTTTTGTGAAGGAGGGCAAGGGACTTCTTATTTATTACCATAATTGATATTTTCGAACCCCCTTCGCCTCCTCCTGCTTGACGATCTTCCAATTTCCCGTCGGAAGATTCAGGCTACTGGCCTGAATGATTTTCAAAGCCTCGTCAGGGCTAGCCGGTTCGGATGGCAGACAGACACGTCCCCTCGGCCTGCTGTGAATTTCCTTCCGGCTAACTGCCGCAAGCTTTGTGCCTGGCCACACCTCTTCTACTTTTGCTATAGCCTTTTTATACAAATCCACAGACCTAGAGTCCGAGCATGCAGTCGTCTTCACACGCCCTTGATACCACCCCGCATCTATGCAGGATGGGGGTGGTCCTGGATTTTCTCCCAGGACCTTTAAAAAGACGAGGTTGAGTGCATTATACACCAACCTCAATTTTTCCGCCGTGATGCTCCCATCTTCTCGACTTTCGTCAATTACCGCTAGCATCAACACATGCTCCCTCAGGACATCGCTGAACAGCTTTGTTCCTGCTATTGATGTTCTCTGTTCTTCCGTGAGCTGACCCTCGGGGACGCATCCCACTTTTCGAGGATTCGAAATGCCGAGCGGCGATTTCTTTACTGCCTTTTCGCCGGAGGAATGTCTCTCGTCCCTCTCCCCTGTGCTGCGTTGGTACCGCTAACTCCCGGGACTGGTGCCCTAGAGTCAACCACCTCTGCAACCTAAGAAGCCCCACCCGTCTGGTTCGAGGTACCTCCCTTCGCTGATTCCGGATTTTGAGGGGAGCCGATGTCCTTGATTTTCTTATAGTTAGATCTGTCCATTGTGATTCCCACGAGTATCGGAGAAATAAAGGTCCGCCTACGCAGAGATCCGTATACGCAGGTAAGGCTAATTACAACTGGAGGTCGCCGGGTATCCAGAGGGCTCTGTTCATGACTGGGGTTTGTTAAATGGGCCCCCAGCCTGGCAGATCGTCAGCACGGGTCGCTTTACACCCTAATTCGAACCATTTGCCATCATTTAGCGTGACCCGCCTTATACCTAGGTCACTTATTAACACCCGCTCAATGAGCGTGGACCCGGAGGCGACGGCAATTATAAGGCAACAATATCTAAACGGACAATCTTATCAGAGGCATCAAGGCTTTTCGATCCGCTAGGATGGTTAGCACCAGTGGCGATCCAGACAAAAATTCTACTTCAAGATTTATGAGCTTCTGGTGTAGGTGGGACGAAAAACTCCACGTAAATCTTGAAAACAGATGGTTAAACTACAAAATGGAATTACCACGTTTAGAGGAAATCAGAATTCACCGTTGGATAAATTACAACAGTGACGCCGAAATTGAACTACATGGTTTCTGTGACGCCTCGAATCAAGCATATGCTGCAGTGGTATACAGTAAAATTAACAACCAAATCATAATAATTGCAGCCAAAACAAAGGTTGCACCGTTAAACCAAACAATATCCCTACCAAGATTAGAGCTGAACGCCGCATTGCTACTTTCTAAATTACTCAAAAATGTCAAACATGCGATGAACATCAATAGCAATATATCAACATTTTGCTGGAGCGATTCCACAGCAGTTTTGGGTTGGATAAAAGGAAACCCACAATACCATAGGACTTTTGTGGCGAACAGAATAACAGAGATACAAGCCATCACCGATCCTAGCCAATGGCATCACGTGGTCTCTAATGAGAATCCTGCGGACTGCGCATCTCGAGGTTTAAACCCAGTTCAATTATTAACCCACAAAATTTGGTGGGAAGGGCCAAAATGGCTAAAGGATTTGAGCTATCCAATAACATAAATCAACAATGAAGAAATGGAACAAGCGGCCAGCATGGTACGAAAATCAATAAGAACATTTACAACAACAGTGAAAAAGCCTGTGATTGAATTCGATAGATTCTCTTCGTTACAACGGCTTGTTCATAGCATTGCATACTGTCTACGATTTCCATCAAATGCAAAATCAAAATTTAAAAACAGCTCCCATTTCAAACCAGAGCAACTGAATGCGTCGCTAAGGGCTTTAATCAGAGTCGCACAGCAGGAAGGTTTAGAACTAGAATTAAAGAAGTTAAAAGCGAATCAAAACTGTACGTTGTACGGCGAGGAAACTGGCATCACACCAACTAATGGGCATGTTACCAACAGAACGAATACCACCAGCACCACTGTTCACTAACAGCGGAGTAGACTATGCTGGTCCGATTATTATGAAATTGTGGAAGGGCCGCTGTAACAAAACAACAAAGGGATACATTCCATTTTAATATGCCTAGCCACGAAGGCAATTCATCTAGAACTTGTAAGTGACTTGTCAACAGACGCTTTTTTGAGCGCGTACTGACGATTCATATCAAGAAGAGGAATTTGTCTGTAAGAATTCAGTGACTGTGGTACAAATTTTGTTGGAGCAGACAAACAACTGCAAAGACAGGCAAAGCAACAGGAAGCAGAAATTAAGGGTAAAATAGCTCAGATGGGAACTATGTGGCACTTTGTACCCCCGGAAAGTCCTCACTTTGGAGGAGTATAGGAACAAAACAACACCTCCGCAAGGTAATTGGAACCCATACATTAACTTTTGAGGAGCTCTCAACACTTCTAGCTCAAATAGAGGCATGCTTGAACTCTAGGCCATTAGCTCCACTCTCAAAGGACTCAGATGATGATGGGTTTTTAAGTCCGGCACATTTCCTGATAGGCAGGGCCATCATAGCAATGCCACAACCTAATACGGAGGGTATCAAAACTGTTACAAGATGGAATTTACTCACCAAGCTCTATCAAGGATTTTGGAAAAAATGATATACGGAATATCTCTCACGACTACAACGAAGGCCAAAATGGTTGCAAAAGCAACCTAACATCCAATTGGGAGAACTAGTAATCCTCAAAGACGAACAACTACCTCAACTAAAGATACAAGCACAACTCAGCAACTACCAACCCCACAAAGCCTAGACGAAACAGGACCAGGAAGAACAACCACGCAGATGAACAGTCCGCAGTCTATAAAGAACTTATTACCGCTGCCCGGAAAAGACAATCAAAACCAAAGAGTGCAGCCCCACAGACAAGCAAGGAATTTAAGAAAAGTAAATTATCTTGCACTAGCATTACCTACTCTCAATTTGCTGCATACTAGGACAGACGCAAGCTCAGATCAAGGTTACCCCATTTAACTACTCAACAGAAATATATTTCGAGAATTTAGGCAAACTTGAATTGGTCTCCATGAAGTGGACATTAGTGATCTATTACAACATGACGAACTATTGGGAGGAGATCGATACTTTTAAACAAGCCCAAGGCGAACTGGGAGCAGCTTGTAAAGGATTGTCTAGTTTTAACTGCGACGTAATCCTGCAGCAACTTCAATGGCAGCTCAACAACTTGATTGCAGACAATGTTTTGCTATTAACAAGCAATAAGATATGTTTGGAATTCTTACCCAGCGCGAATCCAACCAATATGAAACCCAATTCGAGAATGTCAACAAAAAACAAAAGGCATCTAATGGCATTAATGAGAAACCAAACATCAATAATCGATAACACAATCAAGCTAATGAAATTTAATTCCAATCTCACAACAACTTCATTGAACAATTTGATAAAAGTTCAACAGAGATTAAGATTGGAGAAGATACAACTAAACGAATATCGAAGGTAGAGAAAGAAAGGGTTCGCCTGATATTAATGAGCGCACTCGAGTTGACCTTAATACTAAAAAACTTAGAGGACACGCAATCGTCTGCTTGATATTATTTACTATGCACATCATATTATTTTGCATCCATCGATACTCGCGCCGTCACAATTAGAAGACCCACTGCAATTTATTCGTCAACATATAGTACACCAGCATCAATAACCATTCCTGGCCATAACATTACGTAGTAGGGTAACACAACGAAATGTGAAAATTGAGATTATCATACCGTTGTCTTTTGCAACGGATTATAACCTGCTAGCCGTCTTCCCAGTTCCGAATATTAATCATAACGGGACTCAATCACACATCGTTACATCAACAAAATATCTAGCAATATACCTAACAAAACTCAGTGTGGAGTAGCAATCTTACAGGGAAACCAACGCTTGACACATTATGCAATGTTGAGGAAATAAATTCAACTAACCATTGGATAAAACTGTATGCTCCAAATCAATTGATATACGTAATTACAAATAAAACGACAGTTGATATCATATGCGGATCCAACATCGACTCATACATCCTTCAGGGGTCCGGATTAGTAACGATAGATGCTGGTTGTAAGCTAAGGGGCGACAATCTCTTCATCATCGCTATCGGCACAGCACATAATAATATTATCAAGACATTTGAAAGATCATCTAATATATTAAGCGGAGCGATCAATCTAAAGGAATTCAGTTCGCAAATAAAACCCAAAACAACAAAACCCGATAATCTTAGCCTGATGCCAGCAATTGAGACTACCGATTTGGAAAGGGAGCTAAAAGTGATAAAGGCAAGGGAACAACGATGTTCATCATTACACGATATCCTACTTAACTATAGTAATCCTAATAGTACTTTGCGTCATTTTGTATTTTAAAATCAAAACAATGGGTCAAGTTGTAATACTGGCAGCTCGGCCTCGACCAGACGAAAGTAGTGGAGTGTAAACAGGAGGCTACTCAAAAGTATACAGCTCGGGATATGTTGACTCATCATTTTAACTCGTCAACATTACAACAGTTAATTTCCACCAAAGTATAAAGTTTTGGTGTTTTTTTATTTTGTGTCTATTGTGCTGACACTTAACTTAATTTGTAACAATATTGCATACTATAGAAATATTTTATTGATACTTTAAATTATGTGCTGACATTAAAAAATTTAAAATGATATATAAAGCGTAACATTTAATAAAATAAAACCGAATTTAAATTGACACTAACTGATTTAAACAGACTGATTTTGTTGTTCTAATTGTCGTTTATTTTGTTGTCTCATTACACTCATTTGTCCCATCATCTGGTTCATAGCAGCGATTAAATGCGACAAATCGAAACTTCCATTGTTATCTCGTTCTTTCTGTTCTCTTGACGCACCCGGTACTTTCTCTCCAAAATCATGATACTCTGCATCCAGTTAGAATAGCGTAGAAACATTTAGAACAGTTTTATCATGGAAAATTCCATTTTAGTACAGTTAAACATTGAGTTATTAATTTTAAGTTATTCTATTACATACTAGGTGCCACCGTTACATAATAAACTTGTTACGTTTTTGCCTTGTCAATCAAGGTTCATATCACTGGATTGTGAATAAAAGAAACTCAATTTAATTTATCTCCAACGAATTTATTTATTTCACACAAGAATTATTACAACACAGTTCATTATTTAAAATTCACAAAATCACTTTATATAAATTCTTCTCAAATTTTACTGATCACTTTTACTTTTTATTTCGCACAAAAACACTTTTTAATCACTTTTTATTTCCTTTTTAATTTTTACACTATCCCTTACAAAATATCACTAATCCAATTCGAATTCGTTCGCCTTTTTATATACACAACCCAAACTTCTAGAAAGCTCATGACTTTTCCAGTTAGAATAGAGTAGAAACATTACGTAACAATTTTATCATGGAAAATTCCATTTTAGTACAGTTAAACATTGAGCTATTCATTTAACTTCTTCTATTACACACTAGGTGTCACCGTCCCAAACTTTTAATTTCAATATAATAATGGTATACTCGCATAAATGTAATGTACCAATATTTAAATTTAGACATAAACATTTACCAAAAATGTATAAAAGAAATATGCACATTTATTGGGAAATGTACGATATATGTGTATTTTGTATTTAACACACATTTTGCTAAATGTGTACATTACATAAAATATATCCATACAAACTTTTTTTTTTTTGTAAATTATGTACAGTTCAAAATAAAACTGATTGTAATTTTATTTTGATTAAAATTGCTCAATATTTCAATAGTATTTGGCTACTAGGCACTAGATGCCTCTACTAGTACGAAAAAACAAAGATTGTATACTAAAACATTTTTTCTTATTTTGCTTTACCTTCAATGCGTTCATTCCATGGTGGAAAATTCATTTCTAGGTCAATCAATTTTCATTATCAAATCGGTTAATTTTCCATTTATTAATAGAAAAATTTTAAAGCGTATGCAGCAATAATGTGAAAATTCATTTTCCATAATCAATACCAGTTTAGATACAAAGCGATATGGGACGAACGAACGAACAAGTTTATTATTGATTAACCGTCTTATACAAAAGCAATTAAAGTGTTGTAATTGTTGTTGCTTTTTTCGGTCGCATATAATGCGGTGTTCAAATCAGATTCGTAAAAATCAAATTAATAATTTACGTATGTATGTGTAATACTGGTTGAAAGTGATGGTGGAGGTGTATTCGCGTCTAAATTAACAGACTAATAAATTCGGCGGATGCAAGGAGTGCAGGCTGTTTCTCGGGCTGCTTTATTAAGCAATTTCGCGATTTATATATTGTGGCACAGTAGCACCTTAACAAATTACTAATTATAGTGATTTACTTCTTTTTGTTTATTCAAGCGTTGTTTGACTTTTCTACACATGTATTCACATGGGAACGAATTTGTGTTTTGAATTTTTAAATGATTGGTTTCGAATGATTGACAGCAACATAATAATTATTGATGGGGTTTCATTTGGATAAATGGATGTCTATACTTTTGCTTATGTATGTGTATACATATGAGAATGATATTATTTTAACAATAAAATGAAAGAGTTACAATGTGCGATTTTGTTGTTATATTGGAAAAGTTTACGTCTTTGGATAATTAACCGGTGTGAAGTATTTCACACAAAGTGTAGCTACACAAATTAACGAAAATTGTAAGTGTACTGAAAAAGTAGTTTCGGGACCTGTAATTGCTGTGGCAATTTTCATTTGTGACAAACATTTCTTAGAAAATTCAATTTTATTGAAAATCAACTGTGCTATAGCCCACAAGTTTTTAGGCGGCAAAAATCTAAAATAGGCCGATTACGATGGGTGATACCTCTATCAATAGGTTTCGGGACCTGTAATTGCCGTGACAATTTTTGATTTGATTGCTCGATTATTTCTAAACATTTCTTAGAAAATTCAATTTTATTGAAAATTAACTGTGCTATAGCCCACAAGTTTTTGGGTGGCAAAAATATAAAATGGTTTGATTACGATAATTGATACCTCTATCAATAAGTTTCGGGACCTGTAATTGCCGTGACAATTTTCATTTTGATTGCTCGATTATTTCTAACATTTCTTAGAAAATTCAATTTTATTGAAAATCAACTGTGCTATAGCCCACAAGTTTTTGGGCGGCAAAAATCTAAAATAGGCCGATTACGATGGGTGATACCTCAATCAATAGGTTTCGGGACCTGTAATTGCTGTGACAATTTTTGATTTGATTGCTCGATTATTTCTAAACATTTCTTAGAAAATTCAATTTTATTGAAAATTAACTGTGCTATAGCCCACAAATTTTTGGGTGGCAAAAATATAAAATGGTTTGATTACGATAATTGATACCTCTATCAATAAGTTTCGGGACCTGTAATTGCTGTGACAATTTTCGTTTTGATTGCTCGATTATTTCTAACATTTCTTAGAAAATTCAATTTTACAGAAAATCAAATGTGCTATAGCCCACAAGTTTTTGGGCGGCAAAAATCTAAAATAGGCCGATTACGATGGGTGATACTTCTATCAATAGGTTTCGGGACCTGTAATTGCCGTGACAATTTTTGATTTGATTGCTCGATTATTTCTAAACATTTCTTAGAAAATTCAATTTTATTGAAAATTAACTGTGCTATAGCCCACAAATTTTTGGGTGGCATAAATATAAAATGGTTTGATTACGATAATTGATACCTCTATCAATAAGTTTCGGGACCTGTAATTGCTGTGACAATTTTCGTTTTGATTGCTCGATTATTTCTAACATTTCTTAGAAAATTCAATTTTACAGAAAATCAAATGTGCCATAGCCCACAAGTTTTTGGGCGGCAAAAATCTAAAATAGGCCGATTACGATGGGTGATACCTCTATCAATAGGTTTCGGGACCTGTAATTGCCGTGACAATTTTTGATTTGATTGCTCGATTATTTCTAAACATTTCTTAGAAAATTCAATTTTATTGAAAATTAACTGGTATATAGCCCACAAGTTTTTGGGCGGCAAAAATATAAAATTGGCCGATTACGATGGTTGATACCTCTGTCAATAGGTTTCGGGACCAGTAATTGCTGTGACAATTTTCATTTTGATTGCTCAATTATTTCTAAACATTTCTTAGAAAATTCAATTTTATTGAAAATCAACTGGTATATAGCCCACAAGTTTTTGGGCGGCATAAATATGAAATGGTCCGATTACGATGGTTGATACCTCTGTCAATAGGTTTCGGGACCAGTAATTGCTGTGACAATTTTCATTTTGATTGCTCAATTATTTCTAAACATTTCTTAGAAAATTCAATTTTATTGAAAATCAACTGTCCCACAAGTTTTTGGGCGGCAAAAATATAAAATTGTCCGATTACGATGGTTGATACCTCTATCAATAGCTTTCGGGACCTGTTATTGCTGTGAAAATTTTCATTTTGATTGCTCGATTATTTCTAAACATTTCTTAGAAAATTCAATTTTATTGAAAATCAACTGGTATATAGCCCACAAGTTTTTGGGCTGCAAAAATATAAAATTGTCCGATTACGATGGTTGATACCTCTATCAATAGCTTTCGGGACCTGTTATTGCTGTGAAAATTTTCATTTTGATTGCTCGATTATTTCTAAACATTTCTTAGAAAATTCAATTTTATTGAAAATCAACTGTGCTATAGCCCACAAGTTTTTGGGCGGCAAAAATATGAAATGGTCCGATTACGATGGTTGATACCTCTGTCAATAGGTTTCGGGACCAGTAATTGCTGTGACAATTTTCATTTTGATTGCTCAATTATTTCTAAACATTTCTTAGAAAATTCAATTTTATTGAAAATCAACTGTGCTATAGCCCACAAGTTTTTGGGTGGCAAAAATATGAAATGGTCCGATTACGATGGTTGATACCTCTGTCAATAGGTTTCGGGACCAGTAATTGCTGTGACAATTTTTGATTTGATTGCTCGATTATTTCTAAACATTTCTTAGAAAATTCAATTTTATTGAAAATCACCTGGTATATATCCCACAAGTTTTTGTGCGGCAAAAATATAAAATTGTCCGATTACGATGGTTGATACCTCTATCAATAGCTTCCGGGACCTGTTATTGTTGTGAAAATTTTCGTTTTGATTGCTCGATTATTTCTAACATTTCTTAGAAAATTCAATTTTATTGAAAATTAACTGTGCTATAGCCCACAAGTTTTTGGGCGGCAAAAATATAAAATGGGCCGATTACGATGGTTGATACCTCTATCAATAGCTTTCGGGACCTGTTATTGCTGTGAAAATTTTCATTTTGATTGCTCGATTATTTCTAAACATTTCTTAGAAAATTCAATTTTATTGAAAATCAACTGTGCTGTAGCCCACAAGTTTTTAGGCGACAAAAATATAAAATGGTCTGACTAAGATGGTTGATACCTCTATCAATAAGTTTTGGGACCTGTAATTGCCGTGACAATTTTCGTTTTAATTGCTCGATTATTTCTAAACATTTCTTAGAAAATTCAATTTTATTGAAAATCAACTGTGCTATAGCCCACAAGATTTTGGGCTGCAAAAATATAAAATGGTCCGATTACGATGGTTGATACCTCTGTCAATAGGTTTCGGGACCTGTAATTGCTGTGACAATTTTCATTTTGATTGCTCGATTATTTCTAAACATTTCTTAGAAAATTCAATTTTATTGAAAATCAACTGTGATAAAGCCCACCAGTTTTTGGGCGGCAAAAATATAAAATTGTCCGATTACGATGGTTGATACCTCTATCAATAGCTTTCGGAACCTGTTATTGCTGTAAAAATTTTCATTTTGATTGCTCAATTATTTCTAAACATTTCTTAGAAAATTCAATTTTATTGAAAATCAACTGGTATATAGCCCACAAGTTTTTGGGCTGCAAAAATATAAAATTGTCCGATTACGATGGTTGATACCTCTATCAATAGGTTTCGGGACCTGTAATTGCTGTGACAATTTTTATTTTGATTGCTCGAATATTTCTAAACATTTCTTAGAAAATTCAATTTTTGCTATAGCCCACATATTTTTGGGTGGCAAAAATCTAAAATGGTCTGACTAAGATGGTTGAAAACCTCTATCAATAAGTTTCGGGGCCTGTAATTGCCGTGACAATTTTCGTTTTGATTGCTCGATTATTTCTAAACATTTCTTAGAAAATTCAATTTTATTGAAAATTAACTGTGCTATAGCCCACAAGATTTTGGGCTGCAAAAATATAAAATGGTCCGATTACGATGGTTGATACCTCTGTCAATAGGTTTCGGGACCAGTAATTGCTGTGACAATTTTCATTTTGATTGCTCGATTATTTCTAAACATTTCTTAGAAAATTCAATTTTATTGAAAATCAACTGTGATAAAGCCCATTAGTTTTTGGGCGGCAAAAATATAAAATTGTCCGATTACGATGGTTGATACCTCTATCAATAGCTTTCGGGACCTGTTATTGCTGTAAAAATTTTCATTTTGATTGCTCGATTATTTCTAAACATTTCTTAGAAAATTCAATTTTATTGAAAATCAACTGTGCTATAGCCCACAAGTTTTTAGGCGGCAAAAATATAAGATTGTCCGATTACGATGGTTGATACCTCTGTAAATAGGTTCCGGGACCTGTAATTGCTGTGACAATTTTCATTTTGATTGCTCGATTATTTCTAACTATTTCTTAGAAAATTCAATTCTATTGAAAATCAACTGTGCTATAGCCCACAAGTTTTTAGGCGACAAAAATATAAAATGGTCTGACTACGATGGTTGATACCTCTATCAATAAGTTTTGGGACCTGTAATTGCCGTGACAATTTTCGTTTTAATTGCTCGATTATTTCTAAACATTTCTTAGAAAATTCAATTTTATTGAAAATGTGCTATAGCCCACATATTTTTGGGTGGCAAAAATATAACATGGTCTGATTACGATAATTGATACCTCTGTAAATAGGTTTCGGGACCTGTAATTGCTGTGACAATTTTCATTTGGATTGCTCGATTATTTCTAAACATTTCTTAGAAAATTCAATTCTATTGAAAATCAACTGTGCTATAGCCCACAAGTTTTTAGGCGGCAAAAATAAAAAATGGTCCGATTACGATGGTTGATACCTCTGTCAATAAGTTTTGGGACCTGTAATTGCTGTGACAATTTTCATTTGGATTGCTCGATTATTTCTAAACATTTCTTAGAAAATTTAATTTTTTAGAAAATCAACTGTGCTATAGCCCACAAGTTTTTGGGTGGCAAAAATCTAAAATGGTCTGATTACGATAATTGATACCTCTATCAATAAGTTTCGGGACCTGTAATTGCTGTGACAATTTTCGTTTTGATTGCTCGATTATTTCTAAACATTTCTTAGAAAATCAAATTTTTTAGAAAATCAACTATGCTATAGCCCACAAGTTTTTGGGTGGCAAAAATCTAAAATGGTCTGATTACGATAATTGATACCTCTATCAATAAGTTTCGGGACCTGTAATTGCTGTGACAATTTTCGTTTTGATTGCTCGATTATTTCTAAACATTTCTTAGAAAATTCAATTTTATTGAAAATTAACTGTGCTATAGCCCACAAGTTTTTAGGCGGCAAAAATATAAAATGGTCTGACTACGATGGTTGATACCTCTATCAATAAGTTTTCGGGACCTGTAATTGCCGTGACAATTTTCGTTTTAATTGCTCGATTATTTCTAAACATTTCTTAGAAAATCAAATTTTTTAGAAAATCAACTGTGCTATAGCCCACAAGTTTTTGGGTGGCAAAAATCTAAAATGGTCTGATTACGATAATTGATACCTCTATCAATAAGTTTCGGGACCTGTAATTGCTGTGACAATTTTCGTTTTGATTGCTCGATTATTTCTAAACATTTCTTAGAAAATTCAATTTTATTGAAAATGTGCTATAGCCCACATATTTTTGGGTGGCAAAAATCTAACATTGTCTGATTACGATAATTGATACCTCTGTAAATAGGTTTCGGGACCTGTAATTGCTGTGACAATTTTCATTTGGATTGCTCGATTATTTCTAAACATTTCTTAGAAAATTCAATTTTTTAGAAAATCAACTGTGCTATAGCCCACAAGTTTTTGGGCGGCAAAAATATAAAATTGTCCGATTACGATGGTTGATACCTCTATCAATAGCTTTCGGGACCTGTTATTGCTGTGAAAATTTTCATTTTGATTGCTCGATTATTTCTAAACATTTCTTAGAAAATTCAATTTTATTGAAAATTAACTGTGCTATAGCCCATAAGTTTTTAGGCGGCAAAAATATAAAATTGTCCGATTACGATGGTTGATACCTCTATCAATAGCTTTCGGGACCTGTTATTGCTGTGACAATTTTCATTTTGATTGCTCGATTATTTCTAAACATTTCTTAGAAAATTCAATTTTATTGAAAATTAACTGTGCTATAGCCCACAAGTTTTTGGGCGGCAAAAATCTAAAATGGTCCAGTTACGATGGTTGATACCTCTTTCAATAGGTTTCGGGACCTGTAATTGCCGTGACAATTATCATTTTGATTGCTCGATTATTTCTAAACATTTCTTAGAAAATGCAATTTTATTGAAAATTAACTGTGCTATAGCCCACAAGTTTTTGGGCGGCAAAAATATAAAATGGTCTGATTACGATAATTGATACCTCTGTCAATAGGTTTCGGGACCTGTAATTGCTGTGAAAATTTTCATTTTGATTGCTCGATTATTTCTAAACATTTCTTAGAAAATTCAATTTTATTGAAAATTAACTGTGGTATAGCCCACAAGTTTTTGGGCGGCAAATATAGAAAATGGTCCGATTACGATGGTTGATACCTCTGTCAATAGGTTTCGGGACCTGTAATTGCTGTGACAATTTTCATTTTGATTGCTCGATTATTTCTAAACATTTCTTAGAAAATTTAATTTTTTAGAAAATCAACTGTGCTATAGCCTACAAGTTTTTGGGCGGCAAAAATAAGAATGGTCTGACTACGATGGTTGATACCTCTATCAATAAGTTTTGGGACCTGTAATTGCTGTGACAATTTTCGTTTTAGTTGCTCGATTATTTCTAACATTTCTTAGAAAATTCAATTTTATTGAAAATTAACTGTGCTATAGCCCACAAATTTTTGGGCGGCAAAAATATAAAATTGTCCGATTACGATGGTTGATACCTCTATCAATAGCTTTCGGGACCTGTTATTGCTGTTAAAATTTTCATTTTGATTGCTCGATTATTTCTAAACATTTCTTAGAAAATTCAAGTTTTTAGAAAATCAACTGTGCTGTATATAGCCCACAAGTTTTTAATCGGCAAAAATCTAAAATGGTCGAATTCCGATGGTTGATACCTCTATCAATAGGTTTCGGGACCTGTAATTGCTGTGAAAATTTTTATTTTGATTGCTCGAATATTTATAAACATTTCTTAGAAAATTCAATTTTATTGAAAATGTGCTATGGCCCACATATTCTTGGGTGGCAAAAATCTAACATGGTCTGATTACGATAATTGATACCTCTGTCATTAGGTTTCGGGACCTGTAATAGCTATTACAATTTTCATTTTGATTGCTTGATTATTTCTAAACATTTCTTAGAGAATTCAATTCTATTGAAAATCAACTGTGCTAAAGCCCACAAGTTTTTAGGTGGAAAAAATATAAAATTGTCCGATTACGATGGTTGATGCTTCTATTAATAGGTTCCGGGACCTGTAATTGCTGTGACAATTTTTATTTGGATTGCTCGATTATTTCTAAATATTTCTTAGAAAATTCAATTTTATTGAAAATTAACTGTGCTATAGCCCACACATTTTTGGGCGGCAAAAATATAAAATGGTCCGATTACGATGGTTGATACCTCTATCAATAAGTTTTGGGACCTGTAATTGCTGTGACAATTTTTATTTTTATTGCTCGATTATTTCTAAACATTTCTTAGAAAATTCAATTTTATTGAAAATCAACTGTGCTATAGCCCACACATTTTTGGGCGGCAAAAATATAAAATGGTCCGATTACGATGGTTGATACCTCTATCAATAGCTTTCGGGACCTGTTATTGCTGTGAAAATTTTCGTTTTAGTTGCTCGATTATTTCTAAACATTTCTTAGAAAATTCAATTTTATTGAAAATCAACTGTGCTATAGCCCACAAGTTTTTGGGCTGCAAAAATATAAAATGGTCCGATTACGATGGTTGATACCTCTATCAATAGCTTTCGGGACCTGTTATTGCTGTGAAAATTTTCATTTTGATTGCTCGATTATTTCTAAACATTTCTTAGAAAATTCAATTTTATCGAAAATCAACTGTGCTATAGCCCACAAGTTTTTGGGCTGCAAAAATATAAAATTGTCCGATTACGATGGTTGATACCTCTGTCAATAGGTTTCGGGACCTGTAACTGCTGTGACAATTTTCATTTTGATTGCTCGATTATTTCTAAACATTTCTTAGAAAATTCAATTTTTTAGAAAATCAACTGTGCTGTATATAGCCCACAAGTTTTTAATCGGCAAAAATCTAAAATGGTCCGATTACGATGGTTGATACCTCTATCAATAGGTTTCGGGACCTGTAATTGCTGTGAGAATTTTTATTTTGATTGCTTGAATATTTCTAAACATTTCTTAGAAAATTCAATTTTATTGAAAATGTGCTATGGCCCACATATTTTTGGGTGGCAAAAATCTAACATGGTCTGATTACGATAATTGATACCTCTGTCATTAGGTTTCGGGACCTGTAATAGCTGTGACAATTTTCATTTTGATTGCTTGATTATTTCTAAACATTTCTAAGAGAATTCAATTCTATTGAAAATCAACTGTGCTAAAGCCCACAAGTTTTTAGGTGGAAAAAATATAAAATTGTCCGATTACGATGGTTGATGCTTCTATTAATAGGTTCCGGGACCTGTAATTGCTGTGACAATTTTTATTTGGATTGCTCGATTATTTCTAAATATTTCTTAGAAAATTCAATTTTATTGAAAATTAACTGTGCTATAGCCCACAAGTTTTTGGGCGGCAAAAATCTAAAATGGTCCGATTACGATGGTTGATACCTCTATCAATTGGTTTCGGGACCTGTAATTGCTGTGACAATTTTTATTTTGATTGCTCGATTATTTCTAAACATTTCTTATAAAATTCAATTTTATTGAAAATTAACTGTGCTATAGCCCACAAGTTTTTGTGCGGCAAAAATATAAAATGGTCCAATTACGATGGTTGATACCTCTATCAATAGGTTTCGGGACCTGTAATTGCCGTGACAATTTTCGTTTTGATTGCTCGATTATTTTTAAACATTTTATAGAAAATTCAATTTTATTGAAAATCAACTGTGCTATAGCCCACAAGTTTTTGGGCTGCAACGGTTGATACATCTATCAATAGCTTTTGGGACCTGTTATTGCTGTGAAAATTTTCATTTTGATTGCTCGATTATTTCTAAACATTTCTTAGAAAATTCAATTTTACTGAAAACTAACTGTGCTATAGCCCACAAATTTTTGGGCTGCAAAAATATAAAATGGTCCGATTACGATGGTTAATACCTCTGTCAATAGGTTTCGGGACCTGTAATTGCTGTGACAATTTTCATTTTGATTGCTCGATTATTTCTAAACATTTCTTAGAAAATTCAATTTTATTGAAAATCAACTGTGCTATAGCCCACATATTTTTGGGTGGCAAAAATCTAAAATAGTCTGATTACGATAATTGATACCTCTATCAATAGGTTTCGGGACCTGTAATTGCTATGACAATTTTCATTTGGATTGCTCGATTATTTCTAAACATTTCTTAGAAAATTCAATTCTATTGAAAATCAACTGTGCTATAGCCCACAAGTTTTTAGGCGGCAAAAATCTAAAATGGTCCGATTACGATTGTTCATACCTCTATCAATAGGTTTCGGGACCTGTAATTGCTGTGACAATTTTCATTTTGATTGCTCGATTATTTCTAAACATTTCTTAGAAAATTCAATTTTATTGAAAATCAACTGTGCCATAGCCCACAAATTTTTGGGCTGCCAAAATATAAAATGGTCCGATTACGATGGTTGATACCTCTGTCAATAGGTTTTGGGATCTGTAATTGCTGTGACAATTTTCATTTTGATTGCTCGATTATTTCTTAACATTTCTTAGAAAATTCAATTTTATTGAAAATCAACTTTGCTATAGCCCACAAATTTTTGGGCTGCAAAAATATAAAATGGTCCGATTACGATGGTTGATACCTCTGTCAATAGGTTTCGGGATCTGTAATTGCTGTGACAATTTTCATTGTGATTGCTCGATTATTTCTAATCATTTCTTAGAAAATTCAATTCTATTGAAAATCAACTGTGCTATAGCCCACAAGTTTTTGGGCGGCAAAAATATAAAATGGTCCGATTACGATGGTTGATACCTCTGTCAATAGGTTTCGGGACCTGTATTTGCTGTGACAATTTTCATTTTGATTTCTCGATTATTTACAAACCTTTCTTAGATAATTCAATTTTATTGAAAATCAACTGTGCTATAGCCCACAAATTTTTGGGCTGCAGAAATATAAAATGGTCCGATTACGATGGTTGATACCTCTGTCAATAGGTTTCGGGACCTGTAATTGCTGTGACAATTTTCATTTGGATTGCTCGATTATTTCTAAACATTTCTTAGAAAATTCAATTCTATTGAAAATCAACTGTGCTATAGCCAACAAGTTTTTGGGCGGCAAAAATATAAAATGGCCGATTACGATGGTTGATACCTCTGTTAATAACTTTCGGGACCTATAATTGCTGTGACAATTTTCATTTTGAGTGCTCGATTATTTCTAAACCTTTCTTAGAAAATTCAATTTTATTGAAAATCAACTGTGCTATAGCCCACAAATTTTTGGGCTGCAAAAATATAAAATGGTCCGATTACGATGGTTGATACCTCTGTCAATAGGTTTCGGGACCTGTAATTGCTGTGACAATTTTCATTTTGATTGCTCGATTATTTCTAAACATTTCTTAGAAAATTCAATTCTATTGAAAATCAACTGTGCTATAGCCCACATATTTTTGGGTGGCAAAAATCTAAAATGGTCTGATTACGATAATTGATACCTCTATCAATAGGCTTCGGGACCTGTAATTGCTATGACAATTTTCATTTGGATTGCTCGATTATTTCTAAACATTTCTTAGAAAATTCAATTCTATTGAAAATCAACTGTGCTATAGCCCACAAGTTTTTGGGCGGCAAAAATATAAAATGGCCGATTACGATGGTTGATACCTCTGTCAATAACTTTCGGGACCTGAAATTGCTGTGACAATTTTCATTTTGATTGCTAGATTATTTCTAAACCTTTCTTAGAAAATTCAATTCTATTAAAAATCAACAATGCTATAGCCCACAAATTTTTAGGCGGCAAAAATATAAAATTGTCCGATTACGATGGTTGATACCTCTGTCAATAGGTTTCGGGACCTGTAATTGCTATGACAATGTTCATTTGGATTAATCAATTATTTCTAAACATTTCTTAGAAAATTCAATTCTATTGAAAATCAACTGTGCTATAGCCCACAAGTTTTTGGGCGGCAAAAAAATAAAATGGCCGATTACGATGGTTGATACCTCTGTCAATAACTTTCGGGACCTGTAATTGCTGTGACAATTTTCATTTTGATTGCTCGATTATTTCTAAACCTTTCTTAGAAAGTTCAATTTTATTGAAAATCAACTGTGCTATAGCCCACAAATTTTTGGGCTGCAAAAATATAAAATGGTCCGATTACGATGGTTGATACCTCTGTCAATAGGTTTCGGGACCTGTAATTGCTGTGACAATTTTCATTTTGATTGCTCGATTGTTTCTAAACATTTCTTAGAAAATTCAATTCTATTGAAAATCAACTGTGCTATAGCCCACAAGTTTTTAGGCAGCAAAAATCTAAAATGGTCCGATTACGATTATTCATACCTCTATCAATAGGTTTCGGGACCTGTAATTGCTGTGACAATTTCCATTTGGATTGCTCGATTATTTCTAAACATTTCTTAGAAAATTCAATTTTATTGAAAATCAACTGTGCCATAGCCCACAAATTTTTGGGCTGCAAATATATAAAATGGTGCGATAACGATGGTTGATACCTCTGTCAATAGGTTTCGGGATCTGTAATTGCTGTGACAATTTTCATTTTGATTGCTCGATTATTTCTTAACATTTCTTAGAAAATTCAATTTTATTGAAAATCAACTGTGCTATAGCCCACAAATTTTTGGGCTGCAAAAATATAAAATGGTCCGATTACGATGGTTGATACCTCTGTCAATAGGTTTCGGGATCTGTAATTGTTGTGACAATTTTCATTGTGATTGCTCGATTATTTCTAACATTTCTTAGAAAATTCAATTTTATTGAAAATCAACTGTTCTAAAGTCCACAAATTGCCCACAAATTTTTGGGCTGCAAAAATATAAAATGGTCTGATTACGATGGTTGATACCTCTATCAATAAGTTTCGGGATCTGTAATTGCTGTGACAATTTTCATTTTGATTGCTCGATTATTTCTAAACATTTCTTAGAAAATTCAATTTTATTGAAAATCAACTGTGCTATATCCCACAAATTTTTGGGCTGCAAAAATATAAAATGGTCGGATTACGATGGTTGATACCTCTGTCAATAGGTTTCGGGACCTGTAATTGCTGTGACAATTTTCATTTTGATTGCTCGATTATTTGTAAACATTTCTTAGAAAATTCAATTTTATTGAAAATCAACTGTGCTATAGCCCACAAGTTTTTGGGCTGCAAAAATATAAAATGGTCCGATTACGATGGTTGATACCTCTGTCAATAGGTTCCGGGACCTGTAATTGCTGTGACAATCTTCATTTTGATTGCTCGATTATTTCTAAATATTTCTTAGAAAATTCAATTTTATTGAAAATTAACTGTGCTATAGCCCACAAGTTTTTAGGCGGCAAAAATATAAAATTGTCCGATTACGATGGTTGATACCTCTATCAATAGGTTTCGGGACCTGTTATTGCTGTGGCAATTTTCGTTTTGATTGCTCGATTATTTCTAAACATTTCTTAGAAAATTCAATTTCATTTAAAATCAACTGTGCTATAGCCCACAAGTTTTTGGGCGGCAAAAATATAAAATTGTCCCATTACGATGGTTGATACTATGTCAATAGGTTTCGGGACCAGTAATTGCTGTGACAATTTTCATTTTGATTGCTCGATTATTTCTAAATATTTCTTAGAAAATTCAATTTTATTGAAAATTAACTGTGCTATAGCCCACAAGTTTTTAGGCGGCAAAAATATAAAATTGTCCGATTACGATGGTTGATACCTCTATCAATAGGTTTCGGGACCTGTTATTGCTGTGGCAATTTTCGTTTTGATTGCTCGATTATTTCTAAACATTTCTTAGAAAATTCAATTTCATTTAAAATCAACTGTGCTATAGCCCACAAATTTTTGGGCTGCAAAAATATAAAATGGTCCGATTACAATGGTTGATACCTCTATCAATAAGTTTTGGGACCTGTAATTGTATTGACAATTTTCATTTGGATTGCTCGATTATTTCTAAACATTTCTTAGAAAATTCAATTTTATTGAAAATCAACTGAGCTATAGCCCACAAATTTTTGGGCTGCAAAAATATAAAATGGTCCGATTACGATGGTTGATACCTCTGTCAATAGGTTTCGGGGCCTGTAATTGCTGTGACAATTTTCATTTTGATTGCTCGATTATTTCTAAAAATTTCTTACAAAATTCAATTTTATTGAAAATCAACTGTGCTATAGCCCACAAATTTTTGGGCTGCAAAAATATAAAATGGTCCGATTACGATGGTTGATCCCTGTGTCAATAGGTTTCGGGACCTGTAATTGCTGTGACAATTTTCATTTTGATTGCTCGATTATTTCTAAACATTTCTTAGAAAATTCAATTTTATTGAAAATCAACTGTGCTATATCCCACAAATTTTTGGGATGCAAAAATATAAAATGGTCCGATTACGATGGTTGATACCTCTGTCAATAGCTTTCGGGACCTGTAATTGCTGTGACAATTTTCGTTTTGATTGCTCGATTATTTCTAAACATTTCTTAGAAAATTCAATTTTATTGAAAATTAACTGTGCTATAGCCCACAAGTTTTTGGGCGGCAACAATTTAAAATGGTCCGATTACGATGGTTTATGCTTCTATCAATAGGTTTCGGGACCTGTAATTGCTGTGACAATTTTTATTTTGATTGTTTGAATATTTCTAAACATTTCTTAGAAAATTCAATTTTATTGAAAATGTGTTATAGCTAAAATGGTCTGATTACGATAATTGATACCTCTATCAATAGGCTTCGGGACCTGTAATTGCTATGACAATTTTCATTTGGATTGCTCGATTATTTCTAAACATTTCTTAGAAAATTCAATTCTATTGAAAATCAACTGTGCTATAGCCCACAAGTTTTTGGGCGGCAAAAATATAAAATGGCCGATTACGATGGTTGATACCTCTGTCAATAACTTTCGGGACCTGTAATTGCCGTGACAATTTTAATTTTGATTGCTAGATTATTTCTAAACATTTCATAGAAAATTCAATTCTATTAAAAATCAACTATGCTATAGCCCACAAATTTTTAGGCGGCAAAAATATAAAATTGTCCGATTACGATGGTTGATACCTCTATTAATAGGTTTCGGGACCTGTAATTGCTGTGACAATTTTTATTTGGATTGCTCAATTATTTCTAAACATTTCTTAGAAAATTCAATTCTATTGAAAATCAACTGTGCTATAGCCCACAAGTTTTTGGGCGGCAAAAATATAAAATGGCCGATTACGATGGTTGATACCTCTCTCAATAACTTTCGGGACCTGTAATTGCTGTGACAATTTTCATTTTGATTGCTCGATTATTTCTAAACATTTCTTAGAAAATTCAATTTTATTGAAAATCAACTGTGCTATAGCCCACAAATTTTTGGGCTGCAAAAATATAAAATTGTCCGATTACGATGGTTGATACCTCTGTCAATAGGTTTCGGGACCTGTAATTGCTGTGACAATTTTCATTTTGATTGCTCGATTATTTCTAAACATTTCTTAGAAAATTCAATTTTATTGAAAATCAACTGTGCTAAAGCCCACAAATTTTTGGGCTGCAAAAATATAAAATGGTCCGATTACGATGGTTGATACCTCTATCAATAAGTTTCGGGATCTGTAATTGCTGTGACAATTTGCATTTTGATTGCTCGATTATTTCTAAACATTTCTTAGAAAATTCAATTTAATTGAAAATCAACTGTGCTATAGCCCACAAGTTTTTAGGCGACAAAAATATAAAATGGTTTGACTACGATGGTTGATACCTCTATCAATAGGTTTTGGGATCTGTAATTGCTGTGACAATTTTCATTTTGATTGCTCGATTATTTCTAAACATTTCTTAGAAAATTCAATTTTATTGAAAATCAACTGTGCTATAGCCCACAAGTTTTTGGGCTGCAAAAATATAAAATGGTCCGATTACGACGGTTGATACCTCTATCAATAGGTTTCGGGACCTGTAATTGCTGTGACAATCTTCATTTTAATTGCTCGATTATTTCTAAACATTTCTTAGAAAATTCAATTTTATTGAAAATTAACTGTGCTATAGCCCACAAGTTTTTAGGCTGCAAAAATATAAAATTATCCGATTACGATGGTTGATACCTCTATCAATAGGTTTCGGGACCTGTTATTGCTGTGGCAATTTTCGTTTTGATTGCTCGATTATTTCTAAACATTTCTTAGAAAATTCAATTTCATTGAAAATCAACTGTGCTTTAGCCCACAAGTTTTTGGGCGGCAAAAATATAAAATTGTTCCATTACGATGGTTGATACTCTGTCAATAGGTTTCGGGACCTGTAATTGCCGTGACAATTTTCATTTTGATTGCTCGATTATTTCAAAACATTTCTTAGAAAATTCAATTATATTGAAAATTAACTGTGCTATAGCCCACAAATTTTTGGGCGGCTAAAATCTAAAATGGTCTGACTACGATTATTCATACCTCTATCAATAGGTTTCGGGACCTGTAATTGCTGTGACAATTTTTATTTTGATTGCTCGATTATTTCTAAACATTTCTTAGAAAATTCAATTTTATTGAAAATCAACTGTGCTATAGCCCACAAATTTTTGGGCTGCAAAAATATAAAATGGTCCGATTACGATGGTTGATACCTCTATTAATAAGTTTTGGGACCTGTAATTGTTGTGACAATTTTCATTTGGATTGCTCGATTATTTCTAAACATTTCTTAGAAAATTCAATTTTATTGAAAATCAACTGTGCTATATCCCACACATTTTTGGGCTGCAAAAATATAAAATGGTCGGATTACGATGGTTGATACTTCTGTCAATAGGTTTCGGGACCTGTAATTGCTGTGACAATTTTCATTTGGATTGCTCGATTATTTCTAAACATTTCTTAGAAAATTCAATTTTATTGAAAATCAACTGTGCTATAGCCCACAAGTTTTTAGGCGGCAAAAATATAAAATGGTCCGATTACGATGGTTGATACCTCTATCAATAGGTTTCGGGACCTGTAATTGCTGTGACAATTTTCATTTGGATTGCTCGATTATTTCTAAACATTTCTCAGAAAATTCAATTTTATTGAAAATTAACTGTGCTATAGCCCACAAATTTTTAAGCGACAAAAATATAAAATTGTCCAATTACGATGGTTGATACCTCTATCAATAGGTTTCGGGACCTGTAATTGCTGTAACAATTTTCATTTTGATTGCACGATTATTTCTAAACATTTCTTAGAAAATTCAATTTTATTGAAAATCAACTGTGCTATAGCCCACAAATTTTTGGGCTGCAAAAATATAAAATGGTCCGATTACGATGGTTGATACCTCTGTCCTGTAATTGCTGTAACAATTTTCATTTTGATTGCACGATTATTTCTAAACATTTCTTAGAAAATTCAATTTTATTGAAAATCAACTGTGCTATAGCCCACAAATTTTTGGGCTGCAAAAATATAAAATGGTCCGATTACGATGGTTGATACCTCTGTCAATAGGTTTCGGGACCTGTTATTGCTGTGACAATTTTCATTTGGATTGCTCGATTGTTTCTAAACATTTCTTAGAAAATTCAATTTTATTGAAAATCAACCGTGCCATAGCCCACAAATTTTTGGGCTGCAAAAATATAAAATGGTCCGATTACGATGGTTGATACCTCTGTCAATAGGTTTCGGGATCTGTAATTGTTGTGACAATTTTCATTTTGATTGCTCGATTATTTCTTAACATTTCTTAGAAAATTCAATTTTATTGAAAATCTACTGTGCTATAGCCCACAAATTTTTGGGCTGCAAAAATATAAAATGGTCCGATTACGATGGTTGATACCTCTGTCAATAGGTTTCGGGACCTGTAATTGCTGTGACAATTTTCATTGTGATTGCTCGATTATTTCTAAACATTTCTTAGAAAATTCAATTTTATTGAAAATCAACTGTGCTAAAGCCCACAAATTTTTGGGCTGCAAAAATATAAAATGATCCGATTACGATGGTTGATACCTCTATCAATAAGTTTCGGGATCTGTAATTGCTGTGACAATTTTCATTTTGATTGCTCGATTATTTCTAAAAATTTCTTAGAAAATTCAATTTTATTGAAAATCAACTGTGCTATAGCCCACAAATTTTTGGGCTGCAAAAATATAAAATGGTCCGATTACGATGATTGATACCTCTATCAATAGGTTTCGGGACCTGTAATTGCCGTGACAATTTTCGTTTTGATTGCTCGATTATTTCTAAACATTTCTTAGAAAATTCAATTTTATTGAAAATTAACTGTGCTATAGCCCACAAGTTTTTGGGCTACAAAAATATAAAATGGTCGGATTACGATGGTTGATACCTCTGTCAATAGGTTTCGGGCCCTGTAATTGCTGTGACAATTTTCGTTTTGATTGCTCGATTATTTCTAAACATTTCTTAGAAAATTCAATTTTATTGAAAATTAACTGTGCTATATCCCACAAATTTTTGGGCTGCAAAAATATAAAATGGTCGGATTACGATGGTTGATACCTCTATCAATAGATTTCGGGACGAGTAATTGCTGTGACAATTTTCATTTTGATTGCTCGATTATTTCTAAAAATTTCTTAGAAAATTCAATTTTATTGAAAATCAACTGTGCTATAGCCCACAAATTTTTGGGCTGCAAAAATATAAAATGGTCCATTTACGATGATTGATACCTCTATCAATAGGTTTCGGGACCTGTAATTGCCGTGACAATTTTCGTTTTGATTGCTCGATTATTTCTAAACATTTCTTAGAAAATTCAATTTTATTGAAAATTAACTGTGCTATAGCCCACAAGTTTTTAGGCGACAAAAATATAAAATGGTCTGACTACGATGGTTGATACCTCTATCAATAGGTTTCGGGACCTGTAATTGCCGTGACAATTTTCGTTTTGATTGCTCGATTATTTCTAAACATTTCTTAGAAAATTCAATTTTATTGAAAATTAACTGTGCTATAGCCCACAAGTTTTTGGGCGGCTAAAATCTAAAATGGTCTCACTACGATTATTCATACCTCTATCAATAGGTTTCGGGACCTGTAATTGCTGTGACAATTTTTAATTTTATTGCTCGATTATTTCTAATCATTTCTTAAAAAATTCAATTTTATTGAAAATCAACTGTGCTATAGCCCACAAATTTTTGGGCTGCAAAAATATAAAATGGTCCGATTACGATGGTTGATACCTCTATCAATAAGTTTTGGGACCTGTAATTGTTGTGACAATTTTCATTTGGATTGCTCGATTATTTCTAAACATTTCTTAGAAAATTCAATTTTATTGAAAATTAACTGTGCTATAGCCCATAAATTTTTGGGCTGCAAAAATATAAAATGGTCCGATTACGATGGTTGATACCTCTGTCAATAGGTTTCGGGGCCTGTAATTGCTGTGACAATTTTCATTTTGATTGCTCGATTATTTCTAAAAATTTCTTAGAAAATTCAATTTTATTGAAAATCAACTGTGCTATAGCCCACAAGTTTTTAGGCGGCAAAAATCTAAAATGGTCCGATTACGATTGTTCATACTTCTATCAATAGGTTTCGGGACCTGTAATTGCTGTGACAATTTTCATTTGGATTGCTCGATTATTTCTAAACATTTCTTAGAAAATTCAATTTTATTGAAAATCAACCGTGCCATAGCCCACAAATTTTTGGGCTGCAAAAATATAAAATGGTCCGATTACGATGGTTGATAACTCTGTCAATAGGTTTCGGGATCTGTAATTGCTGTGACAATTTTCATTTTGATTGCTCGATTATTTCTTAACATTTCTTAGAAAATTCAATTTTATTGAAAATCTACTGTGCTATAGCCCACAAATTTTTGGGCTGCAAAAATATAAAATGGTCCGATTACGATGGTTGATACCTCTGTCAATAGGTTTCGGGACCTGTAATTTCTGTGACAATTTTCATTGTGATTGCTCGATTATTTCTAAACATTTCTTAGAAAATTCAATTTTATTGAAAATCAACTGTGTTAAAGCCCACAAATTTTTGGGCTGCAAAAATATAAAATGATCCGATTACGATGGTTGATACCTCTATCAATAAGTTTCGGGATCTGTAATTGCTGTGACAATTTTCATTTTGATTGCTCGATTATTTCTAAACATTTCTTAGAAAATTCAATTTTATTGAAAATTAACTGTGCTATATCCCACAAATTTTTGGGCTGCAAAAATATAAAATGGTCCGATTACGATGGTTGATACCTCTGTCAATAGGTTTCGGGACGAGTAATTGCTGTGACAATTTTCATTTTGGTTGCTCGATTATTTCTAAAAATTTCTTAGAAAATTCAATTTTATTGAAAATCAACTGTGCTATAGCCCACAAATTTTTGGGCTGCAAAAATATAAAATGGTCCGATTACGATGATTGATACCTCTATCAATAGGTTTCGGGACCTGTAATTGCCGTGACAATTTTCGTTTTGATTGCTCGATTATTTCTAAACATTTCTTAGAAAATTCAATTTTATTGAAAATTAACTGTGCTATAGCCCACAAGTTTTTGGGCTACAAAAATATAAAATGGTCGGATTACGATGGTTGATACCTCTGTCAATAGGTTTCGGGCCCTGTAATTGCTGTGACAATTTTCGTTTTGATTGCTCGATTATTTCTAAACATTTCTTAGAAAATTCAATTTTATTGAAAATTAACTGTGCTATATCCCACAAATTTTTGGGCTGCAAAAATATAAAATGGTCGGATTACGATGGTTGATACCTCTGTCAATAGGTTTCGGGACGAGTAATTGCTGTGACAATTTTCATTTTGATTGCTCGATTATTTCTAAAAATTTCTTAGAAAATTCAATTTTATTGAAAATCAACTGTGCTATAGCCCACAAATTTTTGGGCTGAAAAAATATAAAATGGTCCGATTACGATGATTGATACCTCTATCAATAGGTTTCGGGACCTGTAATTGCCGTGACAATTTTCGTTTTGATTGCTCGATTATTTCTAAACATTTCTTAGAAAATTCAATTTTATTGAAAATTAACTGTGCTATAGCCCACAAGTTTTTAGGCGACAAAAATATAAAATGGTCTGACTACGATGGTTGATACCTCTATCAATAGGTTTCGGGACCTGTAATTGCCGTGACAATTTTCGTTTTGATTGCTCGATTATTTCTAAACATTTCTTAGAAAATTCAATTTTATTGAAAATTAACTGTGCTATAGCCCACAAGTTTTTGGGCGGCTAAAATCTAAAATGGTCTCACTACGATTATTCATACCTCTATCAATAGGTTTCGGGACCTGTAATTGCTGTAAAAATTTTTAATTTTATTGCTCGATTATTTCTAATCATTTCTTAAAAAATTCAATTTTATTGAAAATCAACTGTGCTATAGCCCACAAATTTTTGGGCTGCAAAAATATAAAATGGTCCGATTACGATGGTTGATACCTCTATCAATAAGTTTTGGGACCTGTAATTGTTGTGACAATTTTCATTTGGATTGCTCGATTATTTCTAAACATTTCTTAGAAAATTCAATTTTATTGAAAATCAACTGTGCTATAGCCCACAAGTTTTTGGGCTGCAAAAATATAAAATGGTCCGATTACGATGGTTGATACCTCTATCAATAGGTCTCGGGACCTGTAATTGCTGTGACAATCTTCATTTTGATTGCTCGATTATTTCTAAACATTTCTAACAAAATTCAATTTTATTGAAAATTAACTGTGCTATAGCCCACAAGTTTTTAGTCGGCAAAAATATAAAATTGTCCGATTACGATGGTTGATACCTCTATCAATAGGTTTCGGGACCTGTTATTGCTGTGGCAATTTTCGTTTTGATTGCTCGATTATTTCTAAACATTTCTTAGAAAATTCAATTTCATTGAAAATCAACTGTGCTTTAGCCCACAAGTTTTTGGGCGGCAAAAATATAAAATGGTCGGATTACGATGGTTGATACCTCTGTCAATAGGTTTCGGGACGAGTAATTCCTGTGACAATTTTCATTTTGATTGCTCGATTATTTCTAAACATTTCTTAGAAAATTCAATTTTATTGAAAATCAACTGTGCTATAGCCCACAAGTTTTTGGGCTGCAAAAATATAAAATGGTCCGATTACGATGATTGATACCTCTATCAATAGGTTTCGGGACCTGTAATTGCCGTGACAATTTTCGTTTTGATTGCTCGATTATTTCTAAACATTTCTTAGAAAATTCAATTTTATTGAAAATTAACTGTGCTATAGCCCACAAGTTTTTAGGCGACAAAAATATAAAATGGTCTGACTACGATGGTTGATACCTCTATCAATAGGTTTCGGGACCTGTAATTGCCGTGACAATTTTCGTTTTGATTGCTCGATTATTTCTAAACATTTCTTAGAAAATTCAATTTTATTGAAAATTAACTGTGCTATAGCCCACAAGTTTTTGGGCTGCAAAAATATAAAATGGTCTGATTACGATAATTGTTACCTCTATCAATAGGTTTCGGGACCTGTAATTGCTGTGAAAATTTTCGTTTAATTTGCTCGATTATTTCTAAACTATTCTTAGAAAATTCAATTCTATTGAAAATTAACTGTGCTATAGCCCACAAGTTTTTGGGCGGCAAAAATATAAAATTGTCCGATTACGATAATTGATATTTCTATCAATAGGTTTCGGGACCTGTCATTGCTGTGACAATTTTTATTTTGATTGCTCGATTATTTCTAAACATTTGTTAGACAATTCAATTTTATTGAAAATTAACTGTGCTGTATATAGCCCAAAATTTTTAATCGGCAAAAATCTAAAATGGTCCGATTACGATGGTTGATACCTCTGTCAATAGGTTTCGGGATCTGTAATTGCTGTGACAATTTTCATTGTGATTGCTCGATTATTTCTAAACATTTCTTAGAAAATTCAATTTTATTGAAAATCAACTGTGCTATAGCCCACAAGTTTTTGGGCGGCAAAAATATGAAATGGTCAGATTACGATGGTTGATACCTCTATCAATAAGTTTTGGGACCTGTAATTGTTGTGACAATTTTCATTTGGATTGCTCGATTATTTCTAAACATTTCTAAGAAAATTCTATTTTATTGAAAATCATCTGTGCTATAGCCCACAAATTTTTGGGCTGCAAAAATATAAAATGGTCCGATTACGATGGTTGATACCTCTGTCAATAGGTTTCGGGGCCTGTAATTGCTGTGACAATTTTCATTTTGATTGCTCGATTATTTCTAAAAATTTATTAGAAAATTCAATTTTATTGAAAATCAACTGTGCTATAGCCCACAAATTTTTGGGCTGCAAAAATATAAAATGGTCCGATTACGATGATTGATACCTCTGTCAATAGGTTTCGGGATCTGTAATTGCTGTGACAATTTTCATTTTGATTGCTCGATTATTTCTAAACATTTCTTAGAAAATTCAATTTTATTGAAAATCAACTGTGCTATAGCCCACAAGTTTTTGGGCGGCAAAAATATAAAATTTTCCGAATACGATGGTTGATACCTCTATCAATAGGTTTCGGGACCTGTTATTGCTGTGGCAATTTTCGTTTTGATTGCTCGATTATTTCTAAACATTTCTAAGAAAATTCAATTTTATTGAAAATTAACTGTGCTATAGCCCACAAGTTTTTGGGCGGCTAAAATATAAAATGGTCCGATTACGATGATTGATACCTCTGTCAATAGGTTTCGGGACCTGTAATTGCTGTGACAATTTTCATTTTTATTGCTCGATTATTTCTAAACATTTCTTAGAAAATTCAATTATATCGAAAATCAACTGTGCTATAGCCCACAAGTTTTTAGGCGACAAAATTATAAAATGGTCTGACTACGATGGTTGATACCTCTATCAATAGGTTTCGGGACCTGTAATTGCTGTGACAATTTTCGTTTTGATTGCTCGATTATTTCTAAACATTTCTTAGAAAATTCAATTTTATTGAAAATCAAATGTGCTATAGCCCACAAGTTTTTGGGCTGCAAAAATATAAAATGGTCCGATTACGATGGTTGATACCTCTATCAATAGGTCTCGGGACCCGTAATTGCTGTGACAATCTTCATTTTGATTGCTCGATTATTTCTAAACATTTCTTAGAAAATTCAATTTTATTGAAAATCAACTGTGCTATATCCCACAATTTTTTGGGCTGCAAAAATATGAAATGGTCGGATTACGATGGTTGATACCTCCGTCAATAGGTTTCGGGACCTGTAATTGCTGTGACAATTTTCATTTGGATTGCTCGATTATTTCTAAACATTTCTAAGAAAATTCTATTTTATTGAAAATCATCTGTGCTATAGCCCACAAATTTTTGGGCTGCAAAAATATAAAATGGTCCGATTACGATGGTTGATACCTCTGTCAATAGGTTTCGGGGCCTGTAATTGCTGTGACAATTTTCATTTGGATTGCTCGATTATTTCTAAACATTTCTAAGAAAATTCTATTTTATTGAAAATCTTCTGTGCTATAGCCCACAAATTTTTGGGCTGCAAAAATATAAAATGGTCCGATTACGATGGTTGATACCTCTATCAATAGGTTTCGGGACCTGTTATTGCCGTGGCAATTTTCGTTTTGATTGCTCGATTATTTCTAAACATTTCTTAGAAAATTCAATGTTATTGAAAATTAACTGTGCTATAGCCCACAAGTTTTTGGGCGGCAAAAATATAAAATGGTCCGATTACGATGATTGATACCTCTGTCAATAGGTTTCGGGACCTGTAATTGCTGTGACAATTTTCATTTTAATTGCTCGATTATTTCTAAACATTTCTTAGAAAATTCAATTTTATTGAAAATCAACTGTGCTATAGCCCACAAGTTTTTAGGCGACAAAAATATAAAATTGTCTGACTACGATGGTTGATACCTCTATCAATAGGTTTCGGGAAATGTAATTGCCGTGACAATTTTCGTTTTGATTGCTCGATTATTTCTAAACATTTCTTAGAAAATTCAATTTTATTGAAAATTAACTGTGCTATAGCCCACAGGGCGGCAAAAATATAAAATGGTCCGATTACGATGGTTGATACCTCTGTCAATAGGTTTCGGGACCTGTAATTGCTGTGACAATTTTTATTTTAATTGCTCGATTATTTCTAAACATTTCTTAGAAAATTCAATTCTATCGAAATTAACTGTGCTATAGCCCACAAGTTTTTAGGCGACAAAAATATAAAATGGTCTGATTACGATGGTTGATACCTCTATCAATAGGTTTCGGGACCTGTAATTGCCGTGACAATTTTCGTTTTGATTGCTCGATTATTTCTAAACATTTCTTAGAAAATTCAATTTTGTTGAAAATTAACTGTGCTATAGCCCACAAGTTTTTGGGCGGCAAAAATATAAAATTGTCCGATTACGATGGTTGATACCTCTATCAATAGGTTTCGGGACCTGTTATTGCTGTGGCAATTTTCGTTTTGATTGCTCAATTATTTCTAAACATTTCTTAGAAAATTCAATTTTATTGAAAATTAACTGTGCTATAGCCCACAAGTTTTTGGGCGGCAAAAATATAAAATGGTCCGATTACGATGGTTGATACCTATGTCAATAGGTTTCGGGACCTTTAATTGCTGTGACAATTTTCATTTTGATTGCTCGATTATTTCTAAACATTTCTTAGAAAATTCAATTCTATCGAAATTAACTGTGCTATAGCCCACAAGTTTTTAGGCGACAAAAATATAAAATGGTCTGACTACGATGGTTGATACCTCTATCAATAGGTTTCGGGACCTGTAATTGCTTGACAATTTTTGTTTTGGTTGCTCGATTATTTCTAAACTATTCTTAGAAAATTCAATTCTATCGAAAATCAACTGTGCTATAGCCCACAAGTTTTTGGGCGGCAAAAATATAAAATGGTCCGATTACGATGATTGATACCTCTGTCAATAGGTTTCGGGACCTGTAATTGCTGTGACAATTTTCATTGTGATTGCTCGATTATTTCTAAACATTTCTTAGAAAATTCAATTTTATTGAAAATCAGCTGTGCTATAGCCCACAAATTTTTGTGCTGCAAAAATATAAAATGGTCCGATTACGATGGTTGATACCTCTGTCAATAGGTTTCGGGATCTGTAATTTCTGTGACAATTTTCATTGTGATTGCTCGATTATTTCTAAACATTTCTTAGAAAATTCAATTTTATTGAAAACCAACTGTGCTATAGCCCACAAGTTTTTGGGCTGCAAAAATATAAAATGGTCCGATTACGATGGTTGATACCTCTATCAATAAGTTCTAAGACATGTAATTGTTGTGACAATTTTCATTTGGATTGCTCGATTATTTCTAAACATTTCTTAGAAAATTCAATTTTATTGAAAATCAACTGTGCTATAGCCCACAAATTTTTGGGCTGCAAAAATATGAAATGGTCCGATTACGATGGTTGATACCTCTGTCAATAGGTTTCGGGGCCTGTAATTGCAGTGACAATTTTTATTTTAATTGCTCGATTATTTCTAAAAATTTCTTAGAAAATTCAATTTTATTGAAAATCAACTGTGCTATAGCCCACAAATTTTTGGGCTGCAAAAATATAAAATGGTCCGATTACGATGATTGATACCTCTGTCAATAGGTTCCGGGATCTGTAATTGCTGTGACAATTTTCATTTTGATTGCTCGATTATTTCTAAACATTTCTTAGAAAATTCAATTTTATTGAAAATCAACTGTGCTATATCCCACAAATTTTTGGGCTGCAAAAATATAAAATGGTCGGATTACGATGGTTGATACCTCTGTCAATAGGTTTCGGGACCTGTAATTGCTGTGACAATTTTCATTTGGATTGCTTGATTATTTCTAAACATTTCTTAGAAAATTCAATTTTATTGAAAATCAACTGTGCTAAAGCCCACAAGTTTTTGGGCTGCAAAAATATAAAATGGTCCGATTACGATAGTTGATACATCTATCAATAGGTTTCGGGACCTGTAATTGCTGTGACAATTTTCATTTTGATTGCTCGATTATTTCTAAACATTTCTTAGAATAATAAATTCTATTGAAAATCAACTGTGCTATAGCCCACAAGTTTTTGGGCGGCAAAAATCTAAAATGGTCCGATTACGATTGATGATACCTCTATCAATAGGTTTCGGGACCTGTAATTGCTGTGACAATTTTTATTTTGATTGCTCGATTATTTGTAAACATTTCTTAGAAAAGTAAATTCTATTGAAAATCAACTGTGCTATAGCCCACAAGTTTTTAGGCGGCAAAAATCTAAAATGGGCCGACTACGATGGTTGATACCTCTATCAATAGGTTTCGGGACCTGTAATTGCTGTGACAATTTTCATTTGGATTGCTCGATTATTTCTAAACATTTCTTAGAAAATTCAATTTTATTGAAAATCAGCTGTGCTATAGCCCACAAATTTTTGTGCTGCAAAAATATAGAATGGTCCAATTACGATGGTTGATACCTCTGTCAATAGGTTTCGGGATCTGTAATTGCTGTGACAATTTTCATTGTGATTGCTCGATTATTTCTAAACATTTCTTAGAAAATTCAATTTTATTGAAAATCAACTGTGCTATAGCCCACAAGTTTTTGGGCTGCAAAAATATGAAATGGTCCGATTACGATGGTTGATACCTCTATCAATAAGTTCTAAGACATGTAATTGTTGTGACAATTTTCATTTGGATTGCTCGAATATTTCTAAACATTTCTTAGAAAATTCAATTTTATTGAAAATCAACTGTGCTATAGCCCACAAATTTTTGGGCTGCAAAAATATAAAATGGTCCGATTACGAAGGTTGATACCTCTGTCAATAGGTTTCGGGGCCTGTAATTGCTGTGACAATTTTCATTTTAATTGCTCGATTATTTCTAAAAATTTCTTAGAAAATTCAATTTTATTGAAAATCAACTGTGCTATAGCCCACAAATTTTTGGGCTGCAAAAATATAAAATGGTTCGATTACGATGATTGATACCTCTGTCAATAGGTTTCGGGATCTGTAATTGCTGTGACAATTTTCATTTTGATTGCTCGATTATTTCTAAACATTTCTTAGAAAATTCAATTTTATTGAAAATCAACTGTGCTATATCCCACAAATTTTTGGGCTGCAAAAATATAAAATGGTCGGATTACGATGGTTGATACCTCTGTCAATAGGTTTCGGGACCTGTAATTGCTGTGACAATTTTCATTTGGATTGCTCGATTATTTCTAAAAATTTCTTAGAAAATTCAATTTTATTGAAAATCAACTGTGCTATAGCCCACAAGTTTTTGGGCTGCAAAAATATAGAATGGTCCGATTACGATGGCTGATACCTCTATCAATAGGTTTCGGGACCTGTAATTGCTGTGACAATTTTCATTTTAATTGCTCGATTATTTCTAAAAATTTCTTAGAAAATTCAATTTTATTGAAAATCAACTGTGCTATAGCCCACAAATTTTTGGGCTGCAAAACTATAAAATGGTCCGATTACGATTGATGATACCTCTATCAATAGGTTTCGGGACCTGTAATTGCTGTGACAATTTTTATTTTGATTGCTCGATTATTTGTAAACATTTCTTAGAAAAGTAAATTCTATTGAACATCAACTGTGCTATAGCCCACAAGTTTTTAGGCGGCAAAAATCTAAAATGGGCCGACTACGATGGTTGATACCTCTATCAATAGGTTTCGGGACCTGTAATTGCTGTGACAATTTTCATTTGGATTGCTCGATTATTTCTAAACATTTCTTAGAAAATTCAATTTTATTGAAAATCAACTGTGCTATAGCCCACAAATTTTTGTGCTGCAAAAATATAGAATGGTCCAATTACGATGGTTGATACCTCTGTCAATAGGTTTCGGGATCTGTAATTGCTGTGACAATTTTCATTGTGATTGCTCGATTATTTCTAAACATTTCTTAGAAAATTCAATTTTATTGAAAATCAACTGTGCTATAGCCCACAAATTTTTGGGCTGCAAAAATATGAAATGGTCCGATTACGATGGTTGATACCTCTATCAATAAGTTCTAAGACATGTAATTGTTGTGACAATTTTCATTTGGATTGCTCGATTATTTCTAAACATTTCTTAGAAAATTCAATTTTATTGAAAATCAACTGTGCTATAGCCCACAAATTTTCGGGCTGCAAAAATATGAAATGGTCCTATTACGAAGGTTGATACCTCTGTCAATAGGTTTCGGGGCCTGTAATTGCTGTGACAATTTTCATTTTAATTGCTCGATTATTTCTAAAAATTTCTTACAAAATTCAATTTTATTGAAAATCAACTGTGCTATAGCCCACAAATTTTTGGGCTGCAAAAATATAAAATGGTCCGATTACGATGATTGATACCTCTGTCAATAGGTTTCGGGATCTGTAATTGCTGTGACAATTTTCATTTTGATTGCTCGATTATTTCTAAACATTTCTTAGAAAATTCAATTTTATTGAAAATCAACTGTGCTATATCCCACAAATTTTTGGGCTGCAAAAATATAAAATGGTCGGATTACGATGGTTGATACCTCTGTCAATAGGTTTCGGGACCTGTAATTGCTGTGACAATTTTCATTTGGATTGCTCGATTATTTCTAAAAATTTCTTAGAAAATTCAATTTTATTGAAAATCAACTGTGCTATAGCCCACAAGTTTTTGGGCTGCAAAAATATAAAATGGTCCGATTACGATGGTTGATACATCTATCAATAGGTTTCGGGACCTGTAATTGCTGTGACAATTTTCATTTTAATTGCTCGATTATTTCTAAAAATTTCTTAGAAAATTCAATTTTATTGAAAATCAACTGTGCTATATCCCACAAATTTTTGGGCTGCAAAAATATAAAATGGTCCGATTACGATGATTGATTCCTCTGTCAATAGGTTTCGTGATCTGTAATTGCTGTGACAATTTTCATTTTGATTGCTCGATTATTTCTAAACATTTCTTAGAAAATTCAATTTTATTGAAAATCAACTGTGCTATATCCCACAAATTTTTGGGCTGCAAAAATATAAAATGGTCGGATTACGATGGTTGATACCTCTGTCAATAGGTTTCGGGACCTGTAATTGCTGTGACAATTTTCATTTTAATTGCTCGATTATTTCTAAAAATTTCTTAGAAAATTCAATTTTATTGAAAATCAACTGTGCTATAGCCCACAAATTTTTGGGCTGCAAAAATATAAAATGGTCCGATTACGATTGATGATACCTCTATCAATAGGTTTCGGGACCTGTAATTGCTGTGACAATTTTTATTTTGATTGCTCGATTATTTGTAAACATTTCTTAGAAAAGTAAATTCTATTGAACATCAACTGTGCTATAGCCCACAATTTTTTAGGCGGCAAAAATCTAAAATGGGCCGACTACGATGGTTGATACCTCTATCAATAGGTTTCGGGACCTGTAATTGCTGTGACAATTTTCATTTGGATTGCTCGATTATTTCTAAACATTTCTTAGAAAATTCAATTTTATTGAAAATCAACTGTGCTATTATAGCCCACAAATTTTTGTGCTGCAAAAATTTAGAATGGTCCAATTACGATGGTTGATACCTCTGTCAATAGGTTTCGGGATCTGTAATTGCTGTGACAATTTTCATTGTGATTGCTCGATTATTTCTAAACATTTCTTAGAAAATTCAATTTTATTGAAAATCAACTGTGCTATAGCCCACAAGTTTTTGGGCTGCAAAAATATGAAATGGTCCGATTACGATGGTTGATACCTCTATCAATAAGTTCTAAGACATGTAATTGTTGTGACAATTTTCATTTGGATTGCTCGATTATTTCTAAACATTTCTTAGAAAATTCAATTTTATTGAAAATCAACTGTGCTATAGCCCACAAATTTTTGGGCTGCAAAAATATGAAATGGTCCGATTACGAAGGTTGATACCTCTGTCAATAGGTTTCGGGGCCTGTAATTGCTGTGACAATTTTCATTTTAATTGCTCGATTATTTCTAAAAATTTCTTACAAAATTCAATTTTATTGAAAATCAACTGTGCTATAGCCCACAAGTTTTTGGGCTGCAAAAATATGAAATGGTCCGATTACGATGGTTGATACCTCTATCAATAAGTTCTAAGACATGTAATTGTTGTGACAATTTTCATTTGGATTGCTCGAATATTTCTAAACATTTCTTAGAAAATTCAATTTTATTGAAAATCAACTGTGCTATAGCCCACAAATTTTTGGGCTGCAAAAATATGAAATGGTCCGATTACGAAGGTTGATACCTCTGTCAATAGGTTTCGGGGCCTGTAATTGCTGTGACAATTTTCATTTTAATTGCTCGATTATTTCTAAAAATTTCTCAGAAAATTCAATTTTATTGAAAATCAACTGTGCTATAGCCCACAAATTTTTGGGCTGCAAAAATATAAAATGGTCCGATTACGATGATTGATACCTCTGTCAATAGGTTTCGGGATCTGTAATTGCTGTGACAATTTTCATTTTGATTGCTCGATTATTTCTAAACATTTCTTAGAAAATTCAATTTTATTGAAAATCAACTGTGCTATAGCCCACAAATTTTTGGGCTGCAAAAATATAAAATGGTCGGATTACGATGGTTGATACCTCTGTCAATAGGTTTCGGGACCTGTAATTGCTGTGACAATTTTCATTTGGATTGCTCGATTATTTCTAAAAATTTCTTAGAAAATTCAATTTTATTGAAAATCAACTGTGCTATAGCCCACAAGTTTTTGGGCTGCAAAAATATAAAATGGTCCGATTACGATGCCTGATACCTCTATCAATAGGTTTCGGGACCTGTAATTGCTGTGACAATTTTCATTTTAATTGCTCGATTATTTCTAAAAATTTCTTAGAAAATTCAATTTTATTGAAAATCAACTGTGCTATAGCCCACAAATTTTTGGGCTGCAAAAATATAAAATGGTCCGATTACGATTGATGATACCTCTATCAATAGGTTTCGGGACATGTAATTGCTGTGACAATTTTTATTTTGATTGCTCGATTATTTGTAAACATTTCTTAGAAAAGTAAATTCTATTGAACATCAACTGTGCTATAGCCCACAAGTTTTTAGGCGGCAAAAATCTAAAATGGGCCGACTACGATGGTTGATACCTCTATCAATAGGTTTCGGGACCTGTAATTGCTGTGACAATTTTCATTTGGATTGCTCGATTATTTCTAAACATTTCTTAGAAAATTCAATTTTATTGAAAATGAACTGTGCTATAGCCCACAAATTTTTGTGCTGCAAAAATATAGAATGGTCCAATTACGATGGTTGATACCTCTGTCAATAGGTTTCATGATCTGTAATTGCTGTGACAATTTTCATTGTGATTGCTCGATTATTTCTAAACATTTCTTAGAAAATTCAATTTTATTGAAAATCAACTGTGCTATAGCCCACAAGTTTTTGGGCTGCAAAAATATGAAATGGTCCGATTACGATGGTTGATACCTCTATCAATAAGTTCTAAGACATGTAATTGTTGTGACAATTTTCATTTGGATTGCTCGATTATTTCTAAACATTTCTTAGAAAATTCAATTTTATTGAAAATCAACTGTGCTATAGCCCACAAATTTTTGGGCTGCAAAAATATGAAATGGTCCGATTACGAAGGTTGATACCTCTGTCAATAGGTTTCGGGGCCTGTAATTGCCGTGACAATTTTCATTTTAATTGCTCGATTATTTCTAAAAATTTCTTAGAAAATGCAATTTTATTGAAAATCAACTGTGCTATAGCCCACAAATTTTTGGGCTGCAAAAATATAAAATGGTCCGATTACGATGATTGATACCTCTGTCAATAGGTTTCGGGATCTGTAATTGCTGTGACAATTTTCATTTTGATTGCTCGATTATTTCTAAACATTTCTTAGAAAATTCAATTTTATTGAAAATCAACTGTGCTATATCCCACAAATTTTTGGGCTGCAAAAATATAAAATGGTCGGATTACGATGGTTGATACCTCTGTCAATAGGTTTCGGGACCTGTAATTGCTGTGACAATTTTCATTTGGATTGCTCGATTATTTCTAAAAATTTCTTAGAAAATTCAATTTTATTGAAAATCAACTGTGCTATAGCCCACAAGTTTTTGGGCTGCAAAAATATAAAATGGTCCGATTACGATGGCTGATACCTCTATCAATAGGTTTCGGGACCTGTAATTGCTGTGACAATTTAAATTTTAATTGCTCGATTATTTCTAAAAATTTCTTAGAAAATTCAATTTTATTGAAAATCAACTGTGCTATAGCCCACAAATTTTTGGGCTGCAAAAATATAAAATGGTCCGATTACGATGATTGATACCTCTGTCAATAGGTTTCGTGATCTGTAATTGCTGTGACAATTTTCATTTTGATTGCTCGATTATTTCTAAACATTTCTTAGAAAATTCAATTTTATTGAAAATCAACTGTGCTATATCCCACAAGTTTTTGGGCTGCAAAAATATAAAATGGTCGGATTACGATGGTTGATACCTCTGTCAATAGGCTCCGGGACCTGTAATTGCTGTGACAATTTTCATTTTGATTGCTCGATTATTTCTAAACATTTCTTAGAAAATTCAATTTTATTGAAAATTAACTGTGCTATAGCCCACAAGTTTTTGTGCGGCAAAAATATAAAATGGTCCAATTATGATGGTTGATACCTCTATCAATAGGTTTCGGGACCTGTAATTACCGTGACATTTTTCGTTTGGATTGCTCGATTATTTCTAAACATTTCTTAGAAAATTCAATTTTATTGAAAATCAACTGTGCTATAGCCCACAAATTTTTGGGCTGCAAAAATATAAAATGGTCCGATTACGATGGTTGATACCTCTATCAATAGCTTTCGGGACCTGTTATTGCTGTGAAAATTTTCATTTTGATTGCTCGATTATTTCTAAACATTTCTTAGAATATTCAATTTTATAGAAAATTAACTGTGCTGTATATAGCCCAGAAGTTTTTAATCGGCAAAAATCTAAAATGGTCCGATTACGATGGTTGTTACCACTATCAATAGGTTTCGGGACCTGTAATTGCTGTGACAATTTTTATTTTGATTGCTCGGTTATTTCCAAACATTTCTTAGACAATTCAATTTTATTGAAAATGTGCTATAGCCCACATATTTTTGGGTGGCAAAAATCTAACATGGTCTGATTACGATAATTGATACCTCTATCAATAGGTTTCGGGACCTGTAATTGCTGTGACAATTTTCATTTGGATTGCTCGATTATTTCTAAACATTTCTTAGAAAATTCAATTCTATTGAAAATCAACTGTGCTATAGCCCACAAGTTTTTGGGCTGCAAAAATATAAAATTGTCCGATTACGATGGTTGATGCTTCTATCAATAGGTTCCGGGACCTGTAATTGCTGTGACAATTTTCATTTGGATTGCTCGATTATTTCTAAACATTTCTTAGAAAATTCAATTTTATTGAAAATTAACTGTGCTATAGCCCACAAGTTTTTGGGCTGCAAAAATATAAAATGGTACGATTACGATGGTTGATACATCTATCAATAGCTTTCGGGACCTGTTATTGCTGTGAAAATTTTCATTTTGATTGCTCGATTATTTCTTAACATTTCTTAGAAAATTCAATTTTACTGAAAATTAACTGTGCTATAGCCCAAAAGTTTTTGGGTGGCAAAAATCTAAAATGTTCTGATTACGATAATTGATACCTCTGTCAATAGGTTTCGGGACCTGTAATTGCTGTGACAATTTTCATTTGGATTGCTCGATTATTTCTAAACATTTCTTAGGAAATTAAATTTTATTGAAAATTACCTGTGCTATAGCTTACAAGTTTTTGGGCGGCAAAAATATAAAATGGTCCGATTACAATGGTTTATACCTCTCTCAATTGGTTTCGGGACCTTTAATTGCTGTGACAATTTTCATTTTGATTGCTCGATTATTTCTAAACATTTCTTAGAAAATTCAATTTTATTGAAAATTACCTGTACTATAGCCCACAAGTTTTTGGGCGGCAAATATATAAAATTGTCCGATTACGATGGTTGATACCTCTGTCAATATGTTTCGGGACCTATAATTGCCGTGACAATTTTAATTTTGATTGCTCGATTATTTCTAAACATTTCTTAGAAAATTCAATTTTATTGAAAATCAACTCTGCTATAGCCCACAAGTTTTTGGGCTGCAAAAATATAAAATGGTCCGATTACGATGGTTGATACATCTGTCAATAGGTTTCGGGACCAGTAATTGCTGTGACAATTTTCATTTTGTTGCTCGATTATTTCTAAACATTTCTTAGAAAATTCAATTTTATTGAAAATCAACTGTGCTATAGCCCACATATTTTTGGGTGGCAAAAATCTAAAATTGTCCGATTACGATGGCTGATACCTCTGTCAATAGGTTTAGGGACCTGTAATTGCTATGACAATTTTCATTTTGATTGCTCGATTATTTCTAAACATTTCTTAGAAAATTCAATTTTATTGAAAATAAACTGTGCTATAGCCCACATATTTTTGGGTGGCAAAAATCTAAAATAGTCTGATTACGATAATTGATACCTCTATCAATAGGTTTCGGGACCTGTAATTGCTATGACAATTTTCATTTGGATTGTTCGATTATTTCTAAACATTTCTTAGAAAATTCAATTCAATTGAAAATCAACTGTGCTATAGCCCACAAGTTTTTAGGCGGCAAAAATATAAAATGGTCTGATTACGATGGTTGATACCTCTATCAATAGGTTTCGGGACCTGTAATTGCTGTGGCAATTTTCATTTGGATTGCTCGATTATTTCTAAACATTTCTTAGAAAATTCAATTCTATTGAAAATCAACTGTGCTATAGCCCACAAATTTTTAGGCGGCAAAAATATAAAATTGTCCGATTACGATGGTTGATACCTCTATCAATAGGTTTCGGGACCTGTAATTGCTGTGACAATTTTGATTTGGATTGCTCGATTATTTCTAAACATTTCTCAGAAAATTCAATTTTATTGAAAATTAACTGTGCTATAGCCCACAAATTTTTAAGCGACAAAAATAAAAAAATTGTCCGATTACGATGGTTGATACCTCTGTCAATAGGTTTCGGGACCTGTAATTGCTGTGACAATTTTCATTTTGATTGCTCGATTATTTCTAAACATTTCTTAGAAAATTCAATTTTATTGAAAATCAACTGTGCTATAGCCCACAAATTTTTGGGCTGCCAAAATATAAAATGGTCCGATTACGATGGTTGATACCTCTGTCAATAGGTTTCGGGACCTGTAATTGCTGTGACAATTTTCATTTGGATTGCTCGATTATTTCTAAACATTTCTTAGAAAATTCAATTCTATTGAAAATCAACTGTGCTATAGCCCACATATTTTTGGGTGGCAAAAATCTAAAATGGTCTGATTACGATAATTGATACCTCTATCAATAGGTTTCGGGACCTGTAATTGCTGTGAGAATTTTCATTTGGATTGCTCGATTATTTCTAAACATTTCTTAGAAAATTCAATTCTATTAAAAATCAACTATGCTATAGCCCACAAATTTTTAGGCGGCAAAAATATAAAATTGTCCGATTACGATGGTTGATACCTCTATCAATAGGTTTCGGGACCTGTAATTGCTGTGACAATTTTCATTTGGATTGCTCAATTATTTCTAAACATTTCTTAGAAAATTCAATTCTAATGAAAATCAACTGTGCTATATCCCACAAATTTTTGGGCTGCAAAAATATAAAATGGTCGGATTACGATGGTTGATACCTCTATCAATAGGTTTTGGGATCTGTAATTGCTGTGACAATTTTCATTTTGATTGCTCGATTATTTCTAAACATTTCTTAGAAAATTCAATTTTATTGAAAATCAACTGTGCTATAGCCCACAAGTTTTTGGGCTGCAAAAATATAAAATGGTCCGATTACGACGGTTGATACCTCTATCAATAGGTTTCGGGACCTGTAATTGCTGTGACAATCTTCATTTTAATTGCTCGATTATTTCTAAACATTTCTTAGAAAATTCAATTTTATTGAAAATTAAGTGTGCTATAGCCCACAAGTTTTTAGGCTGCAAAAATCTAAAATGGTCCGATTACGATGGTTGATACCTCTATCAATAGGTTTCGGGACCTGTTATTGCTGTGGCAATTTTCGTTTTGATTGCTCGATTATTTCTAAACATTTCTTAGAAAATTCAATTTCATTGAAAATCAACTGTGCTTTAGCCCACAAGTATTTGGGCGGCAAAAATATAAAATTGTTCCATTACGATGGTTGATACTCTGTCAATAGGTTTCGGGACCTGTAATTGCTGTGACAATTTTCATTTTGATTGCTCGATTATTTCAAAACATTTCTTAGAAAATTCAATTTTATTGAAAATTAACTGTGCTATAGCCCACAAGTTTTTAGGCGGCAAAAATATAAAATGGTCCGATTACGATGGTTGATTCCTCTATCAATAGGTTTCGGGACCTGTAATTGCCGTGACAATTTTCATTTGGATTGCTCGATTATTTCTAAACATTTCTCAGAAAATTCAATTTTATTGAAAATTAACTGTGCTATAGCCCACAAATTTTTAAGCGACAAAAATATAAAATTGTCCAATTACAATGGTTGATACCTCTATCAATAGGTTTCGGGACCTGTAATTGCTGTAACAATTTTCATTTTGATTGCTCGATTATTTCTAAACATTTCTTAGAAAATTCAATTTTATTGAAAATCAACAGTGCTATAGCCCACAAATTTTTGGGCTGCAAAAATATAGAATGGTCCGATTACGATGGTTGATACCTCTGTCAATAGGTTTCGGGACCTGTAATTGCTGTGACAATTTTCATTTGGATTGCTCGATTATTTCTAAACATTTCTTAGAAAATTCAATTCTATTGAAAATCAACTGTGCTATAGCCCACATATTTTTGGGTGGCAAAAATCTAAAATGGTCTGATTACGATAATTGATACCTCTATCAATTGGTTTCGGGACCTGTAATTGCTGTGACAATTTTCATTTGGATTGCTCGATTATTTCTAAACATTTCTTAGAAAATTCAATTCTATTAAAAATCAACTATGCTATAGCCCACAAATTTTTAGGCGGCAAAAATATAAAATGGTCGAATTACGATGGTTGATACCTCTATCAATAGGTTTCGGGACCTGTAATTGCTGTGACAATTTTCGTTTCGATTGCTCAATAATTTCTAAACATTTCTTAGAAAATTCAATTCTATTGAAAATCAACTGTGCTATAGCCCACAAGTTTTTGGGCGGCAAAAATATAAAATGGCCGATTACGATGGTTGATACCTCTGTCAATAACTTTTGAGACCTGTAATTGCTGTGACAATTTTCATTTTGATTGCTCGATTATTTCTAAACCTTTCTTAGAAAATTCAATTTTATTGAAAATCAACTGTGCTATAGCCCACAAATTTTTGGGCTGCAAAAATATAAAATTGTCCGATTACGATGGTTGATACCTCTGTCAATAGATTTCGGGACCTGTAATTGCTGTGACAATTTTTATTTTGATTGCTCGATTATTTCTAAACATTTCTTAGAAAATTCAATTTTATTGAAAATTAACTGTGCTATAGCCCACATATTTTTGGGTGGCAAAAATCTAAAATAGTCTGATTACGATAATTGATACCTCTATCAATAGGTTTCGGGACCTGTAATTGCTATGACAATTTTCATTTGGATTGCTAGATTATTTCTAAACATTTCTTAGAAAATTCAATTCTATTGAAAATCAACTGTGCTATAGCCCACAAGTTTTTAGGCGGCAAAAATATAAAATGGTCCGATTACGATTGTTTATACCTCTATCAATAGGTTTCGGGACCTGTAATTGCTGTGACAATTTTCATTTGGATTGCTCGATTATTTCTAAACATTTCTTAGAAAATTCAATTTTATTGAAAATCAACTGTGCCATAGCCCACAATTTTTTGGGCTGCAAAAATATAAAATGGTCCGATTACGATGGTTGATACCTCTGTCAATAGGTTTCGGAATCTGTAATTGCTGTGACAATTTTCATTTTGATTGCTCGATTATTTCTTAACATTTCTTAGAAAATTCAATTTTATTGAAAATCAACTGTGCTATAGCCCACAAATTTTTGGGCTACAAAAATATAAAATTGTCGGATTACGATGGTTGATACCTCTGTCAATAGGTTTCGGGCCCTGTAATTGCTGTGACAATTTTCGTTTTGATTGCTCGATTATTTCTAAACATTTCTTAGAAAATTCAATTTTATTGAAAATTAACTGTGCTATATCCCACAAATTTTTGGGCTGCAAAAATATAAAATTGTCCGATTACGATGGTTGATACCTCTGTCAATAGGTTTCGGGACGAGTAATTGCTGTGACAATTTTCATTTTGATTGCTCGATTATTTCTAAAAATTTCTTAGAAAATTCAATTTTATTGAAAATCAACTGTGCTATAGCCCACAAATTTTTGGGCTGCAAAAATATAAAATGGTCCGATTACGATGATTGATACCTCTATCAATAGGTTTCGGGACCTGTAATTGCCGTGACAATTTTCGTTTTGATTGCTCGATTATTTCTAAACATTTCTTAGAAAATTCAATTTTATTGAAAATTAACTGTGCTATAGCCCACAAATTTTTGGGCGGCTAAAATCTAAAATGGCCTGACTACGATTATTTATACCTCTATCAATAGGTTTCGGGACCTGTAATTGCTGTGACAATTTTTAATTTTATTGCTCGATTATTTCTAATCATTTCTTAAAAAATTCAATTTTATTGAAAATCAACTTTGCTATAGCCCACAAATTTTTGGGCTGCAAAAATATAAAATGGTCCGATTACGATAATTGATACCTCTATCAATAAGTTTTGGGACCTGTAATTGTTGTGACAATTTTCATTTGGATTGCTCGATTATTTCTAAACATTTCTTAGAAAATTCAATTTTATTGAAAATTAACTGTGCTATAGCCCACAAATTTTTGGGCTGCAAAAATATAAAATGGTCCGATTACGATGGTTGATACCTCTGTCAATAGGTTTCGGGGCCTGTAATTGCTGTGACAATTTTCATTTTGATTGCTCGATTATTTCTAAAAATTTCTTAGAAAATTCAATTTTATTGAAAATCAACTGTGCTATATATAGCCCACAAATTTTTGGGCTGCAAAAATATAAAATGGTCCGATTACGATGGTTGATACCTCTGTCAATAGGTTTCGGGACCTGTAATTGCTGTGACAATTTTTATTTTGATTGCTCGATTATTTCTAAACATTTCTTAGAAAATTCAATTTTATTGAAAAACAACTGTGCTATATCCCACAAATTTTTGGACAGCAAAAATATAAAATGGTCGGATTACGATGGTTGATACCTCTGTCAATAGGTTTCGGGACCTGTAATTGCTGTGACAATTTTCATTTTGATTGCTCGATTATTTCTAAACATTTCTTAGAAAATTCAATTTTATTGAAAATAAACTGTGCTATAGCCCACAAGTTTTTAGGCGACAAAAATATAAAATGGTCTGACTACGATGGTTGGTACCTCTATTAATAGGTTTTGGGATCTGTAATTGCTGTGACAATTTTTATTTTGATTGCTCGATTATTTCTAAACATTTCTTAGAAAATTCAATTTTATTGAAAATCAAATGTGCTATAAGCCCATAAGTTTTTGGGCGGCAAAAATATAAAATGGTCCGATTACGATGGTTGATACCTCTATCAATAGGTCTCGGGACCTGTAATTGCTGTGACAATCTTCATTTTGATTGCTCGATTATTTCTAAACATTTCTAACAAAATTCAATTTTATTGAAAATCATCTGTGCTATAGCCCACAAGTTTTTAGGCGGCAAAAATATAAAATGGTCTGATTACGATGGTTGATACCTCTATCAATAGGTTTCGGGACCTGTTATTGCTGTGGCAATTTTCGTTTTGATTGCTCGATTATTTCTAAACATTTCTTAGAAAATTCAATTTCATTGAAAATCAACTGTGCTTTAGCCCACAAGTTTTTGGGCGGCAAAAATATAAAATTGTCCGATTACGATGGTTGATACCTCTGTCAATAGGTTTCGGGGCCTGTAATTGCTGTGACAATTTTCATTTTGATTGCTCGATTATTTCTAAAAATTTATTAGAAAATTCAATTTTATTGAAAATCAACTGTGCTATAGCCCACAAATTTTTGGGCTGCAAAAATATAAAATGGTCCGATTACGATGATTGATACCTCTGTCAATAGGTTTCGGGATCTGTAATTGCTGTGACAATTTTCATTTTGATTGCTCGATTATTTCTAAACATTTCTTAGAAAATTCAATTTTATTGAAAATCAACTGTGCTATAGCCCACAAGTTTTGGGCGGCAAAAATATAAAATTTTCCGATTACGATGGTTGATACCTCTATCAATAGGTTTCGGGACCTGTTATTGCTGTGGCAATTTTCGTTTTGATTGCTCGATTATTTCTAAACATTTCTAAGAAAATTCAATTTTATTGATAATTAACTGTGCTATAGCCCACAAGTTTTTGGGCGGCAAAAATATAAAATGGTCCGATTACGATGATTGATACCTCTGTCAATAGGTTTCGGGACCTGTAATTGCTGTGACAATTTTCATTTTGGTTGCTCGATTATTTCTAAACATTTCTTAGAAAATTCAATTATATCGAAAATCAACTGTGCTATAGCCCACAAGTTTTTAGGCGACAAAATTATAAAATGGTCTGACTACGATGGTTGATACCTCTATCAATAGGTTTCGGGACCTGTAATTGCCGTGACAATTTTCGTTTTGATTGCTCGATTATTTCTAAACATTTCTTAGAAAATTCAATTTTATTGAAAATCAATTGTGCTATAGCCCCCAAGTTTTTGGGCGGCAAAAATATAAAATTGTCCGATTACGATGGTTGATGCCTCTATCAATAGGTTTCGGGACCTGTTATTGCTGTGACAATTTTTATTTTGATTGCGCTATTATTTCTAAACATTTCTTAAAAAAATTCAATTTTATTGAAAATCAATTGTGCTATAGCCCACAAGTTTTTGGGCGGCAAAAATCTAAAATGGTCTGATTACGATGGTTGATACCTCTATCAATAGGTTTCGGGACCTGTAATTGCTGTGACAATTTTCATTTTGATTGCTCGATTATTTCTTAACATTTCTTAGAAAATTCAATTTTATTGAAAATCAACTGTGCTATAGCCCACAAGTTTTTGGGCTGCAAAAATATAAAATGGTCCGATTACACTGGTTGATACCTCTATCAATAGCTTTCGGAACCTGTTATTGCTGTGACAATTTTAATTTTGATTGCTCGATTATTTCTAAACATTTCTTAGAAAATTCAATTTTATTGAAAATCAACTGTGCTATATCCCACAAATTTTTGGGCTGCAAAAATATAAAATGGTCGGATTACGATGGTTGATACCTCTGTCAATAGGTTTCGGGACCTGTAATTGCTGTGACAATTTTCATTTGGATTGCTCGATTATTTCTAAAAATTTCTTAGAAAATTCAATTTTATTGAAAATCAACTGTGCTATAGCCCACAAATTTTTGGGCTGCAAAAATATAAAATGGTTCGATTACGATGATTGATACCTCTGTCAATAGGTTTCGTGATCTGTAATTGCTGTGACAATTTTCATTTTGATTGCTCGATTATTTCTAAACATTTCTTAGAAAATTCAATTTTATTGAAAATCAACTGTGCTATATCCCACAAGTTTTTGGGCTGCAAAAATCTAAAATGGTCGGATTACGATGGTTGATACCTCTGTCAATAGGTTTCGGGACCTGTAATTGCTGTGACAATTTTCATTTGGATTGCTCGATTGTTTCTAAAAATTTCTTAGAAAATTCAATTTTATTGAAAATCAACTGTGCTATAGCCCACAAGTTTTTAGGCGGCAAAAATATAAAATGGTCCGATTACGATGGTTGATACCTCTATCAATAGGTTTCGGGACCTGTTATTGCTGTGACAATTTTCATTTTGATTGCTCGATTATTTCTAAACATTTCTTAGAAAATTCAATTTTATTGAAAATTAACTGTGCTATAGCCCACAAGTTTTTGGGCGGCAAAAATCTAAAATGGTCCGATTACGATGGTTGATACCTCTATCAATAGGTTTCGGGGCCTGTAATTGTTGTGACAAATTTCATTTGGATTGCTTGAATATTTCTAAACATTTCTTAGAAAATTTAATTTTATTGTAAAATTAACTGTGCTATAGCCCACAAGTTTTGTGCTGAAAAATATAAAATGGTCTGATTACGATGGTTGATACAACTATCAATAGCTTTCGGGACCTGTAATTGCTGTGACAATTTTTATTTCGATTGCTCGATTATATCTAAGCGTTGCTTTGAAAATTCAATTTTATTGAAAATTATATGTGCTATAGCCCAAAAGTTTTTAATCGGCAAAAATCTAAAATTGTCCGATTACGATGGTTTATACCTCTATCAATAGGTTTTGGGACCTGTAATTGCTGTGACAATTTTCATTTTGATTGCTCGGTTATTTTTAAACATTTCTTAGAAAATTCAATTTTATTGAAAATCAATTGTGCTATAGCCCACAAGTTTTTGGGCGGCAAAAATCTAAAATGGTCTGATTACGATGGTTGATACCTCTATCAATAGCTTTCGGGACCTGTAATTGCCGTGACAATTTTCATTTTGATTGCTCGATTATTTCTAAACATTTCTTAGAAAATTCAATTTTATTGAAAATCAACTGTGCTATAGCCCACAAGTTTTTGGGCGGCAAAAATATAAAATGGTCCGATAACGATGGTTGATACTTCTATCAATAGGTTTCGGGACCTGTAATTGCTATGACAATTTTCGTTTTGATTGCTCGATTATTTCTAAACATTTCTTAGAAAATTCAATTTTATTGAAAATTAACTGTGCTATAGCCCACATGTTTTGTACTGAAAAATATAAAATGGTCTGATTACGATGGTTGATACCTCTATAAATAGCTTTCGGGACCTGTAATTGCTGTAACAATTTTTATTTTGATTGCTTGATTATATCTTAGCATTGCTTTGAAAATTCAATTTTATTGAAAATTATCTGTGCTATAGCCCACAAGTTTTTAATCGGCAAAAATCTAAAATTGTCCGATTACGATGGTTTATACCTCTATCAATAGGTTTTGGGACCTGTAATTGCTGTGACAATTTTCATTTTGATTGCTCGGTTATTTTTAAACATTTCTTAGAAAATTCAATTTTATTGAAAATCAATTGTGCTATAGCCCACAAATTTTTGGGCTGCAAAAATCTAAAATTGTCCGATTACGATGGTTGATGCCTCTATCAATAGGTTTCGGGACCTGTTATTGCTGTGACAATTTTCATTTTGATTGCTTGATTATTTCTAAACATTTCTTAGAAAATTCAATTTTATTGAAAATCAATTGTGCTATAGCCCACAAGTTTTTGGGCAGCAAAAATCTAAAATGGTCTGATTACGATGGTTGATACCTCTATCAATAGGTTTCGGGACCTGTAATTGCCGTGACAATTTTCATTTTGATTGCTTGATTATTTCTAAACATTTCTTAGAAAATTCAATTTTATTGAAAATCAACGGTGCTATAGCCCACAAGTTTTTGGGCTGCAAAAATCTAAAATGGTCCGATTACGATGGTTGATACCTCTATCAATAGGTTTCGGGACCTGTAATTGCTGTGACAATTTTCATTTTAATTGCTCGATTATTTCTAAAAATTTCTTAGAAAATTCAATTTTATTGAAAATCAACTGTGCTATAGCCCACAAATTTTTGGGCTGCAAAAATATAAAATGGTCCGATTACGATGATTGATACCTCTGTCAATAGGTTTCGTGATCTGTAATTGCTGTGACAATTTTCATTTTGATTGCTCGATTATTTCTAAACATTTCTTAGAAAATTCAATTTTATTGAAAATCAACTGTGCTATATCCCACAAGTTTTTGGGCTGCAAAAATATAAAATGGTCGGATTACGATGGTTGATACCTCTGTCAATAGGTTTCGGGACCTGTAATTGCTGTGACAATTTTCATTTGGATTGCTCGATTGTTTCTAAAAATTTCTTAGAAAATTCAATTTTATTGAAAATCAACTGTGCTATAGCCCACAAGTTTTTAGGCGGCAAAAATATAAAATGGTCCGATTACGATGGTTGATACCTCTATCAATAGGTTTCGGGACCTGTTATTGCTGTGACAATTTTCATTTTGATTGCTCGATTATTTCTAAACATTTCTTAGAAAATTCAATTTTATTGAAAATTAACTGTGCTATAGCCCACAAGTTTTTGGGCGGCAAAAATCTAAAATGGTCCGATTACGATGGTTGATACCTCTATCAATAGGTTTCGGGGCCTGTAATTGTTGTGACAAATTTCATTTGGATTGCTTGAATATTTCTAAACATTTCTTAGAAAATTTAATTTTATTGTAAAATTAACTGTGCTATAGCCCACAAGTTTTGTGCTGAAAAATATAAAATGGTCTGATTACGATGGTTGATACAACTATCAATAGCTTTCGGGACCTGTAATTGCTGTGACAATTTTCATTTGGATTGCTCGATTGTTTCTAAAAATTTCTTAGAAAATTCAATTTTATTGAAAATTATCTGTGCTATAGCCCAAAAGTTTTTAATCGGCAAAAATCTAAAATTGTCCGATTACGATGGTTTATACCTCTATCAATAGGTTTTGGGACCTGTAATTGCTGTGACAATTTTCATTTTGATTGCTCGGTTATTTTTAAACATTTCTTAGAAAATTCAATTTTATTGAAAATCAATTGTGCTATAGCCCACAAGTTTTTGGGCGGCAAAAATATAAAATTGTCCGATTACGATGGTTGATGCCTCTATCAATAGGTTTCGGGACCTGTTATTGCTGTGACAATTTTCATTTTGATTGCTCTATTATTTCTAAACATTTCTTAAAAAAATTCAATTTTATTGAAAATCAATTGTGCTATAGCCCACAAGTTTTTGGGCGGCAAAAATCTAAAATGGTCTGATTACGATGGTTGATACCTCTATAAATAGCTTTCGGGACCTGTAATTGCTGTAACAATTTTTATTTTGATTGCTTGATTATATCTTAGCATTGCTTTGAAAATTCAATTTTATTGAAAATTATCTGTGCTATAGCCCACAAGTTTTTAATCGGCAAAAATCTAAAATTGTCCGATTACGATGGTTTATACCTCTATCAATAGGTTTTGGGACCTGTAATTGCTGTGACAATTTTCATTTTGATTGCTCGGTTATTTTTAAACATTTCTTAGAAAATTCAATTTTATTGAAAATCAATTGTGCTATAGCCCACAAATTTTTGGGCTGCAAAAATCTAAAATTGTCCGATTACGATGGTTGATGCCTCTATCAATAGGTTTCGGGACCTGTTATTGCTGTGACAATTTTCATTTTGATTGCTTGATTATTTCTAAACATTTCTTAGAAAATTCAATTTTATTGAAAATCAATTGTGCTATAGCCCACAAGTTTTTGGGCAGCAAAAATCTAAAATGGTCTGATTACGATGGTTGATACCTCTATCAATAGGTTTTGGGAACTGTAATTGCCGTGACAATTTTCATTTTGATTGCTTGATTATTTCTAAACATTTCTTAGAAAATTCAATTTTATTGAAAATCAACGGTGCTATAGCCCACAAGTTTTTGGGCGGCAAAAATCTAAAATGGTCCGATTACGATGGTTGATACCTCTATCAATAGGTTTCGGGACCTGTAATTGCTGTGACAATTTTCATTTTAATTGCTCGATTATTTCTAAAAATTTCTTAGAAAATTCAATTTTATTGAAAATCAACTGTGCTATAGCCCACAAATTTTTGGGCTGCAAAAATATAAAATGGTCCGATTACGATGATTGATACCTCTGTCAATAGGTTTCGTGATCTGTAATTGCTGTGACAATTTTCATTTTGATTGCTCGATTATTTCTAAACATTTCTTAGAAAATTCAATTTTATTGAAAATCAACTGTGCTATATCCCACAAGTTTTTGGGCTGCAAAAATATAAAATGGTCGGATTACGATGGTTGATACCTCTGTCAATAGGTTTCGGGACCTGTAATTGCTGTGACAATTTTCATTTGGATTGCTCGATTGTTTCTAAAAATTTCTTAGAAAATTCAATTTTATTGAAAATCAACTGTGCTATAGCCCACAAGTTTTTAGGCGGCAAAAATATAAAATGGCCGATTACGATGGTTGATACCTCTATCAATAGGTTTCGGGACCTGTTATTGCTGTGACAATTTTCATTTTGATTGCTCGATTATTTCTAAACATTTCTTAGAAAATTCAATTTTATTGAAAATTAACTGTGCTATATCCCACAAGTTTTTGGGCGGCAAAAATCTAAAATGGTCCGATTACGATGGTTGATACCTCTATCAATAGGTTTCGGGGCCTGTAATTGTTGTGACAAATTTCATTTGGATTGCTTGAATATTTCTAAACATTTCTTAGAAAATTTAATTTTATTGTAAAATTAACTGTGCTATAGCCCACAAGTTTTGTGCTGAAAAATATAAAATGGTCTGATTTCGATGGTTGATACAACTATCAATAGCTTTCGGGACCTGTTATTGCTGTGACAATTTTTATTTCGATTGCTCGATTATATCTAAGCGTTGCTTTGAAAATTCAATTTTATTGAAAATTATCTGTGCTATAGCCCACAAGTTTTTAATCGGCAAAAATCTAAAATTGTCCGATTACGATGGTTTATACCTCTATCAATAGGTTTTGGGACCTGTAATTGCTGTGACAATTTTCATTTTGATTGCTCGGTTATTTTTAAACATTTCTTAGAAAATTCAATTTTATTGAAAATCAATTGTGCTATAGCCCACAAATTTTTGGGCTGCAAAAATCTAAAATTGTCCGATTACGATGGTTGATGCCTCTATCAATAGGTTTCGGGACCTGTTATTGCTGTGACAATTTTCATTTTGATTGCTTGATTATTTCTAAACATTTCTTAGAAAATTCAATTTTATTGAAAATCAATTGTGCTATAGCCCACAAGTTTTTGGGCAGCAAAAATCTAAAATGGTCTGATTACGATGGTTGATACCTCTATCAATAGGTTTCGGGACCTGTAATTGCTGTGACAATTTTCATTTTGATTGCTTGATTATTTCTAAACATTTCTTAGAAAATTCAATTTTATTGAAAATCAACGGTGCTATAGCCCACAAGTTTTTGGGCGGCAAAAATCTAAAATGGTCCGATTACGATGGTTGATACCTCTATCAATAGGTTTCGGGACCTGTAATTGCTGTGACAATTTTCATTTTAATTGCTCGATTATTTCTAAAAATTTCTTAGAAAATTCAATTTTATTGAAAATCAACTGTGCTATAGCCCACAAATTTTTGGGCTGCAAAAATATAAAATGGTCCGATTACGATGATTGATACCTCTGTCAATAGGTTTCGTGATCTGTAATTGCTGTGACAATTTTCATTTTGATTGCTCGATTATTTCTAAACATTTCTTAGAAAATTCAATTTTATTGAAAATCAACTGTGCTATATCCCACAAGTTTTTGGGCTGCAAAAATATAAAATGGTCGGATTACGATGGTTGATACCTCTGTCAATAGGTTTCGGGACCTGTAATTGCTGTGACAATTTTCATTTGGATTGCTCGATTGTTTCTAAAAATTTCTTAGAAAATTCAATTTTATTGAAAATCAACTGTGCTATAGCCCACAAGTTTTTAGGCGGCAAAAATCTAAAATTGTCCGATTACGATGGTTTATACCTCTATCAATAGGTTTTGGGACCTGTAATTGCTGTGACAATTTTCATTTTGATTGCTCGGTTATTTTTAAACATTTCTTAGAAAATTCAATTTTATTGAAATTCAATTGTGCTATATCCCACAAGTTTTTGGGCGGCAAAAATATAAAATTGTCCGATTACGATGGTTGATGCCTCTATCAATAGGTTTCGGGACCTGTTATTGCTGTGACAATTTTCATTTTGATTGCTCTATTATTTCTAAACATTTCTTAAAAAAATTCAATTTTATTGAAAATCAATTGTGCTATAGCCCACAAGTTTTTGGGCGGCAAAAATCTAAAATGGTCTGATTACGATGGTTGATACAACTATCAATAGCTTTCGGGACCTGTAATTGCTGTGACAATTTTTATTTCGATTGCTCGATTATATCTAAGCGTTGCTTTGAAAATTCAATTTTATTGAAAATTATCTGTGCTATAGCCCAAAAGTTTTTAATCGGCAAAAATCTAAAATTGTCCGATTGCGATGGTTTATACCTCTATCAATAGGTTTTGGGACCTGTAATTGCTGTGACAATTTTCATTTTGATTGCTCGGTTATTTTTAAACATTTCTTAGAAAATTCAATTTTATTGAAAATCAATTGTGCTATAGCCCACAAGTTTTTGGGCGGCAAAAATATAAAATTGTCCGATTACGATGGTTGATGCCTCTATCAATAGGTTTCGGGACCTGTTATTGCTGTGACAATTTTCATTTTGATTGCTCTATTATTTCTAAACATTTCTTAAAAAAATTCAATTTTATTGAAAATCAATTGTGCTATAGCCCACAAGTTTTTGGGCGGCAAAAATCTAAAATGGTCTGATTACGATGGTTGATACCTCTATCAATAGGTTTCGGGACCTGTAATTGCTGTGACAATTTTCATTTTGATTGCTCGATTATTTCTTAACATTTCTTAGAAAATTCAATTTTATTGAAAATCAACTGTGCTATAGCCCACAAGTTTTTGGGCTGCAAAAATATAAAATGGTCCGATTACGCTGGTTGATACCTCTATCAATAGCTTTCGGAACCTGTTATTGCTGTGACAATTTTAATTTTGATTGCTCGATTATTTCTAACCATTTCTTAGAAAATTCAATTTCATTGAAAATCAACTGTGCTATAGCCACAAGTTTTTGGGCGGCAAAAATCTAAAATGGTCTGATTACGATGGTTGATACCTCTATCAATAGCTATCGGGACCTGTAATTGTTGTGACAATTTTCATTTTGATTGCTCGATTATTTCTAAACATTTCTTAGAAAATTCAATTTTATTGAAAATCAACTGTGCTGTAGCCCACAAGTTTTTGGGCGGCAAAAATATAAAATGGTCCGATAACGATGGTTGATACTTCTATCAATAGGTTTCGGGACCTGTAATTGCTATGACAATTTTCGTTTTGATTGCTCGATTATTTCTAAACATTTCTTAGAAAATTCAATTTTATTGAAAATTAACTGTGCTATAGCCCACATGTTTTGTACTGAAAAATATAAAATGGTCTGATTACGATGGTTGATACCTCTATAAATAGCTTTCGGGACCTGTAATTGCTGTAACAATTTTTATTTTGATTGCTTGATTATATCTTAGCATTGCTTTGAAAATTCAATTTTATTGAAAATTATCTGTGCTATAGCCCACAAGTTTTTAATCGGCAAAAATCTAAAATTGTCCGATTACGATGGTTTATACCTCTATCAATAGGTTTTGGGACCTGTAATTGCTGTGACAATTTTCATTTTGATTGCTCGGTTATTTTTAAACATTTCTTAGAAAATTCAATTTTATTGAAAATCAATTGTGCTATAGCCCACAAATTTTTGGGCTGCAAAAATCTAAAATTGTCCGATTACGCTGGTTGATGCCTCTATCAATAGGTTTCGGGACCTGTTATTGCTGTGACAATTTTCATTTTGATTGCTTGATTATTTCTAAACATTTCTTAGAAAATTCAATTTTATTGAAAATCAATTGTGCTATAGCCCACAAGTTTTTGGGCAGCAAAAATCTAAAATGGTCTGATTACGATGGTTGATACCTCTATCAATAGGTTTCGGGACCTGTAATTGCCGTGACAATTTTCATTTTGATTGCTTGATTATTTCTAAACATTTCTTAGAAAATTCAATTTTATTGAAAATCAACGGTGCTATAGCCCACAAGTTTTTGGGCGGCAAAAATCTAAAATGGTCCGATTACGATGGTTGATACCTCTATCAATAGGTTTCGGGACCTGTAATTGCTGTGACAATTTTCATTTTAATTGCTCGATTATTTCTAAAAATTTCTTAGAAAATTCAATTTTATTGAAAATCAACTGTGCTATAGCCCACAAATTTTTGGGCTGCAAAAATATAAAATGGTCCGATTACGATGATTGATACCTCTGTCAATAGGTTTCGTGATCTGTAATTGCTGTGACAATTTTCATTTTGATTGCTCGATTATTTCTAAACATTTCTTAGAAAATTCAATTTTATTGAAAATCAACTGTGCTATATCCCACAAGTTTTTGGGCTGCAAAAATATAAAATGGTCGGATTACGATGGTTGATACCTCTGTCAATAGGTTTCGGGACCTGTAATTGCTGTGACAATTTTCATTTGGATTGCTCGATTGTTTCTAAAAATTTCTTAGAAAATTCAATTTTATTGAAAATCAACTGTGCTATAGCCCACAAGTTTTTAGGGGGCAAAAATATAAAATGGTCTGATTACGATGGTTGATACCTCTATCAATAGCTTTCGGGACCTGTAATTGCCGTGACAATTTTCATTTTGATTGCTCGATTATTTCTAAACATTTCTTAGAAAATTCAATTTTATTGAAAATCAACTGGGCTGTAGCCCACAAGTTTTTGGGCGGCAAAAATATAAAATGGTCCGATAACGATGGTTGATACTTCTATCAATAGGTTTCGGGACCTGTAATTGCTATGACAATTTTCGTTTTGATTGCTCGATTATTTCTAAACATTTCTTAGAAAATTCAATTTTATTGAAAATTAACTGTGCTATAGCCCACATGTTTTGTACTGAAAAATATAAAATGGTCTGATTACGATGGTTGATACCTCTATAAATAGCTTTCGGGACCTGTAATTGCTATAACAATTTTTATTTTGATTGCTTGATTATATCTTAGCATTGCTTTGAAAATTCAATTTTATTGAAAATTATCTGTGCTATAGCCCACAAGTTTTTAATCGGCAAAAATCTAAAATTGTCCGATTACGATGGTTTATACCTCTATCAATAGGTTTTGGGACCTGTAATTGCTGTGACAATTTTCATTTTGATTGCTCGGTTATTTTTAAACATTTCTTAGAAAATTCAATTTTATTGAAAATCAATTGTGCTATAGCCCACAAATTTTTGGGCTGCAAAAATCTAAAATTGTCCGATTACGATGGTTGATGCCTCTATCAATAGGTTTCGGGACCTGTTATTGCTGTGACAATTTTCATTTTGATTGCTTGATTATTTCTAAACATTTCTTAGAAAATTCAATTTTATTGAAAATCAATTGTGCTATAGCCCACAAGTTTTTGGGCAGCAAAAATCTAAAATGGTCTGATTACGATGGTTGATACCTCTATCAATAGGTTTCGGGACCTGTAATTGCCGTGACAATTTTCATTTTGATTGCTTGATTATTTCTAAACATTTCTTAGGAAATTCAATTTTATTGAAAATCAACTGTGCTATAGCCCACAAGTTTTTGGGCGGCAAAAATCTAAAATGGTCCGATTACGATGGTTAATACCTCTATCAATAGGTTTCGGGACCTGTAATTGCTGTGACAATTTTCATTTTAATTGCTCGATTATTTCTAAAAATTTCTTAGAAAATCCAATTTTATTGAAAATCAACTGTGCTATAGCCCACAAATTTTTGGGCTGCAAAAATATAAAATGGTCCGATTACGATGATTGATACCTCTGTCAATAGGTTTCGTGATCTGTAATTGCTGTGACAATTTTCATTTTGATTGCTCGATTATTTCTAAACATTTCTTAGAAAATTCAATTTTATTGAAAATCAACTGTGCTATATCCCACAAGTTTTTGGGCTGCAAAAATATAAAATGGTCGCATTACGATGGTTGATACCTCTGTCAATAGGTTTCGGGACCTGTAATTGCTGTGACAATTTTCATTTGTATTGCTCGATTGTTTCTAAAAATTTCTTAGAAAATTCAATTTTATTAAAAATCAACTGTGCTATAGCCCACAAGTTTTTAGGCGGCAAAAATATAAAATGGTCCGATTACGATGGTTGATACCTCTATCAATAGGTTTCGGGACCTGTTATTGCTGTGACAATTTTCATTTTGATTGCTCGATTATTTCTAAACATTTCTTAGAAAATTCAATTTTATTGAAAATTAACTGTGCTATAGCCCACAAGTTTTTGGGCGGCAAAAATCTAAAATGGTCCGATTACGATGGTTGATACCTCTATCAATAGGTTTCGGGGCCTGTAATTGTTGTGACAAATTTCATTTGGATTGCTTGAATATTTCTAAACATTTCTTAGAAAATTTAATTTTATTGTAAAATTAACTGTGCTATAGCCCACAAGTTTTGTGCTGAAAAATATAAAATGGTCTGATTACGATGGTTGATACAACTATCAATAGCTTTCGGGACCTGTAATTGCTGTGACAATTTTTATTTCGATTGCTCGATTATATCTAAGCGTTGCTTTGAAAATTCAATTTTATTGAAAATTATCTGTGCTATAGCCCAAAAGTTTTTAATCGGCAAAAATCTAAAATTGTCCGATTACGATGGTTTATACCTCTATCAATAGGTTTTGGGACCTGTAATTGCTGTGACAATTTTCATTTTGATTGCTCGGTTATTTTTAAACTTTTCTTAGAAAATTCAATTTTATTGAAAATCAATTGTGCTATAGCCCACAAGTTTTTGGGCGGCAAAAATATTAAATTGTCCGATTACGATGGTTGATGCCTCTATCAATAGGTTTCGGGACCTGTTATTGCTGTGACAATTTTCATTTTGATTGCTCTATTATTTCTTAACATTTCTTAAAAAAATTCAATTTTATTGAAAATCAATTGTGCTATAGCCCACAAGTTTTTGGGCGGCAAAAATCTAAAATGGTCTGATTACGATGGTTGATACCTCTATCAATAGGTTTCGGGACCTGTAATTGCTGTGACAATTTTCATTTTGATTGCTCGATTATTTCTTAACATTTCTTAGAAAATTCAATTTTATTGAAAATCAACTGTGCTATAGCCCACAAGTTTTTGGGCTGCAAAAATATAAAATGGTCCGATTACGATGGTTGATACCTCTATCAATAGCTTTCGGAACCTGTTATTGCTGTGACAATTTTAATTTTGATTGCTCGATTATTTCTAAACATTTCTTAGAAAATTCAATTTCATTGAAAATCAACTGTGCTATAGCCACAAGTTTTTGGGCGGCAAAAATCTAAAATGGTCTGATTACGATGGTTGATACCTCTATCAATAGCTTTCGGGACCTGTAATTGCCGTGACAATTTTCATTTTGATTGCTCGATTATTTCTAAACATTTCTTAGAAAATTCAATTTTTTTGAAAATCAACTGTGCTATATCCCACAAGTTTTTGGGCTGCAAAAATATAAAATGGTCGGATTACGATGGTTGATACCTCTGTCAATAGGTTTCGGGACCTGTAATTGCTGTGACAATTTTCATTTGGATTGCTCGATTGTTTCTAAAAATTTCTTAGAAAATTCAATTTTATTGAAAATCAACTGTGCTATAGCCCACAAGTTTTTGGGCGGCAAAAATATAAAATGGTCCGATAACGATGGTTGATACTTCTATCAATAGGTTTTGGGACCTGTAATTGCTATGACAATTTTCGTTTTGATTGCTCGATTATTTCTAAACATTTCTTAGAAAATTCAATTTTATTGAAAATTAACTGTGCTATAGCCCACATGTTTTGTACTGAAAAATATAAAATGGTCTGATTACGATGGTTGATACCTCTATAAATAGCTTTCGGGACCTGTAATTGCTGTAACAATTTTTATTTTGATTGCTTGATTATATCTTAGCATTGCTTTGAAAATTCAATTTTATTGAAAATTATCTGTGCTATAGCCCACAAGTTTTTAATCGGCAAAAATCTAAAATTGTCCGATTACGATGGTTTATACCTCTATCAATAGGTTTTGGGACCTGTAATTGCTGTGACAATTTTCATTTTGATTGCTCGGTTATTTTTAAACATTTCTTAGAAAATTCAATTTTATTGAAAATCAATTGTGCTATAGCCCACAAATTTTTGGGCTGCAAAAATCTAAAATTGTCCGATTACGATGGTTGATGCCTCTATCAATAGGTTTCGGGACCTGTTATTGCTGTGACAATTTTCATTTTGATTGCTTGATTATTTCTAAACATTTCTTAGAAAATTCAATTTTATTGAAAATCAATTGTGCTATAGCCCACAAGTTTTTGGGCAGCAAAAATCTAAAATGGTCTGATTACGATGGTTGATACCTCTATCAATAAGTTTCGTGATCTGTAATTGCTGTGACAACTTTCATTTTGATTGCTCGATTATTTCTAAACATTTCTTAGAAAATTCAATTTTATTGAAAATCAACTGTGCTATATCCCACAAGTTTTTGGGCTGCAAAAATATAAAATGGTCGGATTACGATGGTTGATACCTCTGTCAATAGGTTTCGGGACCTGTAATTGCTGTGACAATTTTCATTTGGATTGCTCGATTGTTTCTAAAAATTTCTTAGAAAATTCAATTTTATTGAAAATCAACTGTGCTATAGCCCACAAGTTTTTGGGCGGCAAAAATCTAAAATGGTCCGATTACGATGGTTGATACCTCTATCAATAGGTTTCGGGACCTGTAATTGCTGTGACAATTTTCATTTTAATTGCTCGATTATTTCTAAAAATTTCTTAGAAAATTCAATTTTATTGAAAATCAACTGTGCTATAGCCCACAAATTTTTGGGCTGCAAAAATATAAAATGGTCCGATTACGATGATTGATACCTCTGTCAATAGGTTTCGTGATCTGTAATTGCTGTGACAATTTTCATTTTGATTGCTCGATTATTTCTAAACATTTCTTAGAAAATTCAATTTTATTGAAAATCAACTGTGCTATATCCCACAAGTTTTTGGGCTGCAAAAATATAAAATGGTCGGATTACGATGGTTGATACCTCTGTCAATAGGTTTCGGGACCTGTAATTGCTGTGACAATTTTCATTTGGATTGCTCGATTGTTTCTAAAAATTTCTTAGAAAATTCAATTTTATTGAAAATCAACTGTGCTATAGCCCACAAGTTTTTAGGGGGCAAAAATATAAAATGGTCTGATTACGATGGTTGATACCTCTATCAATAGCTTTCGGGACCTGTAATTGCCGTGACAATTTTCATTTTGATTGCTCGATTATTTCTAAACATTTCTTAGAAAATTCAATTTTATTGAAAATCAACTGTGCTGTAGCCCACAAGTTTTTGGGCGGCAAAAATATAAAATGGTCCGATAACGATGGTTGATACTTCTATCAATAGGTTTCGGGACCTGTAATTGCTATGACAATTTTCGTTTTGATTGCTCGATTATTTCTAAACATTTCTTAGAAAATTCAATTTTATTGAAAATTAACTGTGCTATAGCCCACATGTTTTGTACTGAAAAATATAAAATGGTCTGATTACGATGGTTGATACCTCTATAAATAGCTTTCGGGACCTGTAATTGCTATAACAATTTTTATTTTGATTGCTTGATTATATCTTAGCATTGCTTTGAAAATTCAATTTTATTGAAAATTATCTGTGCTATAGCCCACAAGTTTTTAATCGGCAAAAATCTAAAATTGTCCGATTACGATGGTTTATACCTCTATCAATAGGTTTTGGGACCTGTAATTGCTGTGACAATCTTCATTTTGATTGCTCGGTTATTTTTAAACATTTCTTAGAAAATTCAATTTTATTGAAAATCAATTGTGCTATAGCCCACAAATTTTTGGGCTGCAAAAATCTAAAATTGTCCGATTACGATGGTTGATGCCTCTATCAATAGGTTTCGGGACCTGTTATTGCTGTGACAATTTTCATTTTGATTGCTTGATTATTTCTAAACATTTCTTAGAAAATTCAATTTTATTGAAAATCAATTGTGCTATAGCCCACAAGTTTTTGGGCAGCAAAAATCTAAAATGGTCTGATTACGATGGTTGATACCTCTATCAATAGGTTTCGGGACCTGTAATTGCCGTGACAATTTTCATTTTGATTGCTTGATTATTTCTAAACATTTCTTAGGAAATTCAATTTTATTGAAAATCAACTGTGCTATAGCCCACAAGTTTTTGGGCGGCAAAAATCTAAAATGGTCCGATTACGATGGTTAATACCTCTATCAATAGGTTTCGGGACCTGTAATTGCTGTGACAATTTTCATTTTAATTGCTCGATTATTTCTAAAAATTTCTTAGAAAATCCAATTTTATTGAAAATCAACTGTGCTATAGCCCACAAATTTTTGGGCTGCAAAAATATAAAATGGTCCGATTACGATGATTGATACCTCTGTCAATAGGTTTCGTGATCTGTAATTGCTGTGACAATTTTCATTTTGATTGCTCGATTATTTCTAAACATTTCTTAGAAAATTCAATTTTATTGAAAATCAACTGTGCTATATCCCACAAGTTTTTGGGCTGCAAAAATATAAAATGGTCCGATTACGGTGGTTGATACCTCTATCAATAGGTTTCGGGACCTGTTATTGCTGTGACAATTTTCATTTTGATTGCTCGATTATTTCTAAACATTTCTTAGAAAATTCAATTTTATTGAAAATTAACTGTGCTATAGCCCACAAGTTTTTGGGCGGCAAAAATCTAAAATGGTCCGATTACGATGGTTGATACCTCTATCAATAGGTTTCGGGGCCTGTAATTGTTGTGACAAATTTCATTTGGATTGCTTGAATATTTCTAAACATTTCTTAGAAAATTTAATTTTATTGTAAAATTAACTGTGCTATAGCCCACAAGTTTTGTGCTGAAAAATATAAAATGGTCTGATTACGATGGTTGATACAACTATCAATAGCTTTCGGGACCTGTAATTGCTGTGACAATTTTTATTTCGATTGCTCGATTATATCTAAGCGTTGCTTTGAAAATTCAATTTTATTGAAAATTATCTGTGCTATAGCCCAAAAGTTTTTAATCGGCAAAAATCTAAAATTGTCCGATTACGATGGTTTATACCTCTATCAATAGGTTTTGGGACCTGTAATTGCTGTGACAATTTTCATTTTGATTGCTCGGTTATTTTTAAACATTTCTTAGAAAATTCAATTTTATTGAAAATCAATTGTGCTATAGCCCACAAGTTTTTGGGCGGCAAAAATATAAAATTGTCCGATTACGATGGTTGATGCCTCTATCAATAGGTTTCGGGACCTGTTATTGCTGTGACAATTTTCATTTTGATTGCTCTATTATTTCTAAACATTTCTTAAAAAAATTCAATTTTATTGAAAATCAATTGTGCTATAGCCCACAAGTTTTTGGGCGGCAAAAATCTAAAATGGTCTGATTACGATGGTTGATACCTCTATCAATAGGTTTCGGGACCTGTAATTGCTGTGACAATTTTCATTTTGATTGCTCGATTATTTCTTAACATTTCTTAGAAAATTCAATTTTATTGAAAATCAACTGTGCTATAGCCCACAAGTTTTTGGGCTGCAAAAATATAAAATGGTCCGATTACGCTGGTTGATACCTCTATCAATAGCTTTCGGAACCTGTTATTGCTGTGACAATTTTAATTTTGATTGCTCGATTATTTCTAACCATTTCTTAGAAAATTCAATTTCATTGAAAATCAACTGTGCTATAGCCACAAGTTTTTGGGCGGCAAAAATCTAAAATGGTCTGATTACGATGGTTGATACCTCTATCAATAGCTATCGGGACCTGTAATTGCCGTGACAATTTTCATTTTGATTGCTCGATTATTTCTAAACATTTCTTAGAAAATTCAATTTTATTGAAAATCAACTGTGCTGTAGCCCACAAGTTTTTGGGCGGCAAAAATATAAAATGGTCCGATAACGATGGTTGATACTTCTATCAATAGGTTTCGGGACCTGTAATTGCTATGACAATTTTCGTTTTGATTGCTCGATTATTTCTAAACATTTCTTAGAAAATTCAATTTTATTGAAAATTAACTGTGCTATAGCCCACATGTTTTGTACTGAAAAATATAAAATGGTCTGATTACGATGGTTGATACCTCTATAAATAGCTTTCGGGACCTGTAATTGCTGTAACAATTTTTATTTTGATTGCTTGATTATATCTAAGCATTGCTTTGAAAATTCAATTTTATTGAAAATTATCTGTGCTATAGCCCACAAGTTTTTAATCGGCAAAAATCTAAAATTGTCCGATTACGATGGTTTATACCTCTATCAATAGGTTTTGGGACCTGTAATTGCTGTGACAATTTTCATTTTGATTGCTCGGTTATTTTTAAACATTTCTTAGAAAATTCAATTTTATTGAAAATCAATTGTGCTATAGCCCACAAATTTTTGGGCTGCAAAAATCTAAAATTGTCCGATTACGATGGTTGATGCCTCTATCAATAGGTTTCGGGACCTGTAATTGCTGTGACAATTTTCATTTTGATTGCTTGATTATTTCTAAACATTTCTTAGAAAATTCAATTTTATTGAAAATCAATTGTGCTATAGCCCACAAGTTTTTGGGCAGCAAAAATCTAAAATGGTCTGATTACGATGGTTGATACCTCTATCAATAGGTTTCGGGACCTGTACTTGCCGTGACAATTTTCATTTTGATTGCTTGATTATTTCTAAACATTTCTTAGAAAATTCAATTTTATTGAAAATCAACGGTGCTATAGCCCACAAGTTTTTGGGCGGCAAAAATCTAAAATGGTCCGATTACGATGGTTGATACCTCTATCAATAGGTTTCGGGACCTGTAATTGCTGTGACAATTTTCATTTTAATTGCTCGATTATTTCTAAAAATTTCTTAGAAAATTCAATTTTATTGAAAATCAACTGTGCTATAGCCCACAAATTTTTGGGCTGCAAAAATATAAAATGGTCCGATTACGATGATTGATACCTCTGTCAATAGGTTTCGTGATCTGTAATTGCTGTGACAATTTTCATTTTGATTGCTCGATTATTTCTAAACATTTCTTGGAAAATTCAATTTTATTGAAAATCAACTGTGCTATATCCCACAAGTTTTTGGGCTGCAAAAATATAAAATGGTCGGATTACGATGGTTGATACCTCTGTCAATAGGTTTCGGGACCTGTAATTGCTGTGACAATTTTCATTTGGATTGCTCGATTGTTTCTAAAAATTTCTTAGAAAATTCAATTTTATTGAAAATCAACTGTGCTATAGCCCACAAGTTTTTAGGGGGCAAAAATATAAAATGGTCTGATTACGATGGTTGATACCTCTATCAATAGCTTTCGGGACCTGTAATTGCCGTGACAATTTTCATTTTGATTGCTCGATTATTTCTAAACATTTCTTAGAAAATTCAATTTTATTGAAAATCAACTGTGCTGTAGCCCACAAGTTTTTGGGCGGCAAAAATATAAAATGGTCCGATAACGATGGTTGATACTTCTATCAATAGGTTTCGGGACCTGTAATTGCTATGACAATTTTCGTTTTGATTGCTCGATTATTTCTAAACATTTCTTAGAAAATTCAATTTTATTGAAAATTAACTGTGCTATAGCCCACATGTTTTGTACTGAAAAATATAAAATGGTCTGATTACGATGGTTGATACCTCTATAAATAGCTTTCGGGACCTGTAATTGCTATAACAATTTTTATTTTGATTGCTTGATTATATCTTAGCATTGCTTTGAAAATTCAATTTTATTGAAAATTATCTGTGCTATAGCCCACAAGTTTTTAATCGGCAAAAATCTAAAATTGTCCGATTACGATGGTTTATACCTCTATCAATAGGTTTTGGGACCTGTAATTGCTGTGACAATTTTCATTTTGATTGCTCGGTTATTTTTAAACATTTCTTAGAAAATTCAATTTTATTGAAAACCAATTGTGCTATAGCCCACAAATTTTTGGGCTGCAAAAATCTAAAATTGTCCGATTACGATGGTTGATGCCTCTATCAATAGGTTTCGGGACCTGTTATTGCTGTGACAATTTTCATTTTGATTGCTTGATTATTTCTAAACATTTCTTAGAAAATTCAATTTTATTGAAAATCAATTGTGCTATAGCCCACAAGTTTTTGGGCAGCAAAAATCTAAAATGGTCTGATTACGATGGTTGATACCTCTATCAATAGGTTTCGGGACCTGTAATTGCCGTGACAATTTTCATTTTGATTGCTTGATTATTTCTAAACATTTCTTAGGAAATTCAATTTTATTGAAAATCAACTGTGCTATAGCCCACAAGTTTTTGGGCGGCAAAAATCTAAAATGGTCCGATTACGATGGTTAATACCTCTATCAATAGGTTTCGGGACCTGTAATTGCTGTGACAATTTTCATTTTAATTGCTCGATTATTTCTAAAAATTTCTTAGAAAATCCAATTTTATTGAAAATCAACTGTGCTATAGCCCACAAATTTTTGGGCTGCAAAAATATAAAATGGTCCGATTACGATGATTGATACCTCTGTCAATAGGTTTCGTGATCTGTAATTGCTGTGACAATTTTCATTTTGATTGCTCGATTATTTCTAAACATTTCGTAGAAAATTCAATTTTATTGAAAATCAACTGTGCTATATCCCACAAGTTTTTGGGCTGCAAAAATATAAAATGGTCGCATTACGATGGTTGATACCTCTGTCAATAGGTTTCGGGACCTGTAATTGCTGTGACAATTTTCATTTGTATTGCTCGATTGTTTCTAAAAATTTCTTAGAAAATTCAATTTTATTGAAAATCAACTGTGCTATAGCCCACAAGTTTTTAGGCGGCAAAAATATAAAATGGTCCGATTACGATGGTTGATACCTCTATCAATAGGTTTCGGGACCTGTTATTGCTGTGACAATTTTCATTTTGATTGCTCGATTATTTCTAAACATTTCTTAGAAAATTCAATTTTATTGAAAATTAACTGTGCTATAGCCCACAAGTTTTTGGGCGGCAAAAATCTAAAATGGTCCGATTACGATGGTTGATACCTCTATCAATAGGTTTCGGGGCCTGTAATTGTTGTGACAAATTTCATTTGGATTGCTTGAATATTTCTAAACATTTCTTAGAAAATTTAATTTTATTGTAAAATTAACTGTGCTATAGCCCACAAGTTTTGTGCTGAAAAATATAAAATGGTCTGATTACGATGGTTGATACAACTATCAATAGCTTTCGGGACCTGTAATTGCTGTGACAATTTTTATTTCGATTGCTCGATTATATCTAAGCGTTGCTTTGAAAATTCAATTTTATTGAAAATTATCTGTGCTATAGCCCAAAAGTTTTTAATCGGCAAAAATCTAAAATTGTCCGATTACGATGGTTTATACCTCTATCAATAGGTTTTGGGACCTGTAATTGCTGTGACAATTTTCATTTTGATTGCTCGGTTATTTTTAAACATTTCTTAGAAAATTCAATTTTATTGAAAATCAATTGTGCTATAGCCCACAAGTTTTTGGGCGGCAAAAATATTAAATTGTCCGATTACGATGGTTGATGCCTCTATCAATAGGTTTCGGGACCTGTTATTGCTGTGACAATTTTCATTTTGATTGCTCTATTATTTCTTAACATTTCTTAAAAAAATTCAATTTTATTGAAAATCAATTGTGCTATAGCCCACAAGTTTTTGGGCGGCAAAAATCTAAAATGGTCTGATTACGATGGTTGATACCTCTATCAATAGGTTTCGGGACCTGTAATTGCTGTGACAATTTTCATTTTGATTGCTCGATTATTTCTTAACATTTCTTAGAAAATTCAATTTTATTGAAAATCAACTGTGCTATAGCCCACAAGTTTTTGGGCTGCAAAAATATAAAATGGTCCGATTACGATGGTTGATACCTCTATCAATAGCTTTCGGAACCTGTTATTGCTGTGACAATTTTCATTTTGATTGCTCGATTATTTCTAAACATTTCTTAGAAAATTCAATTTTTTTGAAAATCAACTGTGCTATATCCCACAAGTTTTTGGGCTGCAAAAATATAAAATGGTCGGATTACGATGGTTGATACCTCTGTCAATAGGTTTCGGGACCTGTAATTGCTGTGACAATTTTCATTTTGATTGCTCGATTGTTTCTAAAAATTTCTTAGAAAATTCAATTTTATTGAAAATCAACTGTGCTATAGCCCACAAGTTTTTGGGCGGCAAAAATATAAAATGGTCCGATAACGATGGTTGATACTTCTATCAATAGGTTTCGGGACCTGTAATTGCTATGACAATTTTCGTTTTGATTGCTCGATTATTTCTAAACATTTCTTAGAAAATTCAATTTTATTGAAAATTAACTGTGCTATAGCCCACATGTTTTGTACTGAAAAATATAAAATGGTCTGATTACGATGGTTGATACCTCTATAAATAGCTTTCGGGACCTGTAATTGCTGTAACAATTTTTATTTTGATTGCTTGATTATATCTTAGCATTGCTTTGAAAATTCAATTTTATTGAAAATTATCTGTGCTATAGCCCACAAGTTTTTAATCGGCAAAAATCTAAAATTGTCCGATTACGATGGTTTATACCTCTATCAATAGGTTTTGGGACCTGTAATTGCTGTGACAATTTTCATTTTGATTGCTCGGTTATTTTTAAACATTTCTTAGAAAATTCAATTTTATTGAAAATCAATTGTGCTATAGCCCACAAATTTTTGGGCTGCAAAAATCTAAAATTGTCCGATTACGATGGTTGATGCCTCTATCAATAGGTTTCGGGACCTGTTATTGCTGTGACAATTTTCATTTTGATTGCTTGATTATTTCTAAACATTTCTTAGAAAATTCAATTTTATTGAAAATCAATTGTGCTATAGCCCACAAGTTTTTGGGCAGCAAAAATCTAAAATGGTCTGATTACGATGGTTGATACCTCTATCAATAGGTTTCGGGACCTGTAATTGCTGTGACAATTTTCATTTGTATTGCTCGATTGTTTCTAAAAATTTCTTAGAAAATTCAATTTTATTGAAAATCAACTGTGCTATAGCCCACAAATTTTTGGGCTGCAAAAATATAAAATTGTCCGATTACGATGGTTGATGCCTCTATCAATAGGTTTCGGGACCTGTTATTGCTGTGACAATTTTCATTTTGATTGCTCGATTATTTCTAAACATTTCTTAGAAAATTCAATTTTATTGAAAATTAACTGTGCTATAGCCCACAAGTTTTTGGGCGGCAAAAATCTAAAATGGTCCGATTACGATGGTTGATACCTCTATCAATAGGTTTCGGGGCCTGTAATTGTTGTGACAAATTTCATTTGGATTGCTCGATTATTTCTAAACATTTCTTAGAAAATTTAATTTTATTGTAAAATTAACTGTGCTATAGCCCACAAGTTTTGTGCTGAAAAATATAAAATGGTCTGATTACGATGGTTGATACAACTATCAATAGCTTTCGGGACCTGTAATTGCTGTGACAATTTTTATTTCGATTGCTCGATTATATCTAAGCGTTGCTTTGAAAATTCAATTTTATTGAAAATTATCTGTGCTATAGCCCACAAGTTTTTAATCGGCAAAAATCTAAAATTGTCCGATTACGATGGTTTATACCTCTATCAATAGGTTTTGGGACCTGTAATTGCTGTGACAATTTTCATTTTGATTGCTCGGTTATTTTTAAACATTTCTTAGAAAATTCAATTTTATTGAAAATCAATTGTGCTATAGCCCACAAGTTTTTGGGCGGCAAAAATATTAAATTGTCCGATTACGATGGTTGATGCCTCTATCAATAGGTTTCGGGACCTGTTATTGCTGTGACAATTTTCATTTTGATTGCTCTATTATTTCTTAACATTTCTTAAAAAAATTCAATTTTATTGAAAATCAATTGTGCTATAGCCCACAAGTTTTTGGGCGGCAAAAATCTAAAATGGTCTGATTACGATGGTTGATACCTCTATCAATAGGTTTCGGGACCTGTAATTGCTGTGACAATTTTCATTTTGATTGCTCGATTATTTCTAAACCTTTCTTAGAAAATTCAATTTTATTGAAAATCAACTGTGCTATAGCCCACAAGTTTTCGGGCTGCAAAAATATAAAATGGTCCGATTACGCTGGTTGATACCTCTATCAATAGCTTTCGGAACCTGTTATTGCTGTGACAATTTTAATTTTGATTGCTCGATTATTTCTAAACATTTCTTAGAAAATTCAATTTCATTGAAAATCAACTGTGCTATAGCCACAAGTTTTTGGGCGGCAAAAATCTAAAATGGTCTGATTACGATGGTTGATACCTCTATCAATAGCTTTCGGGACCTGTAATTGCCGTGACAATTTTCATTTTGATTGCTCGATTATTTCTAAACATTTCTTAGAAAATTCAATTTTATTGAAAATCAACTGTGCTGTAGCCCACAAGTTTTTGGGCGGCAAAAATATAAAATGGTCCGATAACGATGGTTGATACTTCTATCAATAGGTTTCGGGACCTGTAATTGCTATGACAATTTTCGTTTTGATTGCTCGATTATTTCTAAACATTTCTTAGAAAATTCAATTTTATTGAAAATTAACTGTGCTATAGCCCACATGTTTTGTACTGAAAAATATAAAATGGTCTGATTACGATGGTTGATACCTCTATAAATAGCTTTCGGGACCTGTAATTGCTGTAACAATTTTTATTTTGATTGCTTGATTATATCTTAGCATTGCTTTGAAAATTAAATTTTATTGAAAATTATCTGTGCTATAGCCCACAAGTTTTTAATCGGCAAAAATCTAAAATTGTCCGATTACGATGGTTTATACCTCTATCAATAGGTTTTGGGACCTGTAATTGCTGTGACAATTTTCATTTTGATTGCTTGATTATTTCTAAACATTTCTTAGAAAATTCAATTTTATTGAAAATCAACGGTGCTATAGCCCACAAGTTTTTGGGCGGCAAAAATCTAAAATGGTCCGATTACGATGGTTGATACCTCTATCAATAGGTTTCGGGACCTGTAATTGCTGTGACAATTTTCATTTTGATTGCTCGATTATTTCTAAACATTTCTTAGAAAATTCAATTTTATTGAAAATCAATTGTGCTATAGCCCACAAGTTTTTGGGCAGCAAAAATCTAAAATGGTCTGATTACGATGGTTGATACCTCTATCAATAGGTTTCGGGACCTGTAATTGCCGTGACAATTTTCATTTTGATTGCTTGATTATTTCTAAACATTTCTTAGAAAATTCAATTTTATAGAAAATCAACGGTGCTATAGCCCACAAGTTTTTGGGCGGCAAAAATCTAAAATGGTCCGATTACGATGGTTGATACCTCTATCAATAGGTTTCGGGACCTGTTATTGCTGTGACAATTTTAATTTTGATTGCTCGATTATTTCTAAACATTTCTTAGAAAATTCAATTTCATTGAAAATCAACTGTGCTATAGCCACAAGTTTTTGGGCGGCAAAAATCTAAAATGGTCTGATTACGATGGTTGATACCTCTATCAATAGGTTTCGGGACCTGTAATTGCTGTGACAATTTTCATTTTGATTGCTCGATTATTTCTAAACCTTTCTTAGAAAATCCAATTTTATTGAAAATCAACTGTGCTATAGCCCACAAATTTTTGGGCTGCAAAAATATAAAATGGTCCGATTACGATGATTGATACCTCTGTCAATAGGTTTCGTGATCTGTAATTGCTGTGACAATTTTCATTTTGATTGCTCGATTATTTCTAAACATTTCGTAGAAAATTCAATTTTATTGAAAATCAACTGTGCTATATCCCACAAGTTTTTGGGCTGCAAAAATATAAAATGGTCGCATTACGATGGTTGATACCTCTGTCAATAGGTTTCGGGACCTGTAATTGCTGTGACAATTTTCATTTGTATTGCTCGATTGTTTCTAAAAATTTCTTAGAAAATTCAATTTTATTGAAAATCAACTGTGCTATAGCCCACAAGTTTTTAGGCGGCAAAAATATAAAATGGTCCGATTACGATGGTTGATACCTCTATCAATAGGTTTCGGGACCTGTTATTGCTGTGACAATTTTCATTTTGATTGCTCGATTATTTCTAAACATTTCTTAGAAAATTCAATTTTATTGAAAATTAACTGTGCTATAGCCCACAAGTTTTTGGGCGGCAAAAATCTAAAATGGTCCGATTACGATGGTTGATACCTCTATCAATAGGTTTCGGGGCCTGTAATTGTTGTGACAAATTTCATTTGGATTGCTTGAATATTTCTAAACATTTCTTAGAAAATTTAATTTTATTGTAAAATTAACTGTGCTATAGCCCACAAGTTTTGTGCTGAAAAATATAAAATGGTCTGATTACGATGGTTGATACAACTATCAATAGCTTTCGGGACCTGTAATTGCTGTGACAATTTTTATTTCGATTGCTCGATTATATCTAAGCGTTGCTTTGAAAATTCAATTTTATTGAAAATTATCTGTGCTATAGCCCAAAAGTTTTTAATCGGCAAAAATCTAAAATTGTCCGATTACGATGGTTTATACCTCTATCAATAGGTTTTGGGACCTGTAATTGCTGTGACAATTTTCATTTTGATTGCTCGGTTATTTTTAAACATTTCTTAGAAAATTCAATTTTATTGAAAATCAATTGTGCTATAGCCCACAAGTTTTTGGGCGGCAAAAATATTAAATTGTCCGATTACGATGGTTGATGCCTCTATCAATAGGTTTCGGGACCTGTTATTGCTGTGACAATTTTCATTTTGATTGCTCTATTATTTCTTAACATTTCTTAAAAAAATTCAATTTTATTGAAAATCAATTGTGCTATAGCCCACAAGTTTTTGGGCGGCAAAAATCTAAAATGGTCTGATTACGATGGTTGATACCTCTATCAATAGGTTTCGGGACCTGTAATTGCTGTGACAATTTTCATTTTGATTGCTCGATTATTTCTTAACATTTCTTAGAAAATTCAATTTTATTGAAAATCAACTGTGCTATAGCCCACAAGTTTTTGGGCTGCAAAAATATAAAATGGTCCGATTACGATGGTTGATACCTCTATCAATAGCTTTCGGAACCTGTTATTGCTGTGACAATTTTCATTTTGATTGCTCGATTATTTCTAAACATTTCTTAGAAAATTCAATTTTTTTGAAAATCAACTGTGCTATATCCCACAAGTTTTTGGGCTGCAAAAATATAAAATGGTCGGATTACGATGGTTGATACCTCTGTCAATAGGTTTCGGGACCTGTAATTGCTGTGACAATTTTCATTTTGATTGCTCGATTGTTTCTAAAAATTTCTTAGAAAATTCAATTTTATTGAAAATCAACTGTGCTATAGCCCACAAGTTTTTGGGCGGCAAAAATATAAAATGGTCCGATAACGATGGTTGATACTTCTATCAATAGGTTTCGGGACCTGTAATTGCTATGACAATTTTCGTTTTGATTGCTCGATTATTTCTAAACATTTCTTAGAAAATTCAATTTTATTGAAAATTAACTGTGCTATAGCCCACATGTTTTGTACTGAAAAATATAAAATGGTCTGATTACGATGGTTGATACCTCTATAAATAGCTTTCGGGACCTGTAATTGCTGTAACAATTTTTATTTTGATTGCTTGATTATATCTTAGCATTGCTTTGAAAATTCAATTTTATTGAAAATTATCTGTGCTATAGCCCACAAGTTTTTAATCGGCAAAAATCTAAAATTGTCCGATTACGATGGTTTATACCTCTATCAATAGGTTTTGGGACCTGTAATTGCTGTGACAATTTTCATTTTGATTGCTCGGTTATTTTTAAACATTTCTTAGAAAATTCAATTTTATTGAAAATCAATTGTGCTATAGCCCACAAATTTTTGGGCTGCAAAAATCTAAAATTGTCCGATTACGATGGTTGATGCCTCTATCAATAGGTTTCGGGACCTGTTATTGCTGTGACAATTTTCATTTTGATTGCTTGATTATTTCTAAACATTTCTTAGAAAATTCAATTTTATTGAAAATCAATTGTGCTATAGCCCACAAGTTTTTGGGCAGCAAAAATCTAAAATGGTCTGATTACGATGGTTGATACCTCTATCAATAGGTTTCGGGACCTGTAATTGCTGTGACAATTTTCATTTGTATTGCTCGATTGTTTCTAAAAATTTCTTAGAAAATTCAATTTTATTGAAAATCAACTGTGCTATAGCCCACAAATTTTTGGGCTGCAAAAATATAAAATTGTCCGATTACGATGGTTGATGCCTCTATCAATAGGTTTCGGGACCTGTTATTGCTGTGACAATTTTCATTTTGATTGCTCGATTATTTCTAAACATTTCTTAGAAAATTCAATTTTATTGAAAATTAACTGTGCTATAGCCCACAAGTTTTTGGGCGGCAAAAATCTAAAATGGTCCGATTACGATGGTTGATACCTCTATCAATAGGTTTCGGGGCCTGTAATTGTTGTGACAAATTTCATTTGGATTGCTCGATTATTTCTAAACATTTCTTAGAAAATTTAATTTTATTGTAAAATTAACTGTGCTATAGCCCACAAGTTTTGTGCTGAAAAATATAAAATGGTCTGATTACGATGGTTGATACAACTATCAATAGCTTTCGGGACCTGTAATTGCTGTGACAATTTTTATTTCGATTGCTCGATTATATCTAAGCGTTGCTTTGAAAATTCAATTTTATTGAAAATTATCTGTGCTATAGCCCACAAGTTTTTAATCGGCAAAAATCTAAAATTGTCCGATTACGATGGTTTATACCTCTATCAATAGGTTTTGGGACCTGTAATTGCTGTGACAATTTTCATTTTGATTGCTCGGTTATTTTTAAACATTTCTTAGAAAATTCAATTTTATTGAAAATCAATTGTGCTATAGCCCACAAGTTTTTGGGCGGCAAAAATATTAAATTGTCCGATTACGATGGTTGATGCCTCTATCAATAGGTTTCGGGACCTGTTATTGCTGTGACAATTTTCATTTTGATTGCTCTATTATTTCTTAACATTTCTTAAAAAAATTCAATTTTATTGAAAATCAATTGTGCTATAGCCCACAAGTTTTTGGGCGGCAAAAATCTAAAATGGTCTGATTACGATGGTTGATACCTCTATCAATAGGTTTCGGGACCTGTAATTGCTGTGACAATTTTCATTTTGATTGCTCGATTATTTCTAAACCTTTCTTAGAAAATTCAATTTTATTGAAAATCAACTGTGCTATAGCCCACAAGTTTTCGGGCTGCAAAAATATAAAATGGTCCGATTACGCTGGTTGATACCTCTATCAATAGCTTTCGGAACCTGTTATTGCTGTGACAATTTTAATTTTGATTGCTCGATTATTTCTAAACATTTCTTAGAAAATTCAATTTCATTGAAAATCAACTGTGCTATAGCCACAAGTTTTTGGGCGGCAAAAATCTAAAATGGTCTGATTACGATGGTTGATACCTCTATCAATAGCTTTCGGGACCTGTAATTGCCGTGACAATTTTCATTTTGATTGCTCGATTATTTCTAAACATTTCTTAGAAAATTCAATTTTATTGAAAATCAACTGTGCTGTAGCCCACAAGTTTTTGGGCGGCAAAAATATAAAATGGTCCGATAACGATGGTTGATACTTCTATCAATAGGTTTCGGGACCTGTAATTGCTATGACAATTTTCGTTTTGATTGCTCGATTATTTCTAAACATTTCTTAGAAAATTCAATTTTATTGAAAATTAACTGTGCTATAGCCCACATGTTTTGTACTGAAAAATATAAAATGGTCTGATTACGATGGTTGATACCTCTATAAATAGCTTTCGGGACCTGTAATTGCTGTAACAATTTTTATTTTGATTGCTTGATTATATCTTAGCATTGCTTTGAAAATTAAATTTTATTGAAAATTATCTGTGCTATAGCCCACAAGTTTTTAATCGGCAAAAATCTAAAATTGTCCGATTACGATGGTTTATACCTCTATCAATAGGTTTTGGGACCTGTAATTGCTGTGACAATTTTCATTTTGATTGCTTGATTATTTCTAAACATTTCTTAGAAAATTCAATTTTATTGAAAATCAACGGTGCTATAGCCCACAAGTTTTTGGGCGGCAAAAATCTAAAATGGTCCGATTACGATGGTTGATACCTCTATCAATAGGTTTCGGGACCTGTAATTGCTGTGACAATTTTCATTTTGATTGCTCGATTATTTCTAAACATTTCTTAGAAAATTCAATTTTATTGAAAATCAATTGTGCTATAGCCCACAAGTTTTTGGGCAGCAAAAATCTAAAATGGTCTGATTACGATGGTTGATACCTCTATCAATAGGTTTCGGGACCTGTAATTGCCGTGACAATTTTCATTTTGATTGCTTGATTATTTCTAAACATTTCTTAGAAAATTCAATTTTATAGAAAATCAACGGTGCTATAGCCCACAAGTTTTTGGGCGGCAAAAATCTAAAATGGTCCGATTACGATGGTTGATACCTCTATCAATAGGTTTCGGGACCTGTAATTGCTGTGACAATTTTCATTTTGATTGCTCGATTATTTCTAAACATTTCTTAGAAAATTCAATTTTATTGAAAATCAACTGTGCTGTAGCCCACAAGTTTTTGGGCGGCAAAAATCTAAAATATTCCGATTACGATGGTTGATACCTCTATCAATAGGTTTCGGTACCAGTAATTGCTATGACAATTTTCGTTTTGATTGCTCGATTATTTCTAAACATTTCTTAGAAAATTCAATTTTATTGAAAATCAACTGTGCTATAGCCCACAAGTTTTTGGGCGGCAAAAATCTAAAATGGTCTGATTACGATGGTTTATACCTCTATAAATAGGTTTCGGGACCTGTAATTGCTGTGACAATTTTCATTTTGATTGCTCGATTATTTCTTAACATTTCTTAGAAAATTCAATTTTATTGAAAATCAACTGTGCTACAGCCCAAAAGTTTTTGGGCGCCAAAAATATAAAATGGTCTGATTACGATGGTTGATACCTCTATCAATAGGTTTCGGGACCTGTAATTGCTGTGACAATTTTCATTTGGATTGCTCGATTATTTCTAAACATTTCTTAGAAAATTCAATTTTATTGAAAATTAACTGTGCTATAGCCCACAAGTTTTTGGGCGGCAAAAATCTAAAATGGTCTGATTACGATGGTTTATACCTCTATCAATAGGTTTCGGGACCTGTAATTGCTGTGACAATTTTCATTTTGATTGCTCGATTATTTCTTAACATTTCTTAGAAAATTCAATTTTATTGAAAATCAACTGTGCTATAGCCCACAAGTTTTTGGGCGGCAAAAATCTAAAATGGTCCGATTACGATGGTTTATTCCTCTATCAATAGGTTTCGGGACCTGTAATTGCTGTGAAAATTTTTATTTTGATTGCTCGATTATTTCTAAACATTTCTTAGAAAATTCAATTTTATTGAAAATTAACTGTGCTAAAGCCCACAAGTTTTTGGGCGGCAAAAATCTAAAATGGTCCGATTACGATGGTTGATACCTCTATTAATAGGTTTCGGGACCTGTAATTGCTGTGACAATTTTCATTTTGATTGCTCGATTATTTCTAAACATTTCTTAGAAAATTCAATTTCATTGAAAATCAACTGTGCTATGTTGATCCTCAGCACATTTGCGCGGGCTACCACCAAAACCCGATCACAGGAAATTCGAGGTTATGGATACAAGTTCAAATAGTAACAAATATAGTAACTTTAATAATCCACGTCAATATAATTTCAACACGAATGGGCCGCCCAGATTCCAATCAAAGGAATTGTACAATACTTCCACCAATCCTAATGATCACGAAAGCGATCACTTTTACGAATCATACGATGGGAACGTACAAATTGAAGATTATGAAGAAACGTACGATCAACTGATAGAAAATACACCAGAAGAACCACCCCCCATAATTGAAGATGAGGATTTTCACTGATCCCTATCGGTGGATACGGCTACTTGAGCCTACACATCAAACAGGGTATCAATTACCTTAAATAAACTTAAAATTCAACCAAATAAATTACAAATTTTTAATTATTACCCCCAGCTCGGTTCGCTTAACACCTTAATCCAGCCCATTCGGCTCGCTAGCACCCCGGCCTCCCAGCACCCCCTTCCCTCCGCTCCACATTCTCTCTCTCATTCACCTATTCACATGGAGAGCCCAATCCAATGGGAGCATTTCATTCCCAAGGTAACCTATTTATAGGGTACCCCACTCATCACCCGCGGAGACCCCGGAGGTGCAGAGAGGATGTGACGCCCAGTCCGCCGTGGTTATTGGTCGATGGTTTTCTGGCGCCATCTGTTCGCCATTCCAGGCTGGGCATCATAGGCACTCAGAATATAATGGACTGAGGTTAACCACTCCCCAGTTTCCTGAGACTCTCCCACCAGCTGGACTGCGGTTGGGGGCGGCTTATTTAATTCACCGCTAACCTACCTATCGCTAGGCAGTCCACTATCCACCACCTGTAACCCCCGATCCTACCTCCCCCCCCCCCGATAGCTGCAGTACGCCACGGGATACTACACGTTGCTGAGATAAAATTTTATTTATATTTTATTTGGATTTCTTTGGTAGGTGTAATAATCATAGAATTTCCTAGATCCAGGGTGACTTTAAATTTTTGCATAATCTCCATTCCAATTAGACCTCGAAAATAATCATGTAATTTGAATAAAATAAATTGTAATGGTTCAGTTGAATTTGTTACGACTGGCATACGTCTCCACTTGGAACAGTGACGTTTTTTCGAAAATTCCAAACGCTCAAATAATTTGAAATTTTTCTTTAATTATAAAATACCATGACCACCATAGTGTTGTATATACATATGCTCTAATTTATGCTTTGCCAAATTCAAATTTAATATTCTCACCGATTACTATGTAAACATATTTTAAATTTTTTTTCCCTCATTTACTTGTTTCCTATATTGTCATGTACAAACATATATATCTCTTGCGAGTTGGTGTGTGTACATGTATTATGTAGTATGAGATGGAATATTTGGTTATTAAAATATTCAGTCTGGAATATTCGATTTTTCTTTCTGGTATCATTGGCTTAAATTAACGCGTGATATTTGCTCTGGGTGGGGATAGAACCAAATCGGTGTATTAGACATGATTTCGATGCGGCCGTACAGATAAGTATGTACATGTGTTCGTCGTCGTCGTTTGTCTTACTCGTTGTATTTGTGTACATAAAAAGAAAAAAAACATAAACATGAATAAAGATTTTACAATAATAAAAAAATAAATAAAAATGATGTACATGTGCACAAATACAGCGAGTGGGACAAACAGCGATGCGAGAGAGAAAAATAGGAGGGGGAAATTTTTCTGATGTTTTGATGTTGAAAAAGTCTGGTAGTGATTTTTGATTGAGTCGGTCTAATTTTGATGTGTTGATAAATTGGCCGCATATTATTTTTTTGATGTTTTGTGGAAATCACGGTCTAGTTTTGATTCTAAAAAAAAAAAAAAAAAAACAAAAAGTCAATTTTAGAGTGGGCTAGTCGGATAGCGCTGTTCATAAATAATAAAATAAATGTGAAATTAATTAGTTAATTATAAGTTTGGTTAAAAAAAAAAAAAAAACTTTTTGATATTAAGTTGTGCCTTGTGGCCATATTTATTTTTCTTTTGGTTGTTTTGGACAACATTAAAATGCTTTTATAAAAAAAAAATTTTTTGTAAAAAGAAAGTTATGTAATTACGTATTAAAACATTATTAATATCGTGTAACATTTGTTTAAAAAAAAATAGAAAATAAAAAAAAAACAAAAACTGAATAGTAATATAAGAAATAATAAAATGATTCATATATAATAAATCGTATATTATGTAATTCGTGCAATTATTTGGTGGTGTTTTATTTTTTTTTTCCCATCTACTGGGTTATTATTGTGATTGCGTATTTAGTAAAATTAAAAGAAATATGTTTCTTTTGGGATGTTCATTGGTGAAGAAAACATTTAATTCCGGTATTTATCAAATCCCGTTGATGAGCGGTGAATGACAATACAAGAAAAATTTGCGAAAAGTATATGTAGCCGCAATCCCGTTAGCTATCGGGACTACATTAAGTTATTGAAGCTGTATTCCTGCCCGTGGGGGCAGGGCAACAAGTGTTTGAGGGGGATCCTGCGTCGGCGCTGTTGGCGGTGGGTCGGACGGGCCATAAACAAGGTACCAAAATTGAGGAGGAAAACAAACTGTAATTTTTACAAATTTTGTTGTAACAGTTAGTTTTCCCCCAAGTATTTTTTCTATATATTATATATTTATTTTGTGCGGTCATACTCACGATTCGTGGTGATGAACTGATTTGGTGGAAATCCCACACAGAGCAATTATCACGCCGATTTCTTCTTTTCTCCGTTGTTTGAGTGATTGCGTTTGGAGTTTTCGCGATTTTTCTTTTTTTTGCATCGTTTCGGTTTGGTTGTCCGCTTTGGGTGTGGTTCGACCACATAGCGGTCCATTTTTCGGTTTCAGGTACTTTGGTGTTATTTTTCTTTTTTTTGATTTTTTTGAACAGTGATTAGTGAAGGTGAAATTTTAACATAACGTAGAATCAGTTTTAACGTAATTTAACTTGCCTAATTTTCAATTTTTTTCACTTTTACCGTAACAAATTTTTTTTCTTTGAATTTTTTAACTGTCGTGTGCTAAGCCGCACCATGTGCATGTAAATAAATAATTGATCGGATGATGTGAGGTGGGGTCATGCGAAGGGTCGGCATTTATCCACTCTTTTCCGTGCGTGCCGTTCGTTCCTCCAGGACAGGCTGTGCTGGAGGGCGGCACGCAACATGAGTTGATCGCGTCGGGGTGACGGTCTCGTTCCGGGGGATTGTCGCTGGGATTGTCATGCGGGCGTCCCTCCTTCATAAATGGCATCGTTGGCCGTCGCGACTGGGAAACAGCATCCCAGTAGGCGGGCCGATGAGGGGAGGCCCGTGTGGCAGTCACGGCGGTAGTCGCCTGGGATTGAGACTGTCACTCCGAACCGATCACTCCCGGCTTATTATTTCCTTTTGCCGCTGAGGCCGTGGCAGTGTAATTTTTAATTTCCATTTGCCCCTCTAATTTTATTGTCATGCGGTTATTCAAGCATGAGAAATATGTCTGAGAATCCCCACGCCGCACCGCGAGCTCTAGCCAGCTACTATACCGCATCAGACCGCTATTCTCATGTCTGTTAACGTAATCCCTTTTGGGATTGCGTTACAAATTTTAAGTTTATGTAAGGTAATTGATACCCTGTTTGATGTGTAGGCTCAAGTAGCCGTATCCGCCGATGGGGTTCGGTGAAAATCCTCATCTTCAATTATGAGGGATGGTTCTTCTGGTGTATTTTCTATCAGTTGATCGTACGTTTCTTCATAATTTTCAATTTGTACGTTCCCATCGTATGATTCGTAAAAGTGATCGCTTTCGTGATCATGAGGATTGGTGGAAATATTGTACAATTCCTTTGAATGGAATCTGGGCGGTCCATTCGTGTTGAAATTATATTAACGTGGATTATTAAAGTTAGAAGCTTTTTGTTGAGCGAATGTAGGTTGCCTATATTTGTTACTATTTGAACTTGTTTCCATGGGCTCGAATTTCCTGTGATCGGGTTTTGGTGGTAGCCCGCGAAAATGGTCGATGATTAAAATATTGGTGATCATTATGCTGCGGGTATAAATTGTTATTGCGATCAAAGAATTGATTGTTATTTGCATGTCTTGGGAAGTTTGTGACATAACTAGGTTTATACATCTGTACAAGTGGTGCTACTGTTGGTTTTGTCAGTTGTATTTGCTCTGTACCGAAAACTTTATTCCTCATGTAAACGGTGTTTTGTTCCTTTAAACAACAAATTCTGGCTGTCGGTAGATCGGCGGGTTTCATGGTTGTAACCATTGATCCTAGTGGATCTTTCAGATTTGAAACGAATACTGCCAATCCCATTTCGTCATACCACTTTGATTTAAATTTTGTTTCATTCTGATCGCTTGTATTTAATGATGCCCAGTTTTTGAGAGCATTAATAATTACTAATACTGGCGAAAAATATATTTCTACAGGGTCATTTCTTTAATGTTTGTTGTGCAGATCTCTGATGAGACTTGTTTGATCTCTTTTATCTGCAATATGTGAGATAATGTTTCGCCTAATTTCTAACCATTCATTTTTTGTATTGTACATTTCTAATGCTTTATCAGCATTTCCTATAATTCTGTTTCGTATTGCACGGAGCAGTTTGTTTCCATGAACTTTTTTGTCAAATTCAGGTTTGTTCAGGTCTGCTCGGTTGCCACCGAATGGCGGTATGTCTTTTATTGCGTCTGGTATTCGCAATAACTGGATAGTTTTCTCCATTTTAATAATTTGTTCTCCTTCCGTCATATTTGAAAAATCTCTGTTCGGGTTATATTTAATACAATAATCACGAAGATTAACAATTTTTTATTTTTTTATTTTTTATTATTCAACTTTAACTGTATTCAATAGTGGAATTTTGTAATTTTTCAAAAAGAAAACGTTTTGGGAATACTCAGAATTTTGGGATAAGTAAAGGATTATTGTCAAATAGTTTGCACTCACCACAGTTTTATTACAAGTATTGCAAAAAATATTTGATGAACCATCATTTATTCGCGGCAATATCGATTCTTCCCCTGACTTTTCTGGGTTGATTCAGCTTCGGTTTTTTTTTTCATTGTTTAGGTACTCACGCCTAGTCGTCTTTTTATTTTTATTTTATTAATTTATTAATTGATAGTTTCACTTAATAACGTTTGACTACCCGTCAAACAACGACATACGATTTTGGTTTTTACTTCTTTGGTAGTGTGTTGGAGAATGAAATTTTAGTTTTAGCACTATATATACCGTCAGTATTTCACTTTAACTTAAATAATTATTGTGACACTTAAAACACGGACTTTTATTCACTTTGCAGTATAAGTGGTTTCTCGTAGTGGACGGATTTTAGATTTAAAAAAACTACCTACAATGTTAACTTGATGAGTACAATAATAATAATAATCTTAAAATATAATTTAAATATAAATTCTACTCATAATTTAGCAAGCTAGACAGAATGTATGGTGTCATGTTTTGTCTGGTAATTTCCCGGTAAAATGTAATCATTGGTAGACACAACGTGATGTTTGATTTTGTTGCATCTTTTCGGTTGTGTTAGCTATAATTCCGATGTCGTTGATTTGGTGTACGTGCAGGTACATGCAGCTAGAATGCGGATATTGATTCGTTACAGGTATGTAACTTCCCACTTCTGACACCAATAATTAAGACGTTCAAGCCTTTTACAACGTGTTCGTTTGTTGAAAAACAAAATTACCAAACTAGTGTTCCAAGTTTGATAATTTTTTTCTTATTTACCGTTTGCGAGATGAAAGCATTTAAGAGATTCCTACAAAAAAAAAATTAAAAATTCTCCAGAACAACTTCAACAGCATCTTTAAAATATTTGATTTTCCGTTTAGCTTTGTAACAAGAATATATTAATGATGCCACCAATAAAGTTCATGGCCGTGTTTCTTTTGTAATACGATTTATATTTAGTTGAGAATGTTTTATTATGAAATTACATTATAAATTCACTGTCAGTGCAACGCTATCAGAATAACAATAATTGTGATCATAACGATAAGCACAAATCTAAATTCTATTAAACCATTTAGGATTAATACTATATACATTTTTAAATAAGAAACCCCAACTTATTTCCATAGTCAATTTCCAATTTTCTTGTTTTAATTTTTTTTTTTTTAGTTTTATAGGATTTTCTTTGAAATTAACCTTGAAAATTTTCATTTAGTCCAACTGTTAAATCTAATTAAATAAAAAATTGAAATACTTTAAGATGTATTTTATTAATTTGCGTAAACAAATACACAAAATTTGCACACATGTCCGATCTCACAATTGTAAAAGCACAAACACGTGTAACCCATATTTTATTCATTCTCATTTACTAATTGTTAACATTACAACGTATAGTATCCACATATTATACTCGTATGCCTAATAAATAATAAATTGAGATTCAATATCCAATCATTAAAACAAGGGTGCTAGAAACGCTTGCAAATATAAATATTCTAGATTGAAATGTAAAATAGTAAAGTCGTAAAGTAAGTTGTGTTTAGTAAACAGTGAAAATTATTAGCCAAGTGAATTATAAAGTTTATCGTAAAATAAAAATTAAAATGGATGTGTTACCGCATCAGAAACTGGAAGGTTTAACAAATGTGCAAACCAACAATTTAGTAGTAAAATATCTTCGATTTTGTGGAGCAATAGTTGGTCTAGATGTTTATATACCCAATCATAAATTAAATTGGCAATATATTCTTGTAGTGATAATTACCCATCCAGTGATTGCTTCGTTTTTTTTTCTTAATCTTTACTGATGTATCCATTAATGATAAAATGGAGGCTTTTTGCACCTCAATTGTAATGTGGCAAGGTGCTCATAAATTTTGGAGCACATTTTTTTGTTCGGACTATTTTCATCGAATGCTTCAGCAGTTGGAAGATTTACATGCTCGACATATTCACACGCCAGAACTGGCAACAGTATTAAAAATTTTGTTATTATTGGTATTTGATTTCTGAAATCCTTTGCTTATGCTACAGTTCGGTGGGTTTGGTCTATTATCTTTTTCCTGCTTTAATGTGGATAGTTTTCCATGAACAAGTCACTATAATTCCAATTCCCTTGCCAATTATTGATTGGCATAAACCAATCGGATACACAATCAATATTATCCATCAAATGTGGATGGTTGCGTATGGTGTAATTGGTTTAGTTGCCGCTGATACACTATTTCTATATCAAATACTTCATACAATTGGGTACTTAGAAATTTTCAAATATCGTATAAAACAATTAAACAAATTGCTTGAAAATTGGCCTCAAGATTTACGAGAAATTGAAGCACAACTCAAAGAAAGTATTAGAGCACATCAGGATTATATTACGTATATTGAAATGGTGGATGATAATTATTCGCAAGTATGTATGGGGCAGTTAATGACCAGTCAATTAGTATTAACGCTATCATTGTTTATGACACTATGGAGTAAATGGATTGTTGGGCCATTTTTGGCTTTTGCAGCTGTTTTTCAACTTCTCGAGTATTGTATCCTAGGAACAATTGTTACAATACAAAATGAAAAGCTTCGGAAATTATTTATAACATGAGTTGGTATTTGTTACCTGTACGTTTACAGCGGGATGTCATTTTAATGATTCAGAGAGGCCAAGAAGGTGCTGAACTCAGCGTAGGTGGTTTCGCAAAATTAAATGTTGAAACGGCAATGCAGGTAAGTTAAATGTGATATACTAAATTAATCTTAATTAAATTTGATTTTTATTTTTTCTGTGCCTGTAGGTAATAAAAACGACCTACTCATATTTGATGATGATGTTAGAGTTCATTCGTTAGAGAAATGCTGTATTCGTAGAAGCGACCAAGTTATGTGTATCAATTTAAAAAAATATTAATAAATTAATAATTTTGGTGAACAATCGTTAAAATTAAAGTGTGCACTATTAGTAAATTGTGTTTTTTGAAAATCACAGTAGAAAGTTCACCAGATTTTTTTTTAACGTTAATAGTATCGCAAAACAATAAAAAAATTGTTTGTGAACAAAAAAAATTAATAAGAATTTTAGTTAAAATTATTTAAGTTAGATTTTATTTTTCAATTTCCACAACATTTAGTAAACTTTATTCTGAATTTATATTTGTATGAAGAATATAATATTCAAACGATTGATATAACAAAATTGCTTGCGATTTATTTAAAAATTAATTAAATAGTTGTGGACACAAATCATAATATGTCTTACGGTGTTATAAGCCATTTTAGGTATTATCTCAAATTCGAAATCTCCAAATTCGATTTCATCGAATCAAAGCAAGAATTTAAGAAACTCATACGATTTTTAACGAATCTTAATTTTAAAACGGTTTTCTTGAAAAATACGAATTTGACAGTTAAGCCATTTTGATTTGTGACCACAGATAGTTACTTTAGCGTAGGTATAATAAAAACTATTGATTTTACTGAGACAAATCTGTTGTTACTCAAAACAAAATATTTTTTAAAATTAAATATTTTTTATGAATGTAAAATGAAATCGTATAGTGTAATGAAAAAATGTTTTGTTAAATAAATTATATTGTATTTAAAATAAATAAAATGAATCCCATGTTATATACTATAACATGTTATTATAGATTATAAGCGTGTTTTTTTATTAGCTCCGGATAGCTGGTATCCGGAGCAGCTAATTTTCTATTATATAACTTATGTTTGACAAGCTATTTATACATATAACTAATTTATTTAAAACTAATCTATAATTTTTAATTCAACTTTTTAACTAAAAACCTATAAAAAAATATTTAGCTCTACCTATTTATCTGGAGCTTCTATCCGGAGCTGCTATCCGGAGCAAAGGGAAATTTGAAATATTTTTGAATTTTGTACAACCCTAATTGTGGCAAACTTCATTTTGGTTTAAAAATTTTGATAGATGTCAAATTCAAATGTCATATGGTCGTATGACATTTCTTCCAAATAAAAAATCATCGGGATATTGATGAGGAATACGTTAAAGTAGAAGCTGCAAAAATATTTTTAAAAGCTGGAAAGCAAAACGATAATCGAGATGCATCATTGTCGGAAGGTGACGAAGATGAAGATAAATAATATTTTGATGAAATTGGCATGCCTTGTACAAAAGTTAAGTCGATTTAAAGCAAAGAATTACTGTACGTATTCTACGTATACGTGAAGACACAGCTTAAAATCACAGAAATTTGAACCAAAATTCGGCATATTATGATTCAAAACACCACATCCATTTTCCACATGCAGACATCTGTCAAAATTCATCAAAACGTTCGGAAATTTTAATTGGTATATAAAACACTTGATACATGGCCATTTTCCTATATGGAGAATTTCTTCCACCTGCTTATATCCATTCGGAAATATTCCCTTAGTACCAAAAAAATTCCATTTTTATGAATTTTGACTGCATGTGGAAAATGGATGTGGAATTCGAGAATAGGGCCCCTGGGGGCCTATTCTCGAATTTCACATCCATTTTCCATATGTGGACATCTGTCAAAGTTGTCAAAAAATGGTTCGAAAATTGTAAGTCGTATACGAATATATATATATAAAACACATGCGGCATTGACATTTTTCTATATGGGGAATTTTTCCACATGCTTATACCCATTCGGAAATATTCCCTTAGTACTGAAAAAATTCCATTTTTATGAGTTTTGACAGATGTCCACATGTGGAAAATGGATGTGGAATTCGAGAATAGGCCCCATGAAGAGTAAATAATTTTTGTTCACTAAGTTTAGAATTAAATAAATTAATTAATTTTATTATTTTAGAGTTGAGTTGTGTACTGGAGACATGGAAAAATATTCTAAAGCAGAACTATTTGCTTGGGAAGCTTATGGTAAAATATTCTCGAAGTGGAAAAATCATTAAAGGACACGAGAAACAAATCATTCGAAGCCGATATGAAAAGATGTACATACATATATGTATTTAAATGATCACTGAATGTATTAAAAATAATCCAACATGTATTTATGCTTCTTATCTTCCACGATTTCCAGTAAGGATTATTAATTTTATTCAAAGATTCAGTTTTATTAAATCATAATTTGTATACTCCTTCGAATATAACTTACAAACTTAAATCGTTTGCTTGCTGTTCGTTAAACAATCTTGACATGTTACCTGACCGCAAATTAAAATTTTGTACAAGGTAATTCCGCTGCCGCTAGATAGTAAACATTTTACAGCAATCCGAGTAACAATCTTCGCCTGTTTCACTTTACCTTCCACAAATTCTAGCCTTTTTAATATTTTGCATGGCATTTAATACTAATAATTTAAGAAATGGATACTCGATACTCAAAAAATGAAAAACAGCTGAAATGGATGGAATTTATTCAAAGTGGTGCGCCAAAATCATTGGCTTTGGAAGCTCGCGTTTTTGATCGGAAAATGTTCACCAAGAGATAGGTATTCAGGTCTTTTGAATCTAACTAAAAGGGACTCTCTATTTTTAGTAGTATTTTAAACCAATTGTATTAATTGCAAATCCCGGTGCAGAATGGGCCTATCTAGGATCGGATAACGCCGCAGTTATGTCTGGCCAATTTAATGGGGTTCAAGCAAGACTAAAAAGGCTAGAGTTTGAGAAGGGGAAATGCGGCAGCGGAATTACCTTGTACAAAATTTTTTTTTGCGGTCATGTAACATGTCAAGATTGTTTAACGAACAGCAAGCAAACGATTTAAGTTTGTAAGTTATATTCGAAGGAGTATACAAATTGTGATTTAATAAAACTGAATCTTTGAATAAAATTAATAAGCCTTACTGGAAATCGTGGAAGATAAGAAGCATAAATACATGTTGGATTATTTTTAATATATTCAGTGATTATTTAAATACACATATGTACATTTTTTCATATCGGCTTCGAATGATTTGTTTCTCTTGTCCTTTAATGATTTCTCCACTTGGAGAATATTTTTCCATAAGCTTCGCAAGCAAATAGTTCTGCTTTAGAATATTTTTCTATGTCTCCAGTACACAACTCAACTCTAAAATAATAAAATTAATTAATTTATTTAATTCTAAACTTAGTAAACAAAAATTATTTACTCTTCAGGATGTGATTTTGGATCAGGAATATTCCTCATAGAACGTGTTTTGGATCATAATATGCCGAATTGGGGTTCAGATTTCCGTAATATTAAGCTGTGTCTTCACGTATACGTAGAATACGTACAGTAATTCTTTGTTTTGAATCGACTTGACTTTTGTACCAGGCATGTCCATTTCATCAAAATATTATTTATATTCATTTTCGTCACTTTTCGACAATGATGCATCTCGATTATCGTTTTGCTTTCCAGCTTTTAAAAATATTTTTGCAGCTTCTACATTAACGTATTGCTCAACAATCTCCCGATGATTTTTAGATATTTTTATTCTGATTTTTTATTCGGAAGAAATGTCATACAACTGCATGAAGTTAGGTAAAATTTTAGTTTTTTGTTTATTAGCGACACATGTGTATAATAGAACAACTTTCAATAGAAATTTCCCTTGTGCTCCCGATAGCTTGCTATCCGGAGCTAATAAAAAAACACGCTCTATATCTTCCTAACTTAACTTCATTCTAACTTATTGTTATTACTCTAACTATTCGCATAAGTACGCGGTTGATTTTTTATTTATTTATTATTTATTTACCAACTTTAAAAAAAAATTTGGTTACAATTTTAAAATATTCTACATTACATTACAAAAAAAAAAAACTTTACCAAAAATTAGAAAGAGAATCTGACATCAAAACCTTAAATACATCTCTTGCTCTCTACTCCTCCGCATTAGTAATTTAAGAACAAACTCCCCACTCGATCGTATCACACGTCTTGGAACGTAAATAGAAAATAAATCGAGAATCTCATTACAATCAATTCTACAAACGAGGAGATCACGGATAAAAGTAGCACACGTCGCAGTTCTACGAATAGAGAGAGGTTCCAATTTTATTAGTTTACATCGTCCTCTATAAGGAGAAAGAATATAATTAGGAAGATTATTGTCCCTAGGTAATCTACGCAGGCATATTTTAAGAACTGGCTTTGAACCCTTTCTATAAGATCAGAAGAATCCTGATAAAATGGGTCCTAAATAACTACGCCATAATCTAATTGCGAGCGTACCAACGTAATATACAAGATTCTAATCGCATAAGGATCCCAGAAGTCTTTGGAGAACCTTTTAACAAGAAAAAAATTGAGAAAACATTCGTAGTCACAGTTCGAAACATTCCTTCTACGGGAAAATCGCATTGTTTTAAACTTCTTAGTATTCAATAATAAATTTTGGTAAGTACACCAATTCGTAAAATCTGATAAATCCGACTGTAGCTCCTCTGCATTCCGAATATTCGAAATAGTTTTAAAAATTTTATTATCGTCAGCATATATAAGAATCTCAGAATACTTAATACAGTTAATCACATCATTAATAAAAAGAATAAATAAAACGGGACCCAAATGGCTTTCCCGGGGAACCCCTGACGTAACATGAATCCGTCTAAACATATAATTCCCTATCTTAACAATTTGAGTTTTGCCATCTAAGTGCGACATGATCCACCTAATAGGTAAACAATTACAATCCAAAGACTCCAATTTAAGCAATAGTAGTTTGTGATCAATTTTGTTAAAGGCCTTGCTAAAATATGAATGAACACCCTGTACATCCATCCCCAGTTCAAAAGCCATTGAAATATAATTAGTCAGTAAAAACAAATTCGAGTAAGTTTATCTGCCAGGAAGGAATCCATGTTGCTTAGAAGAAATAAACCTACGAGTATAAAAAAAAAATTAAATCTTTGACTAATTTTTCAAAAACCTGACTTAAATATTGGTTTAATTAAAGAGCATTTCCAAAAGTTCGGCAAATATCCTTGTCGAAGGCTTTTGTTAAAAGGAACTGTAAATTGGGAAAGCGACAGCATGTGCTGTCATTCTAAGAACCAAAGGAGGAATGGAATCGAACCCTGCACTTTGATTGATATCAAGCGAGAGTAGACCATTCAAAACAGTATCAAGTTCAAATTGCAGGAAGCAATTTATATTAGCCACTGAAGAATAGCTCGATATCGAATCTATCGTTAACGGTTTCTTCACATAAACACTCTCAAAAAAGTCAGCGAACAAGTTACAATTATCTTTCAAATTATGACCCAAACGATCGTCCAAAAATATAGTAGTCGGATATCCCTTAGTTTTTCTTTAAGAATCAACGAATCTCCAGAAGCCATCAGGTCTATCCTTTATGTTCGATTCGATCTCCAAAATGTAATTGTTGTAAAGAAATTTATTCAATATTCTGAATTCATTTCTCAAGGATTTAAATACAGCGTACCTATCAGGAGTAGGGAAAAGTTTAAATCTCTTATGAGCCTTGTATTTACGGTTTTTCAGATTAATAAGCTGTTTATTATACCACGGTTCCTTCAACTGACGCGCAGTTTTAAATTTAGGAATAAATTTCACCATTCCTACAGTTAAAACATTATAAAATTCATCCAGTACTTTCTCTTTACCCTCAAATGCACTTCAATCATAATTATCAAGAAAAGCAATAAAGGAATCGTAGCCCCCAATTTTATAATTAAAATTTTCAACAAATAACTCATCCTTGACAATTTCATATACATCGAAAGACAGAGGCACTTTTATTGGAAAGTGGTATATGCTCGACACTCCAGCTAAATCGTCACACGTCTCGACAATAACTTCTTGATCCAACGGCAAAAATACCAGGTCCAAAACATTCCCACACTTGTTCTTGACGTCCATACATTTTTTGAGACTAATTGAAAGTAATCCGGTCATGAAGTTATCATAATTCGCATTCAAGTTCAACGGAGTTAAAAAATCATCAACTCGAAGCCAATTAACATTTGGTAAATTGAAATCACCCAATATACATAAACGATCCTCTGGTTGCAAAATGGGTGCTATGCTAGACTGGATAATATCAATGACTTTATCATATACCCCAAAAAGTAGAATCGCATTTAATAAACATGACACAAACGATTAGTGAAAACGCATGATATCTGTTTCTTACTGCGATTATATCCAAGTCGCAATCCGTCAATATTAAAGGTACAGATGAAAATTTATCCGCAACAGCAATTAGCACACCGCCACCTTTCTCATATATGTCTTTAAGAAGATGCCTGTCTCGACGATGAACAATGTACGATGCCGGAAAATATTCTTCCGTCTTAAAATTAGATGTTAGCCAAGACTCCGCTATACAGACCACTTCATCCTCAAGTAAAGATAAAAATAGATTCTTTGATTAAGAGCGAATACCGCTTGCAGTATGATAATAAATATTTATTCTTTGAGTAGCTCAATTTACTTCATGTGGTGATGATAAGATAGTAGATTTTATAGTGGAATTTAGCGGAGGTGCTGATCGAGCCGGACACCAAACACGTTTTTTGATTTCCGCGGATGACTCATAAAAGGTCGTATCAGTGTACCTGGCAGCCACATGTCTGAATTATTTAATTTATTGTAATGTTCCTGAGTCAAACAAATTTTAAAAGAAACGAAAGTAGGTGCGTTATCCGCATCACGATCCTTAGCCAGCAGAGTTTTACAATCCACCTGGTCAGCATTGCAGTCCAATATTTTCGAGCAAATATAAGTTTGTACAGCCTCCTTTTTCACCGAGAGATGGAGCCTACTAACATACAGATACATTTTATCCTGTACAACAGCTGGATACAATTTATCCACAGGCTGCCCCGTCCCGATAATGCCCTGATTAGAAGAAGGTATCAACAATCTTGAAGAACTATTAGTATGGTTCACATCATGGTGATTTGGCATCTACTGGAGGGGGGATCAAAGTTGAGTAGAGTAATCTACCAGCTCCGTTAACTTTCGGTAGGGTGCACATTACGCGAGCTGTTCTGGTCATGTTTTAGGCAGCTGGCGTGATAGGTACAATTGTGGAAGGAGTAACCTGATCACAATTCGCAGGTGTACGTACTGCCTCCTCGTGGCAATCACTGGTAACTGAGGCCCTTTGGTACTTCTAACCATTTGGCACAAGCATCCAAGTACTTTTGGCCCAGTATGAGCATAGATACGGGGTTTTGGTCCAAAATCTGTTTTTCTTGTCAGAAATCGAAAGTGAATAGACATACGCGTTCTGAACATGGCCGATTTGACATCCCCTCGCGCAGGTTTGAACATATCCATATAGACTTGGTCGGACCATTACCTCCATCTAACGGTAACCTATTCATACTAACGATAATCGATAGATTTACTCGCTGGCCAGAAGCGGTACCTGTAACCGATATGAGAACATCCACTGTGGTAAGAGCTTTCGTAGACCAGTACATTTCGAGATTTTGTGTCCCACTCGAAATAACGACTGATCAAGGCAGTCAATTCGAAAGCAATCTTTTCAAAGAATTTACAAAATTGTTAGGTTCACACAGAATACGAACGACGACATATCATCCTCAGGCAAATTGCATGGTGGAACATTTCCATCGCCATTTGAAAGCCTCCTTGTATGCTAGATCGAATACCCTTAATTGGAGTGAAGAACTCCCATTCATTCTATTTGGAATAAGAACTTCGATCAAGACTGATCTCGGATGCACTCCTGCAGATCTTGTCTACGGACAGTCGCTGAAGGTCCCAGGAGAACTAGTACTGCATTCAAATCCTGCGCCATCGACAGATCCTCTACTGGTCGAATAATTACGAGAGTCGATGCGCAACGTCGTTCCCAAAGAAACGCGGAATAGCCCTCAAAGCAACATTTATATCCCAAAAGACCTGACTGACTATGACAAAGTTTTCGTCCGTGTGGATAAAGTCAAAACTGGGTTGACGCCACCATATGAGGGCCCATTTTCAGTTCAGCGAAAATTCCGCAAATATTTTGTAATTGATTACAATGGAAAGAATGTATCAATTGCCATCGACCGACTAAAACCAGCCTACATGACAGAAGAACTAAAAATAATGGATTCACCTACGCAATCGACAAAACAACATGTCAAATTTTAGTCACTTAAAATATTTTTTTTATAACTCAAGACAATTTCAAATCGATGAGGTTACATCTGAGGGGTGAGTGATATAGCGTTCTCGTAAACTTTAAACAAAATAATTGTACATTACGTTAACATATTTCAATTCAACCCATCTGCGCCCTACATTAATGTGATTAAATGTTACAAAAGTAATGTAATCAATGCAGATGAGGAGAGTGACGTAAACAACAAAATATCGGCATTTGAATTATGTATGTATTGTACTAAAATAAAATTGGTAATTTGGCGCAATGAGAGATTATTGATATTAACGCAAGTTGTGAAGTACTTATTGGTCGCGGACTCGATCGCTCTCTATATACATTGTATTCACCATTCGGATTATTTTAGTTGTATGTAGATGACGTCATCAATTATTAAATGTACTCGTTTTTTATTTGTATCAAGAAAATTTAGTATTGTATAAACATTTTTCTCATTACATTTTTGGTCATCAAAAGTTAAACGTTCAAATTATAAAATCTATAATTTTATATTCAAAATAAATAATAAATAAATAAAAAGCGTGTGTGAGTTGTTTTTATTTTTGAATATATTTGGAGTCGGATATTTCTGAATTTGAAAGTGGTGTATGTGCTTACAATTATAAGCCGGGATAAGGCAATACACTATTAAGCCTGCCATTCAATCCGGTTTTAAGCGACAGAATTTATAAAAACCACACACTTGAAATTGTGGACTTAATATTTCGCGATTTAATGAAAAATGATTTACCGTTTGGTGGAAAGGTAATGGTCTTAGGAGGAGATTTTCGGCAAGTGTTGAGACTATTAAAAAGTCCCATTTGTAGCATCACTTTAAATTATTAAGCTTAAGTACAAACATGAGAGCAATATGTGATCCACATTTTAGTAGCTGGCTTTTAAACGTTGGTGATGGGAAGAATTTTGATACCTCACACACTAAAAAAATCACAATACTTTATTCCAATACCTTCAGATTATATTTCCGATGATCTTATTACAGATATTTTTACAAATTTCAAATTTTATTTTTAATTATTACAAATGATTTTGCATGTATATCAAAACGTGCAATTTTATGTCCAAAAAACGAGCATGTTCGATTCTCTTATTCAATCACAATAAATAAATCGCAAGGTCAAACGTTCGGAAGAGTTGAATTATATCTTCCTGAACCATGTTTTACACATGGACAACTTTATACCGCATTTTCTAGAACTATTACATCAGATTCTTTAAAAATTCAAGTTTTCGAAACACCACGTCAGGGAATAGAAAATGATGTTACAGTAACAGACAACATAGTTTATAAAGAAATATACGATTGAAAAAATATTTTTTGCAAATGCACAGGGGTCCCCTAGCATATTTGTATAACCTAGTAATTCGTTTGGTGGCAAAAAAACTCTCCTGTAGTATCGGCTTCAGCATACCCAAACAAAAAAGTGTTATCCGCCAAAGGCTAAATATTTTTTTGTGGATTTATCGGTCAAAATCACAATTTAGTCTAGTTTTGCTAATTCTTTAGTTTTCTTTAGTAAATTTTTTTATTATTCATAATTAAACCTTTGGTTAATTAATGGTTTATATGATGATTTTTTTTTCTATATACTCTAAGCAGAATCAAAGCCGTAGGAAGCGCTTTTGCTAAATATTAGTTCGTCTATATAAAGCTAAAGGAACAATAAAAGTAGGATTAAAAACAGACAAAGCTTCAAATATAATTTTTAATAATGATAATTATGATCATAACGCTAAACACAAATGTCAATCTAATTTCTATTAAATCGTTTAGGTCTAATGCTATCTATATTTTTACGTACGAAAAGGCATTTAATATTAGACGTTATCCCAACTTATTTCTAATCAATTTTCCCTTTTCTTGTTGTAGTTTTACTGCATTTCCTTTGAAACAAACTTTGAAAATTTTATTTAGTCCAACAGTTAAATATTATTCATTAAAAATTGGATTACTTTAAGATATATCCCATCTTTTATTAATTATTGGCATAAGCTGCACAAGTATTCTAGCAGCTCTGCTTATACAAATACTTAAAATTTGCACACATGTCCGATCTCACAATTGTAAAAGCACAAACACGTGTAACCCATATTTTATTCATTCTCCTTTACTAATTGTTAACATTATAATGTATAATATCCACATAGGTAGTCGTAATTAATAATAAATAAGATAAACACCCAATCATTAAAACAAGGGTGTAAGAAACGCTTGTAAATTTAAATATTCTAGATCGAAACGTAGAATAGTAAAGTCGTAAATTATCTTGTGCTTAGTAAACAGACTTTGTAATCATACAAATAGCTTGTGTTTAGTAACAGTGATTATTTAGCCAAGTGAAATATAGAATTTATCAAGGGATAAGAATTAAAATGGATCTGTTACCACATCAGAAGCTGGAAGGTTTAACAAATGTGCAAACCAATAATTTAATAGTAAAATATCTTCAGTTTTGCGGTTCAATTGTTGGCCTAGATGTAATTTCACCCAATCACAAATTAAATTGGCAATATATTCTTGTAATATTTATCACACATCCAGTGATTGTTTCGTTTTTCTTCTTAATCTTTACGGATGTATCCGTTAATGCTAAAATGGAGGCTTTTTGCACTTCACTTGTAATGTGGCAAGGTGCTCATAAATTTTGGAGCGCATTTTTTTGTTCGAACTATTTTTATCGAATGTTTCAGCAGTTGAAAAATTTACATGCTCGTCATATTCACACGCCAGAACTGGCAATAGAATTAAAAAAAATTTGTTATTATTGGTATTTGATTTCTGAAATACTTTGCGTTTGCTACAGTTCGGTGGGTTTGGTTTATTATCTTTTTCCAGCTTTTATGTGGATAGTTTTTCAAGAACAAGTAACTATAATTCCAATTCCCCTACCAATTATTGATTGGCATAAACCAATCGGATACACAATCAATTTTATCCATCAAATGTGGGTGATTGCATATGGCGTAATTGGATTAGCTGCCGCTGATACACTATTTCTTTATCAAATACTGCATACAATTGCATATTTAAAAATTTTCGAATATCGTATTAAACAATTAAATGAATTACTTGAAAGCTGGCCGCAAGATTTACGAGAAATTGAAGCAAAACTCAAAGAAAGTATCAGAGCACATCAGGATTATATTGCTTATATTGAAATGGTTGATGGTAATTATTCACAATTGTGTATGGGGCAGATGACGACCGGTCAATTAGTATTAACGCTATCATTGTTTATGACACTATGGAGTAAATGGATTGTTGGGCCATTTTTGGCTTTTGCAATTCTTTTCCAACTGCTCGAGTATTGTATCCTAGGAACAATTGTTACAATACAAAACGAAAAAGCTTCGGAAGTTATTTATAATATGAGTTGGTATTTATTACCCGTACGTTTACAGCGGGATGTCATTTTAATGATTCAGAGGGGCCACGAAGCTACCGAACTCAGCGTAGGTGGTTTCGCAAAATTAAATGTTGAAACGGCAATGCAGGTAAGTTTAATGTTGTATACCAGATGAACTAAATCAAAATCTCATTTTTCTTTTTATATGCTTATGTAGGTGATAAAAACAACATACTCATATTTGATGATGATGTTAGAGTTCATTCGTTAGAGAGACGGTGTTTTCATATTAAACGTTACATTTTAAACGTTATATGTAGGCATTTTAAAAATATTCTCATTAAAATTTTAATGAATCAAATAATTTTTTATGCGATATTCACCAAACTGAATTTGCCGGTTTGTTTGTGATTGTGAAGATATCATTAAAATGTTTTTTTTTTTTAAATTACTGTAGAAAGTTCACCAGATTTGTAGTAAATCACCAAACATGTATACTAAGAATTAAACAAAAAAAAATTGTTTATGATAAATTCAATGAGATTTTAGTGAAAATTATTAAGCTAAGATTTCATTGTTGTTTTTTGTTTTAATCGTCAAATTTACATTTCAATATTACATATTATAACATTAGGTAAATGTCATAAGAAATGTAAAACATGAAATAAAACAGATTTAAACTTATTCTGAATTTATGTATCAATATTCAATTATTGCTTGAAAATTAAATTAATATTGCATTAAATAAGCAATTGATATAACAAAATTGCTTACGCTTAATTTAAATATTAATTACGTAGTTACTTTAATGTAGGGCCAAAACTGTTATTACTTAAGACATAATATTTTTTAAAATTAAAGATTCTCTGAGAATCTAAAATAGAAATTGTTTAGTGAAATTAAATTATGTTGTATTTAAAATAAATAAAATGAATCCGAATTATATTAGATAAGAATACATCTTGTTTGTTATGTTAACTTCTTAGTGTAAATGAAAGCAAAAGGTAAGATAATAAAAACCAAGAAGTAAGAATTTTATTCCATTTCGATTTGCCCAATGCATTTTCGTTTTTTAAGGAGGGCCTGCAAACTGAAGACCCAATTAAATTGTATTTCATAGATCAAGTGTCAAAAAAAAACTGAAATGATTTTATATAATTTTTAAACTAATACACACAGTAAAATCTAGCAAAATTGGCAAAAGAAGGAACAACTATAAGCTTTACTTAAGTTGAATTTTTTTTTTTTTAGGTAGTTAAGTTGAGACTATTTTTAACTAAATATTTTTACTTTCCCCACTTACAACGAAATTATCAGTAGTAGTATCGGTATTGTTATCACGAAAAAAAGTTTTGGTTCAAATTTTATGGAAAGATAGATTTTAGTAATAAGCTTGTTTGGATTAATTTTTGAGTCCTTTCGAGTCTAAAATAGAGGAATTTGCAGTGGAAGAGTAAACTGCCGAATAGGTTTTGTTTATGATAAATGTGACAATCCTACATCTACCTATTTACAAATTTTGGATTCATTTAAAGGACTGATGGACCTGGATTGTCTGATGGACCATTTTAATAAAAAAACAGTAAACAAAATTGGTTGAACTGTTATATAGTATCTGTATAATATATGTACAGATGTATGTGTACATATTTTGCATGATAAAAGGCCCCTGCAGTCGGCAGGGGGGAGGGGGAGAGGAGCATACTCACATGACTCTTACATGAAACGAAAATGCGACCGATAATGTTGAGGGAATGTGAGATACTTGCGGTCCCAGCCAAATTGACCACGAGTTAATACCTAAACGACGGGCACGTGTTGTTTAAGACGTTAGATCTTATCTGTCGGCTGCCAAGTTCGTAGGCAGTCATTATCATTATTACGCATATAGATAGATATTCAGTTAGCCATATAAAATTTTTAGTCATATACAAGTATTTTAGCCATATCTACCTTAGGGGTTATCTCCATAACTACTGTACCTACACACTTAAAAAAATTTTTTTTATGTAATGTAGAGACTGTATTACAAAATAATACAAAGCTTGCATCAAAAAGGATTTAATACAATTTGCATTAATTTGTAATACAGCAATTACATTAAATTTTAGTGCAACATTCCATTAGAATGTAAAGCAAGTTGTAAAAGAACCGTCAATCAACTGCATTAATAAAATATTTTAGAAGTATTATATTTTAAAGCAAAGTGTATTAAAAGCTCCGTAATTTTATCGATTTTTTTTGTTTGTTTTTCCGGGGTATTTCTTTGTTTTTGGTGCCATGAGATTGAGGGTCGAAATCTCAGAGAGCATTTTATCTGAAAAGCTTACGTTAAAACATAATAGATATTTTCGAATCCGGAAAACTAAATTATTAAAGATTTATTAAGCTGCTTATATGTCATGTAGTCGGTTTGACTTAGTTAATTTTATACCAGTAATGCAAAACTCGTACTTGTTTTAGCGAATTTTATGTTGGTATAATTTTTCAATTTGAGCAGGTTGCTTTAAAATGTTCAATAGTTGTATTAAAAATATTTTTTAATGCAACTACTGCTTAAGAAATCCTGCTTTTTAATGCAACTACTGCTTTGGAAATCCCCATGCGGTGTGCATTTGTGTATGCATGGCTATTAAGGCCATACACTTGGAGCTTGTAAATGACCTGACGAGCGATTCATTTTTAGGGGCATTAAAGCGGTTTGTGTCCCGAAGAGGTGGTTGCAGAAAAATCTACAGTGAAAATGGAATAAATTTTGTTGGTGCTAATGCCAAACTTATCAAATCATTTAATAAACTTACAACAGCATCTAATGATATTTCAAATTTTCTCTGCAGAAATAACATTGGGGTGGGAAAGGGGGCTTAAGTAATTGGTCTACAAATAGTCCAAATGTCATCCTCACCTGAACGTGGTGCACCCTGCTAGATAACTAACGAGGCTCTGGCGACCGAGACACGGCGGTATAACTGACTACCGAGAATTTAGTAAATGATCTTCTCAAACCAGACCCACTACCAACTCGTACTGGTCAGAGTGGTAGATGCTTTATGACCAGTAAAATAAACAATGAGTACAACGGATTCAGGAAATTGTACCCCAGGTGGTAACCCAGCTAATCAGCTGGCAAATCCACCCTCTAACGAGGCTGGCTCAAAGGATTCTGGGGTGAGCCAATCATTGTTTAACTGCCCTTTAAGGCAACCCAACCCATTTAAACAACAATCCAGGGTGGGTAGATCACCACCACCAATAGCGAACACCTTAGAAAGGGATAACGCAGAACTGCGCAATAAGATTTACGAAATAGAAAAGTTAACGTTAAATCTAAACAAAGACCTCAAAAACTTACAGCGAGAAAACAAGGAGTTAAAAGATGCTCTAAATGCAGTAATGTCTGAGAAAGAAACCACTAAGATAAACAACACCAATGATCATATAGAGGTTATGTATGAAACAGACGAGGAAGAACTCAATAGAGAAACGGGATGGATTCTGAACCGTAACAAAAAAAATAAGAAACGTAAGATGAGTAAATCACCACAGATTTCACCCGATTCGAAACAATCAGTTGAGCAGCTTCCAACCGGAAGTAGGCACGTGCAACAGGAGGATAAAGCTCAGGTTCGGTCGGAACAGAAACGATCAAGTAATGAACTCCCAACCGGAAGTAAGAATGTACAACTGGAGAAAAAAGTGCCACGGCCACCTCCAGTAATAATATCTAATTGCAATAATTATCAGAGTATTAGAAACATCATGGACAACAATCATATAAAGTTTCAAGCTACAGCGTTAAATAGTGGTGATATCAAAATAAATGTCACAGACAGTTATAGCTATAGAAAATTAACAGGAGCTCTTAACGAAGAAAATACAGCGTGGTATTCCTACGAAGATAAGCAGACAAGGCAAATCAAAGTCATTGCTAGGAAGCTACACGCTTCATGCAAACCAGAAGAGATAAAAGAGTATCTTTTGGAGAAAAAATACAAAATTAAAGAAGTTACACAGCTGCTAAAAAGAGGTGACAAAACACCTCTTCCATTATATATGTTGTCTTTTGAAAGAACAGAAGACATTAAAAATATTTATGCAATCAGCGAAATACTCCATATGAAAGTGCAAATAGAAGCAGTTAAAAAATCTAAGCTGACCCCCCAGTGCAAAAAGTGCCAAGTCTACGGACACACGCAAAACTTTTGTAATAAGGAGCCCAGATGCGTGAAATGTGTAGGAAAACACCGTACGGCTGAATGTACGAAACTAAAAGACACCCCACCAAAATGTGTTAACTGTGGAGAGACACACCCAGCCAACTACAAAGGTTGCATTGTTATAAAAGAGCTGCAAAAAATTCGCAACAAAACAAGGGAAACTTCAATAATTACCAGGCCAGAAATAAACTCAGCCTCAACAAGAATACCTACAAATTTAAGGCCACACCAAACATTAATCCAGCCATCAAGAACTAATCCAAATGTAACATTTGCTGATGTACTATCTACTGGAAGTTCGAGAAGACAACATAGTTCTCTTTTATTAAATGATTCAAATAATAACCAAACTAATAAAATACTACAAGATATTCTTGATAGACTTAGTTCACAAGAAGAAAAGCAAGAAAAAGCCCTTATTTCAATCCTACAAAGGCTGACTCTACTCGAAAAACATGGCAAATAATTTAAAAATTCTTGCATGGAACTGCAATGGTATATTGCAACGACAAAATGAAATACAACTATTTCTTGATTTAGAAAAAATAGATATATGTTTATTATCTGAAACACACCTTACTACTCAAAGTCATATAAAAATCCGCGGCTACGAAGTTCACTCAGCAGTTCATCCTAATAATAATGCACGAGGGGGCAGTGCCGTGATTATAAAAAAAGATATTAAATACCATCTGCAACAAAAACTTGAAAGTGATGAAATACAAGCAATTAGCGTTAGCATTAATACTCGCAACCACAAGTTAGTGGTGTCCGCAATATATTGCCCACCTAGATATAACATCAAAGAGGTGGCTTATACTCAGTTCTTCAAGCAGCTCGGTGAAAAATTTGTAGTTGGGGGTGACTTCAACGCTAAACATACTGACTGGGGATCAAGACTACCCACAACTAAAGGGAAAGAGCTTCATCAAGCAATAATTAAATACAACTGCAACTGGCATTCTACTGGAAAAATAACTTATTGGCCCAGTGATCAAAATAAAACACCAGACCTAATTGACTTCTTTATAACAAGAAAAATCCCGGTTGATTATATACAAGTGCAGGAAGGATTGGACTCCACATCTGACCACTCCTCTATATTAATGATAATAAGTGATACAATAATTACTAATGATAAACAGCCACTGTTAACAAATAAATGTACTGATTGGAAAAAGTTCAGGAATGAACTAAACAATAGCATCATTTTAAACACACAACTTTCATCAGAAGAAACATTAGAACAGGAGGTGGAGAAGCTCGTCAAGGACATACAGGTAGCGGCGTGGAAAAGTACTAACACAACAAACAAAAAAATAGCTGGCAAATGCTATCCAATGGAAATTAAATCACTAGTTATAGAGAAGAGAAGTACCCGTAGGGAGTGGCAACGTACACGAGACCCAACCGTCAAAAATAGATTAAATAATTTAACACAACGAATACGTAGAGAAATACGGGAATTTAAAAATAAATCAATAAATTCATACCTACAATCTCTCACCTATGATAAAGGTAGTGATAATTCATTGTGGAAAGCAACCAAATATTTGAAAAGGCCAGTTATGCATATACCACCAATAAGAACAAATAATAGTCACCTGGCTAAAAGCAAAGAAGAAAAAGCAAACAAATTCGCGGATCATCTCGAGCGTACCTTTCAGCCAAATTTAACAACACTTAACCAACAGGATATATTGTTCGAAAACCAAACAACTATCCTGAGACAGGAAATTCCATTAACTAATGCTAAAGAAGTAAGACAAGTAATAAAGAACCATGTAGTACTTAAAAAATCACCAGGATATGACCTGATAACTGGAGAGATTCTAAAACAACTACCTAATAAAGCTATTAAAAAAATATCGGACATAATTAATGCTTCCTTCAGACTCCGTTATGTCCCTCTATCTTGGAAATTTGCGGAAGTGATAATGATACTTAAGCCAGGTAAGCCACCAAGTGAACTGGCCTCGTACAGGCCAATATCACTTCTTCCAACTATGTCAAAACTATTTGAGAGATTATTATTAAAACGAATTAAACCAGAAGTTGTAAAATCAGGAGCTGTTCCGTCCCATCAGTTTATATTTAGAGAGGAACACTCCACAATCGACCAAGTCCATAGAATAACAGATATAATAGAAAAATCCTTAGAGGAAAAAAAGATTTGTTCAGCCATATTTCTTGACATAGCGCAGGCATTTGACAAAGTCTGGCTAGATGGTTTAATATTTAAATTGGAGAAAACTCTGCCATTTGAGTATTGCGAACTGCTAAAGTTATACCTGAAAAGGAGATATTTTAGAGTTAAACAGGAAGGAGTTTACTCCAGTATTAAAGAAGCTAAAGCAGGAGTCCCGCAGGGGAGTGTCTTAGGGCCTTTCCTTTTCGTGCTGTTTACTAGCGACATACCGCAGACGAGCAATACAACTATCGCCACGTTTGCAGATGACACTGCAATTCTAGCTGTTGGTGACTCAATCGGTGAAGTCACATTCAAACTACAAATAGCCGTAAATAATATACAAGATTGGCTAGCTAAGTGGAGAATTAAAGTGAATGAATCGAAGTCTACTCACATTAACTTCACTAATAGATCAATAGAACCACTACCTGTGACTCTCAATAATATCTCTGTACCACATGCCAATCACGCAAAATACCTTGGTATGATCCTTGATGCAAAGTTAAAGTGGAAAGTACACGTGAAAAAGAAAGCAGAAGTGCTTCAGTTAAAATATAGAAAAATGTACTGGTTAATTGGAAGAAACTCTCAGTTATCCATTCATAATAAACTTATGCTTTATAAACAAGTACTCAAGCCGGTCTGGACATATGGTATTCAACTATGGGGATGCACCAAAATCAGCAATCAACAGATAGTTCAACGATTTCAAAATAAAGTCCTCAGAGGAATTGTAAATGCCCCTTGGTACACTCGTAATAGTGACCTTCATAGAGATCTCGGAATAGACACAGTCGCAAGTGAAATAAAGAAATGTGCTCAAAAACACCAGGAGAGGCTCCATCATCACCCTAACATCGAAGCTGCAAGACTACTTCATCAAGAGGGTATAATAAGACGACTCAAAAGACTAAAACCTTTTGAGTTGCCTGAATAGTCCGCACAATGCAACATCAACCAAAACAACACTTTATGTAAAGAACACATATGAGTGCTTTATTATTATATTGTCAGAGTCAAACGCTGTTAGTCAAAAATGACTAGTTACTTTGTAAAAAAAAATTTATTGTTATCATAAATAAAATTATTAAAAAAAAAAAAAAAAAAAAAAAAGAAATAACATTGATTGGCAGTTTAACCCTCCAAACTCACCCCATTTCGGTGGACTGTGGGAAACTGGAGTCAAATCCTTCAAATTTTTTTTTAAGAGGGTCGCTGGGCGCGCTATCTTAACAATGGAAGAAATGAATATTTTATTGGCAGAGATTGAATCAATTCTAAACCATCGTCCACTGTGTCGGTCATCAGAAGAAGAAGTGGATTTTTTGACACCTGCTCATTTGTTACATGGATATCCACCTAAAACAATTCCATCGCTCGATACAGTCTACGATAATCCAAATTGCAGCAATATATGGAGAATGGTAGGTGATATGTCGCAGCACTTTTGGTCTAGATGGTACAGCGAGTATCTCACTCAGTTTCAAGGATGAAATAAATGGAAAGAAAGTCAAAGGGACATTTAGGTTAATGATATTGTTCTTATCCAAGATAAAGGTCTACCCATCAGTCATTGGTTAATGGGAAACGTTATAGAAATACATCCTCGAGCGCACAATAAAGTACGAGTAGTCACGGTAAAAACTAAACATGGTCAAATGAAGCGTTCAATACATCATCTTTGCTTATTGCCATGCAGTTGAACACATCGGTTCAAGGGGCGGAGTATGCTCAGCTGATGTATAAAATTATACTGCCATTAAATACACAAAATATTATGATGATCAACCTAAAAGAAAAAGAAAACCATTTATCAACAAAGAATCATGGATCAGCTCTAATATATTAAAAATACTTATCTAATTGGCACAATTGAAGGCTGGCGTATCCGTAACATAAACGTAACATACCTGAAAAACAATTTTATTTAGTAGTTAGATTGTAGTTAAAATAATTTCAATTTACTTATCTTAATTTAAATCTCGTTGTAAGAATGTAACTTCAAGTTGCTACATAATCTATAACAATTCTGAAACAAAAGAAAACGACTTATGAGATAAATGTAATTTTTATATATAGAATAATTTACTTACCTAAATTCAAATTATTATTTATCACTATTAAAATTTTTGTAAACATTGTTAGAAAATTGGCAGTACTTTTTACTGTCAAAATAATCATAGTATAGATTTCATTGTGAAAAATATTTTATACCATTTGAAAGAACGAATTGCAAGATGAAAATTATGAGTTAGGGCATACTTCACATTTGTCCTTACGCACATAATAACGCATATGTATTGGTGCGTCTTTTTTGTTTAAAACGATAATTTTCATATTGGAATGCATCAGTCTGGTTTTAGTATTCGTGCGTGCATAAAAAAGCAAACATAAATGTCGTAAATTAAATTAATTAATAAAAATTATAAAATTGTTAAAAATAGAACTAATGATTTGTGACAAAATGATTTGTGTGTCTAACCTTTATAATTTCGATGCTGCTAATCTACCTTCTAACCTAAATCCGATCACTGACATTTTCTCTGTACTGACAAGTATACAGAATATTAAACACAAGAGATTTAAATATCCCATCCTTTCATCTATATCAATTCATTTATATCTTAATTGTTTCCTTCATTCATCCTTGAGCCTTTTTATTACTACACATTTTGTTCTTTTATGTATTTAACCCAACCACAAAAAAAAAATGTTCTATTTTTAACCAGGATAATGATGATATTGTTATAGAGACGAAAATTATTACGTCTTGTTTGTGTTGTTGTTATGTGAGGTGTTATTACTTTCTGCTTCCTAAATAAATGCAGACTGGCCAGATTGGACGTATATCTATATTTGTGCTGTACGGTTGCAAATTTAAATTAGTTTATCTCTCGAATTTTTGCATGTCGCTATGAAGTGATTTTATTTAATAAGGGCAATGATATTAGGATTTCCACGAATATTAGGATAAAAGTATACTACCTTGATCAACAAGTTCGCGGAATAACCACCGTGCGGCGCTCCCATCGTTCCGATTTGGTTTCTGTTTTTTTGTTAAGTTGGTACATCTATTGTTGATATTCCCTCTAAATCTTTGCGTCATACCTTGACATTTGCAAAAGTTACGTAGTCAAGAGTACAACTACTCTGTGTAATTGTATAGTCGATGGTCAATTAATTCGGTTGCTTAACATTTTATTTGGATTCTATGAATACGAGCAGTCGAAAATAATTAATTTGGGTTTATGTGGATTAGGTCATTAGTTTCTCAATTGTTATTGTGTGTTTATATCCTAGAGTTCATAAAAGTTTTTCTAACTATAAAATTTGAATTTTTTAAAGTTACAACTGACATAAAATTTAAAAAAAATTGAATGTTGGAAAATTAAGTTGTAGATTTTCACCATGAAATACCAAAAATTTGCAATTTTTTTCACATTTTAAAGAAGTGGGTTGCAATTGTGAAAAAAATTCTGTGTCAGATTTTCACATTTCTTAACGAATTAGGCTGATGATAAATGTTACAATCCAGCATCTACATGATAACAAAATTTGGTCTACGCGTCCCATGTTGCAAGATGGGAAAACATATTATTCAAATGCAAATATGCGAGATTTGCTTATAACAACATATACAGGTAGAGAGCTGCGTTTGCAAGGGTGTCGTTATTAAATCCTAAAGTTAGTACACTTTTGTTAACTAATTACAAATCTTTATTAGTTCCCGTAGCCAACCGTTAATAAAACTCCATCCAGAGGATTGCTATTCCGAGATCAATCACATGTTAAAGATGACTTTCGTCTGAATGAAATGGTTCCAATTAAAAAGGCCAAAAGATATTACCAAAATATTTAAGACCCTATAAATTCACTTTATTGAAAGGTGAAGACAGATGAAAATACAAATGTGATCCGAAGAGTGATAAAGATGCAAGTGAACATAGAAAAAACAGAAGTAAGTCCGACGGTGGTATCCTACGCTCACTGACATCAATTATAATGCATAACTAGAGAATGATAACCTGTGGAAGTCAATAACCTCAGTCAGAGTTACATCGGTACCTTATGTAGGTAATATATACATTTTAAACTAAAAGAAGGCACAATGAAAGAACTGGAAGAGAAACTTCATGAACTTTAGCGTGGCTGCTCTTAAAGTAACTAAAAGGAAGGCCGAGGAACACGCCGTGGCCGCCCAAAAGCAATTAGATATCCGGCTTTCACAGGCGGTGACGGAAACGGCCAAGAAGAATGTTGAGAAAAAGAATACAGCGGCACAGGAGCAAAAGGAAATCACAAGATATGTCAGGAGCTGTATGGCGCATAAATGAACAACGATGATGGTTTGCTAGCTCTCGAACACGCGACGTACAACTGACCATGAGAAAAACACGGAAATTCTAGATTTATTCCGCACACTTCCACTGATTGAACTTGCGATTTGTTAATCGTCATAGCAAACGCCAAACGAACGGGGAACTGAATGCGCTTGAAGTCGAACGGTGTGTCAGTTGGAATCATAGGAATTCTCGGAATTAGAACATCTTCTCCTTTGAGTTCGCCCTTGATGATCGTCGCTTGAATCACGTTGTTCATCAGTTTCTTCACACTCAATCGCGTTCCGTTACACAATTTCGGATGGTTCAGATTGCGCAGCATGATTATTACAGATCCAACTTTGAGCATTAAGTTATGCGGTGGTATTCCTGGCAAATCAAGCGCATTCAAAAACTCGGTCGGATAATTGGTTGCCTCGTCTTGATTAGTCACACAGTCAACGGATTTGTAACAATGGGTTTCCCCAGCAATTTGGTTTTGAATCAAGTAATTCAGACTGTCTACATCCTTGTTCTTTGCTGCCAAAATTGCTCGTTCGCTGAGCCAATCGTGGTTCACATAATTTTGGCGGATGTCCGGAAACACTTACGTGATAAGCTCTTCCTTCGACGTCGTAAACATGCAAAAATTGGAGGGAAATGAAATCAATCCGGTCGAAACATCAACAGGAATTTGACCGGTGCCAAGCGCCAACAGTTGTTTAGAAAAATCAGTAGTTGATGAGTCGTTCTGTAACGCGACTCTCATGTTCGTGGTCAACTGCAACTTCTTCACATAGCGCCACAAACTCGACGATTTTAGTCTTGCTTTGATTTCATCTGCAGCTGTCGATTTTGGAATGACAGGTAACGTTTTTTGACGAAAATCGCCGGCCAACAGAATCATCGCTCCACCAAAACGTCTTGTGTCACTTCGTAAATCCTTCATCGTTCGATTGAACGCTTCCAATGATCGTTTGTGTGCCATTGTGCACTCGTCCCAGATGATGATTTTGCATTCTTGCAATACCTTGGCCATCGCCGAGTTCTTGGCAATTGAGCACACTGGCTTGTCATTCGTGTGGATATTCATCGGCAACTTCAATGCAGAATGTGCTGTTCGGCCGCCGTCCAGCAATGTAGCTGCAATTCCCGATGATGCAACAGCTAACGCTATTTGAAATCTCGAGCGAATTGTGGCCAAAAGCAATGAAATCAGGAATGTTTTGCCTGTTCCACCGAGAGCATCGAGGAAGAATATTCCGCCGTTTCCTTCGTCAACTGCCGTCATCAATACGTCGTACACGTTATTTTGCTGTGCATTTAAAAGCGGGACATTCGTTCGTACTATTTGTCTCATTGAATCTCGATCGTACACTTGCTCTCGTTGCAATTCATGATTAAATGCATCGTGCATCGGACGAATTGGTGCTGGCATGCCAAATTTCGACAAATGGCTGCCACACATAAGCACGCACATGTCTTCGATCATGATCAAGGCTTCGTTGCGTATCTCGTCGTTCATTTCAAGATCATAATTCGATGTTGCAGTGCGAATTTGATGCAAAATATCGTCAGCCATTTCGTCCTTGAATTTGTTCCACAATTCCAATGCGTTCGATGGATGACATGTCGCTATGATGATCGCGAACAATGTGCGAATTTGATTTGCCGGCGCAGAAACAGTGGCATCGGCGAGTGATGAATCCCAGTGTGAGTCGTTTTCCAGCAAATTCAGACGTTGGCAAGCCTCTCGATAAGTGGCGCACAACACTTCATCTATAGTACGAAGCGATTCGAACGAAGTAGGACCACGAACATGGAACAAAAGCAAACGAAGATAGAAACATTCGTCTTGTCGTGGATGAACGGTATATACACGGCCAAGCGCATCAGTCGAATACACACCGACGTATCCTGAAACAGGTTGACCATTTTTTCGTCGTTGAAACTTCTTCGTCGACTGATTCCAAGTGTAATAGCGTGGCATTTCCCAGTAAAGCAATGTTCGTGCGAACGGATCGTTTTGGCAAATTTCGAAAAAATTCGTAAGTGTTGTAGCTGGTGGCTGTTCTGCTCGTTGTGCTGCATTAGCTTCCGTGAAATAGACTGGTTGTCCATTCTCCAAGTGCACCCACAAATGTTGAACAGTGGGATGACGTTCGTGTATTGCAAATGAGAAAATACGCCAAATTGCTTCATTGCAATTGACATAATGGCCCAATTGAAATCTTGACACTTCGTCATTTGCACCCGGAGCACCAATACCGAACACTGCCAGGTCGCTACCTTTGTTCACGTATTTGCAGATATATTTAATGGACTTAATGGAGTTACAGTACTCAACATTGCAGTGTGTTGCGAATGTTTTCGATAGAAGCTTGCAAATACGGAACGATCCAGCGATTATCGACCACGACATCTTTTCCTTTCACCATCATCGTGACTGTTCTGCCACCATTTTCGGGTGAACGACGCCGATATAATGGATAACCGTCGTTTCCACTAATTGTGTATGCCAGCAACGGTCGCGGATATTGTTTTGTGCATTTCCCAGCGGCCATACACGGTGAATCTGGATTGTGACCTCCGCACGGACCGTTAATCATGTTTTTTGTGACTACCGCGAACAATTTCGGGTCGGCTTCTGGATCTGGTATTTCTGCGCTGATAATTGAATCGATTTGATCTGGTCTGATTTTCTCAATTAACCACAGCAGAATGTGTGCATGTGGTGATCCACGCTTTTGCCACTCTACTGAGTACAACCAACAACGTGGCTGTCCGAAAACCATTTGCTTAACGATGAAGTCCATTAGCGTCCTCAGTTTTTGTTTGAACACACGTGCGGTGATGTCGTGACGATCGCTGGTAGTTTGTCCTGGCAGTAGATTACAGGTAATTTCAGGCCATTTCGGATTGCAAGTGAACGTGATGAACAAATCTGGCCGCCCGTAACGCCGCACATACGTCATAGCATTCTGCGCATATTCATGCATATGCCGTGGGCTGCCAACATATGTCGCTGGGAGAATAGTCAATTGACCGACGTTATTTGCATCTCCATCCGAAACGATGGCATCGCGCAGATAGATTGATTGAAGCGGATGAAATTTAAATGTTCCGTTTCGATCTTAACATACATATCGACGCAATACTGTTGGAACAATCGACGATATCTCAAAACGATGATTGTCCACGCCTTGTCGCATCATCAACCGATAGGTATAAAAATGCATGGAACTGACCTTCTTATTCGTTTCTTCACCTGCAAAATGAATATATGTATAGCAATGCAAGATTGAGCCAAATCGGTTCAGCCGTTCTCAACTGATGTGCGCACATACATTTTTTACACCATTTTTATATCTATAAATATTTGAGATTTGAGGTTCTTTAAGTAGTTCCTAATATAACATTTATTAATTCCGGCTCTGGAAAATTCCTTTGGCTATATCAGCTGAAGTCGGACTTCTTAATTAAACCATGGCTCAAATACAGGATATTTTTGAGTTGAAACTATAAATTAAAAAAAGATATTCACCAAATTTATTTGTATGTACTTAGCTAATTCAGACTAGTTTCCAGCATCAAATGGATGGAACAAACACATTTGTTGATAGATTTTAGAGTAATCTATTATCTGCGATATTTTGTAAATTCTAACAATAATTCCTATTATAAAACCTATTATTTCATGGCCTGAAAAAATTTTCTGCCATAAGGTATAGGGGATCAGAATTTTTTAAATAAAACGTGGCCCAACTGCAACAATTATTTTGGAACAATAAGTAGTTGCAAACAATTTCAATTGTTATAACAAACGCCTCTAAAATTTTACTGTAAAATTTATAATTCTATGCAAAACTAATTTAAAACAAAAAATTCAAATGATTTGTCGTTTTTTTAAAAATACATGTAATTTCCCACCCTGTCTGAGATAATGGGATTTTGACAAGATACATCAAACTCTGATAGTAATATTATATTCTAACAGTATCTGACGAATTCTGAGCTGGTTTAAAGAATTCTGATGAAATATTGTGAATTCCGACATAATACGTGGAATTCTGACATGATAGGTTTACCAAATTCTAAAAGATTTATCGAATTGTATAAAGCGAATTTTAAAATGATATATCGAATTCTGACATATGATATTTCAAATTCCTACATGATGTATAGAATCCGGATATTAAGTCGAATTCTGAGACGACATAATTAATTTTGACATCATGTATCGCATTTCGACTTAATTCTGACAGATACATTGAATTCTGATAGTATATGGCGAATTCTGAGATGATATATCGAATTCTGATATGTTACGTCGAATTCTGGGATAATATATCTGAATTCTGATAATATTATATAGAATACTGATATGATAGATATAACAAATTCGTAAAGATTTATCGTACATAACGAATTTTGAGATAGTATATCGAATTCTGACATATGATATTTCGAATTCTTACTTGATGTAAAGAAACCGGATATTAAATCAAATTCTAAGACAACATAATGAATTTTGACATCATATGTCGAATTTCGACATAATTCTGACAAAAACATTGAATTCTGATAGAATATAGTAAGTTCTGAGATGAAATATCGAATTACGACGATATGTTTCGAATTCTTACATGATATATAGAATTCTGATATAGTATGTCGAATTTTGAGATGATATATTCGAATCCTGACATATATGTCATATTATATAGAACTGACATGATAGGTATATCAAATTCTAAAAGATTTACAATATTCTTACAGTATACAACGAATTTTGAGATGGTATGTCGAATTCTGACATAATTTGTAGAATCCTTACATTACATATGAAATATAATGAATCTTACAGTTTGTATCGAAATCTGAGATGATATATCGAACTCTGACATATGTTTCGAATTCTTACATGATGTATATAAAATGGATATTGAGTCGAATTCTGAGACGACATAACGGATTTTGACATCATGTGTCGTATTTTGATATAATTCTGACAAAAATATTAAACTCTGATAGGACATATGTATAACGCGAATTCTGAGATGATATATCGAATTATGACATTATATTTCGAATTTTTACGTGATATATAGAATTTTGGTATGGAATGTCGAATTCTGGCATGTATTTACAATTCAGACATATTATATAGAATACTGACATAATATATCAAATTCTGACAGATGTATCGAATTCTAACATGAAATTTCAAATTCTTAATGATATACATAATTCGGATGTGAAATATATAAATTTGAATATTATAAGTTCTGAAAATATATAGCGAATTCTGATATGGTATTTCAAATCCTTAGGTTACATATCGAACTCTGACATGATATAACGAACTTTGACATAATAATTAAGTATAAAGAATACTGACTGGATATATCAAATTCTGAGATGATTTATGATGATATCCCAAATTCTGACAAATATCAAATTCTGACTGATGCGTCGACAATATACACATATAAAGCAAATTCTGAGATGATATATCAAATTCTGATATGATATTTTGATTTATTATGTTGAATTCTGTGTTGATATATCGAATTCTGACATGAATAAGATACATATGACGAATTTGGAAATGATATGTCAAACTCTGAGATGATAGATCGAATTCTGATAGTAAATGGCGAATTCTAAGATGGTTTATTTAAGCCTTGCGCGATTCTTCGAATACCGACATAATATATAGATTACTGATAGTAACTATAAGTACTCGTAGTAATGGTATTATGACCGATACCATAAATCACAAATTAGAATTACCAATTTTGGAATACAGCCAGCCCCTCCGGCACCAATTGGAATATACACATTTGTCGTTGTATTTTAGTGAAATTTTATATCGGAGATCCCGTGGCATACTGCAGCTATCGGGGGGGGGGTCACAGGTGGTGGATAGTGGACGACCTATCGATAGGTAGGTTAGCGGTGAATTAAATAATCCGCCCCCAACCGCAGTCCAGCTAGTGGGAGAGTCTCAGGGAACTGGGGAGTGGTTAACCTCAGTTCATTAAATTCTGAGTGCCTATGATGCCCAGCATGGAAATGCGAACAGATGGCGCCAGAAAACCATCGACCAATAACCACGGCGGACTGGGCGTCGCGTCCTCTCTGCACCTCCGGAGTCTCCGCGGGTGATGAGTGGGGGAACTTTATAAACGGGTGACCCGGGGAATGGAATGGATCCCATGGGATTGGGCTCTCCATGTGAATAGGTGAAAAGGGGAGAGAATGTGGGCGGAGGAAAGGGGTGCTAAGAGGCTGCGGTGCTAGCTAGCCGAATGGGCTGAATTAAGGTGTTAAGCGACCCGTGCTGATGATCAACTAGGCTGGGGCCCATTTAACAAATCCCAGTCGCTAACGGAGCCCTCTGGATACCTGGCGAACTCCAGTTGTATTTAGCCTTACCTGCGTATACGGATCTCTGCGCAGGCAGACCTTTATTTCTCCGATACCCGTGGGAATCAGATGGAAAGATCGAACAACGGAAAAACAAAGGGCACTGGCTCACCTCAAAAGCCGGTATCAGCGAAGGGAGGTACCTCGAACCAGACGGATGGGGCCTCTAAGGTTGCAAAGATTGTTGGCTTTAGGGCAAAAGTCCCGGGAGTTAGCTGTACCAACGCAGCACAGGGGAGTGGGACGAGAGACATTCCTCCGGCGAAAATGCGTTACAGGAATCGCCGCTCTGCATTCCGAATTCTCGAGAAGTGGGCTGCGACCCACGAGGGGCAGCTTACGGAAGAGCAAAGGACATCAGTAGCTTCGGCAGGGAGCACTGTGGGCTGCCGACGCTCGGAAAGGGACCATGTGTCGAAAAGACAGCGGTCCCAGGACGAGGTGGAAGTAGTCAACAGCAAGCGGGCCAAGTTGGTGACTTAAAAGAAGCCGAGCTTCAACTCAGGGACAAAGCTAATTAGCGATGTCCTGAGGGAGCATGTGTTGATGCTAGCCGTCATTGACGAAAGTCAAGAAGATGGGAGCATCACGGCCGAAAAATGGAGGTTGGTGTATAATGCACTCAACCTCGTCTTTTTCAAGGTCCTGGATAAAAATCCGGGACCACCCCCATCCTGCAGAGATGCGGGATGGTATCAAGGGAGTGTGAAGATGACTGCATGCTCGGACTCTAGATCTGTAGATCAATATAAAAAGGCTATAGCCAAAGAAGGGAGGGTGTGGCCAGGCGCAAAGCTTAAGGCAGTTAGCCGGGAGGAAATTCCCAGCAGGCCGAGGGTACGTGTCTGGTAGCCATCCGAACAGGCTAGCACTGACGAGGCTTTGGAAATCATTTAGGCCAGTAACATGAGTCTTCCGACCGGAAATTAGAAGATCGTCAAGCAGGAGGAGGCGAAGGGGGCTCGAAATTATCAATTATGGTAATAAATAAGGAGTACCTTGCCCTCCTTCACAAAACGAAAGGAGTAATTGACTTCGGTTTCGGGTCAATTACTCTCAACGTTTATAAAAAGGATGGGGCGGAAGCGCGTACGGGAGGCGAACCGGAGGATGGTGGCCACCCGCCCAGGCTTGAAGGGGGTACTAGCAGCATGGAGGGAGAAGCTGAGGGTAGGGGGGAGAGTGAAGCCGGCGACCTCGGTCGGGCAAGGCCTCCCTTGAAGGTTAAGGAGGGGCACATAAGCGAAGGAGCTGGTGTACCGATGGATGAGGATGTCGGCAGCCTGGCCAGACAGGGATGACTGACAAGTCCTCTACAGAGGGTATGAGGGATGGTGAGACGGGCGGATCCGGCGCATCCTAAAATACCGAGAAATAATATTCCTGTGGTAGCAGGAATAAACAATAGAGATAGGAAGAGGTTAATGGTTATGATTAAGATTACACAAATTAACCTTCACAATTCTAAGGCTGCTTCGGCAGCTCTACTCCTCAGGCTGACTAGTTCGGGTGAGAATGTGGTACTAATCCAAGAACATTGGATTAACAACAACAGGATCTGTGGCCTCAGAACCAAAGGGTATAAAGTTATATTCTCTAGTATATCTGGGAAGATCAGATCTTGTATTCTTGGGAAAAATAATATTAATATTTTCCTTCTCTCTCAATACAGCAATGGTGACACTACTGCAGTTAACCTGGAAGTAGGCACTTGTAGATTCTAGCTAGTTTCAGCCTACATGGACCGGGAGAAGGAGGTTCCTCCGGATAACCTGGAGGAGCTGATTCGTAAAGCGGAACAATCAAAGGTGGGTGTGGTACTGGGAGTTGATGCTAATGCGCATCACACTATCTGGGGAAGCACGGACATTAATGAAAGAGGTGAGTCGCTTTTTGATTATTTGATGAGTACTAACCTTTCAGTGTGTAATATTGGGAGGCAACCCACATTTATTACTAGTAACAGGCAGGAGGTTCTAGACGTGACCCTTGCCTCAAATAATATTATTCATATGGTTAAAAATTGGAGGGTGGATAAGGAACACTCTTTTTCTGATCATCGATATGTAACCTATAGCCTCGATATTCACCCTGCTACCCGGGAAGCCTTCAGGAACCCTAGAAGGACCAACTGGAGCAAATATGGGGAATTATTGGAGGAAATGTTGCCGTCGAGGGCTATGGAGCCCCCGACGATCGTTGGGGGGCTGGAGGACATGGTGGCTAGCGTTACTAGCGCATGCAACCGATCTTTTCGCACTGCCCGCCCACTGGCTAAGCCTAGAAGTAGGAAAAAACTGGTATGGTGGTCCAGGGAACTGGAAACCTATCGTAAGGCTTGTATGACAGCCTTTAATAAAGTTAAAAATACAAGGGAGGCTTAGGATTGGGACTTCTATAAGGATAAACTCGGAATTTATAAGAAAGAATTAAGAAAGGCACAAAGGAGGTCTTGAAGAATCTTCTGTGATAATATGGAAGAGGTATCCGAAACCTCCCGCCTTAGGAAGATATTTTTCAAAAGTACATCTAGTCCCAGTTTTTTGATAAAACCGGACGGATCTTGGACAGCTTCTAGTGGAGAATCTCTGAAGCTTCTCTTCGAGACACACTTCCCAGGGAGCTTTGAAGACCTGTTGGTGCGTAGCAAATATCAGGAATCACTGTCAGCAACCACAGAGGATATCGTAAGCAGGAAACGGATCCTATGGGCACTGAGGGGTTTTAAACCATATAAATCAGCCGGTCCGGATAAAATTATACCAGCGGAACTTCAAAACAACTCAGTAATTATTCTTCCCCACCTGGAAGCTATATTTAAAGGGTGTTTGATGCTGGGCTATATTCCTAGGTACTGGACGGAGGTCAATGTGGCGTTTATACCGAAAGCGGGGAAAAGCTCACATGTCTATCCTAAGGACCTAAGACCAATAACTCTATCATCCTTTCTTTTGAAAACCTTGGAAAGGCTGCTGGATGTATACATCAGAGATAAAATAGGTGCCAGGAAGTGGGTATCGTCTCAGCATGCGTACACAAATGGTATATCTGTGGACAATGCATATCTAAATGAGATAGGTGAACATTTCATCATCCAGGTAATCTGGATCCCAGGTCACTGGGGCGTTATGGAGAACTGCAGGGCAGATGAACTTGCTAGGCATGGTACGACTCTCCAGCTGCAACCGGAAAGAACAAGTCTGGGAAGGCCTATCACAGCGCTGAGACAAGCACTTGGGAAGCAGGCGCTATCCTCAGCGGGGGAAAGGTGGTCTAACACCCTCACCTGTAAAGTTGCAAGACAAGTTTGGCCAAAGCTGCACTTGGGGCGCACTAGGGCATTAATATTCTTACGCAGACGTGAATTAAGAACGGTCGTAGGAATTCTCACGGGACACTGCCTTTTTGGAGAACATGCAAGAAGGCTGGGTCTGGAGGCAAATGACTTCTGCAGAAGCTGCTTGGAAGAAGAGGAGGAGGAGACGTTGGTCCACTTCCTTTGCTCGTGTCCAGCATTGGCTCTCAGAAGGCACAAACACTTAGGTAAGTTCAGGATGGACTGCCTCTCGGATCTCGAAAACATTAAAGTGCGGGACGTCTTACGCTACATAAGTAGCTCGAAATGGTTCCAATAGGGGTAAAAGGGGATACATCCTGTGGTATTACAGGGGACCGTCACCGGTCTAAGTGTGCGTAAGCAGCCACTACAACCTAACCTAACCTATATCGGAGATGTTAGGCCGATTCTATATAAATAGTTCCTAGGTAAGGTTTTGGTGGCGGTCCACAAGGACCAGCCATAGACACTATAATGGTCCGTAGCCATAAACAGTTCCTAACCTCAAACATATTATATCGCACAAATTTCCCACATCACACTGCATAAATCCAGACTTCCATACAACTTTCCAGTCTTGAAAGTTTAAATGACTGCAGAAATTATGTTACAGTATTATTTTTATATAGAAGTGCTATTATATAGAAGTGTTATTTTCCGTAAACGCAAGATATTACAAGACCTCATATTATCAAACTAGTGAATAAATATACTTAGATATGTACTGCAAGCGGGCTCTTAGAGGAATAGGAAAAAGCTCATTGTGCAATATCTAACAAAATATCGAAAGCATGAAACGAAGGATGACAGCGGGTATTCAAGCTCTGTTTAATATAATTTTGTTATTAATGTTTGTGAATACTATATTTCAATAAAATTTTCATAATTTTTCACAATTTTTCGGTTTCTGTTTGAAAATTCGAAAAACCTCAATCACACGTTTAGAAAGGGTAAATATTATCCAAATTTCTAAGACTATTCGAAATTATGTACAATTTGGTTTTTGTTTAAGATTCCAATTAGTATTGTTGAAGAGGTGCCCATATTTAAAAATTTAGTTATCAGTCATGTTGTTGGATACGCAAAATTTAGGCGCTTGATTAAACAAAGTATGGTATGGTATTATCTGGTAAGATTGTCGAACTAGGTGGTTCGCAAGATATTCGCATCAAAAAACAATTTTTTTAACGGTGACCCGTTCCTCTGCCAGTTTGCTTCCTCGAGTAAGTCTCGAGTAATCCTTATAGACACATAATGTGATGACTAAAGACCTATCATAAGTTGGTGTAGATTTATATCGTACACGCTTGTCAAGATGTATGGAGAAGAGTTTTTCGCAGGAAAAGCTCAACGGAATCGAAACTAAATTGCGCGAGTTTTTTTTTTTTGATAAGCCAGTTCACGTTTTATCAGATCGTTTCAAGTTCTAGCAGCTGAGGAGGAAGCCTGGTGGTACCTTTGCAACTTGGATAGCCGATTTACGAGAAGCTACAGCCAAGTGTGGTTTTAAGTGTAGTTGCGTAATCAATCCTATAACGATAACGCGATAGGGCACATGGTTGTTTTATATACAATACACCAACTCAGGCTGCACTACGCGTTCTAAAAAATAAGTACGGAAGGGTTGAACAGGAAGTACACCGGGTCCGCTTTTATCAATTCCAGAAAAGATCAAAGGGATTTTTCAAATTCGGAATTAAAGTGAATTTCTGAATGAGAGTTTTAATATAATCGTAGTCAGTGTCAATTTTTATTGGAAACTGGGTGGGTTCAATGCTAGCAAGAAATAGCAAGGTCGACAACAGGAGGGTTCGCGTGCCAAAATTTGATAAGGTAATTCGGATTTGTGCTGATTTTAAGATTACGGCAGTGGCGGTATCTCCTCTGTGCAAGCAGGGGGAGCAAAGATGTCCAGGAGGACCCGAAAGGTATTGTCAGTATCACTGATAAACCTGTCGCGGCTCCTCGCGTGAAAATGTATGGGCCCGCGAAGAAGCGGTATAGGAAGCTTCTTGCTGAGGGCAAACCGCCCGGAAGCGAGACAAGGCTTCTGGCGATGCCGCCACAAAGGGAGTCTTGCGCTCCCACAGAGGCCCCACCGTCAAAGAGAATCCGCTCAGATGATGGTACTCCACTGGCACAAAAAAAGGCCAGGGGAGAAGAATCGGTCCCGGCGGTCTCGGGTTCTGCGGTCCGGTCTGGACTTACCTTCAGGCAGGCTGCGGAGTCGGAGATCGTTGGGATCTTGCCCTCTGCTTTTCCTGAGGTTGTTCTCACTGGAGAGCATCTTAAGGTTGTCCAGGAGCGCATCCCAGATAAGGTGCTAGAGCCAGAGGCCAAGGAGCTTAAACCTAAATTCCTTGGCAGTCAGCTTCGGCCTGGTTGGCTGGTACTAACCTGTGCTGACCGGGCCACTGTTCAATGGCTCAGGGAGGCCATAGAAACCATCAAGTAATAGGAGGGTGCACAGCTGATCGTGGCGGAGGTGAAAAACCTGCTTCGAGCCAGGTTTGTGTTCAGCACCTTCCCAAATAGTGCTGAATTGCCCACGGAAAAGCTTTTTGGTTTTATCAAAAGCCAAAACGATGGCATGCAGGCGATCAACTGGAGAGTGATTAGGAGAGAGGCGAAAGGATCTTCGGCCTCTTTCACATTCTCGTCAGGGCTCTTTTAGCGCAAGCCACTGGTGAGGCCTGGAGGCTCTCAGGCAGCGGGGGCTAGCAGAACAGCGATGAAGGACACTGGTCAGCCATCGACCGGACAAAAAAAGCTTGCGGGTGGTGGCAGTGCGGGAAAGGAGGCTGAGCACTGCCTTCAGAAGAGGCCTTCGGAAAATGAAGGCACACATCGCCTGGCTGCAGATAAACCTGCATCATGCAAATGCGTCTTCGGACGGCCTTTGTCGTAGGTTTATCTGCCAAAACATTGGCATGGCTCTAATCCAGGAGCCATGGGTGACAGGTAACCAGATTAGAGGTATACCAAATCAAGTGGGTAAGTTAATTTATCATAACAGGACTGAGAGTCCAAGAGCGGCTATTTTGGCCAGTTCGGTTATTAATTTTATTCCCATTTCGGAGTTCATCTGCAGGGACTTGGTTGCAGTAATGGTAAAGTTTCTGGGTGAAAGAGGCAAACAGGAGGCTATAATGGCAAACGCCTACTTTCCTGAAGACAGAGTTTTCTCCTCAATTTGAAGTTAGGAGGCTCATAGCTCATTGCAAACGCAATGGGCTGGCCTACCTGATAGGATGCGATGCAAACGCGCACCACACTATGTGGGGTAGCACGGACATTAATAACAGGGGTGAGTACCTTTTTGAATTTCTGATCGCAAATAAAGTAGACATTGTCAATATGAGAAGGAAACCTACTTTTATAAATGCGATTAGGCAAGAGGTCCTAGATTTGACACTCGCTAGTCCGCATTTCAGCGACTTGGTCAAAAACTGGCATGTGTCTGAAGAGGCCTCATTATCGGATCACTTGCATATCAGATTCGATTTGGCGGCTGAGACCATGCAGTGGCAGGAAATCAGAGTTTTAAAACTAACCGACTGGGACCCTTCTAGAGTCTCACTCGGATCAGAAATGCCCTCGGCTGTGGGGAACATAGAGTCTCCAGAGGGTTTGGAGATCTGTTCAAACCAGCTGCATAGTTCTATACACTTGGCTAACGAAAACAGCTGCCGGTTAAGCGAAGAGAGTCCACAAAGATGGTCCTTTGGTGGAACGGGACGCTGGGTAAACTGAGGATAAAGACGAGAAGATTATTCAACAATGCTAAACGCACCAGTGAATGGGGCGAGTATAGGATGTCCTTGACGGAATATAATCTCGAACTAAGAAGATACAAGAGGGCTACCTGGAGGAATTTCTGTGAGGGAATCAATGAATTGCCCTCTGCAGCTCGTCTCCAGAAAGTCCTTTCCAGGGATCATTCAAATGGTTTAGGACTTCTTCAGAAGCTAGGTGGGAGGTTCACTGAAAACCAGAAAGAAATCTTAGAGGTACTGCTAGAGACACACTTTCCGGAATCAGTAGTGGTAGGATCCCAAGACGACCCGCATGATCCGTCAAATGAGGTGGCCTATGCGCCTCGCAGTATTATCTGGAGTCTCTATGGGAAAATATTCACACCCAGCAAGGTGCAATAAGCCATTGGGTCTTTCAAACCTTTCAAATCCGCTAGAGGGAATGGTATCTTTCCAGCTTTACTTCAAAAAGGTATTGAGGAAATACTCCCCAGCTTGATCTAGATGTTTCGGGCAAGTTATGCTTTTAACTATATTCCGAAACTGTGGAGGAAGGTAAATGTTGTCTTTATACCAAAGAAGGGGGGGGGAGTCATCCAGACACCCAGGCCAGGGTATATCGGCCAATTAGCCTCAGATCGTTTTTATTAAAGACGATGTAAAAAATCCTGGACTTTAAAATAAGAAGTAAGGTACTTGGCAAAAATCCGCTGCATCGAAACCAGTTTGAGTATAAAACTGGTAGATCCACTGTGATGGCCATTAGCGGTCTAGTCACGAGGATTGAAAAACCAGTGGCTTATAAAAAAATTGCCACTTATGCGTTTGTGGACATTGAGGGGGCGTTTGATAATACCTTCTATGGATCTATAGAGAGGACAGCAATGCAAAAAAGGGTTCCGCTTTCTACAATTAAGTGGATCCGTTACACGCTGGAACATCGTGAGATTACTGCCAGACTAGGGAGCGAGTCAGTAACCATCAAGGCCGTTAAGGGCTGTCCCCAAGGAGGCGTACTATCTCCTCTTTTGTGGTCATTGGTTATTGACGGACCACTGGTCCTTCTGAGTAGCCATGGGTTTGATTTCCAGGGCTATGCGGATGATGTGGCTATCAGAGGCAAGATTGATGAGGTCATTTCTGATCGCATGCAAAATGCACTCAATATAATATGGCAGTGGTGTTACCAGGAAGGACTCAGTATCAAACCAAACAAGACTGTCATTGTTCTTTTTACGAAAAGGAAAAAGCGTGCGCTTACAGCTCTTCGTTAAACGGTACTACTGTTCTTTTTTCCAGCGAGGTTAAATATCTAGGGGTTATCCTAGATCAAAAACTGAACTGGTACCAACATTTGTTAAAAGTTGAAAATAGAGCCACTAAGGCTTCCTGGGCATGTCAAAGACTCTATTTGCGTACTTGGGGACTATAACAAAAAATGATCTAATGGTCATTTCTTACAATCATTAGGCCTATGGTCATCTACGCATCGGTTCTATGGTGCCCTAAAACTGAGCAGAAGGCAACGCAAACCTTAATGAATAAGGTTCAGCGTATAGCCTGCATCATGAAATCATGTCCAACCGCTGCTATGAAGTCACTTCTCGGACTGACACCATTACACCTGCACTATGGCCCTGAAAATGCAGGCGAAAGGAAATATCAAACCAGGCAATATGGTGGGTCATTTGGAAATCCTTAAGAAATTTCAGACAGACCCTACCATAGGAATGCCTCCCGACGGTATGCCAGCTAAACTGGACTTCCACAAACCATTATGTGTTAGGTTACCTGACCGGGATGTGTGGAGGACAGGTGGAGCATCCTTTAAACGAGGGTCCATGGTATGGTTTACAGATGAATCGAAAACGGAAGAAGGGGCGGGAGTAGGAATACACGGGAGTGGCATTACCCTCTCGAAGTCCTTGGGTACCAATGCTACCGTTTTTCAAGCAGAAGTACATGCTATAGAACTTTGCGCTAGGATAGGCATAGCAAAAGGCCTAAACGATTTAAAGATTTTTATTGTATCAGACAGCCAATCGGCCTTAAGGGCTCTTAGGTCTTGTACCGTTAAGTCAATGCTGGTATGGGATTGTCTGAAGGTTATTAAACATCTGGTAGGCTCAAATAAGGTAACACTTATGTGGGTGCCAGGTCAAACTGGAATCGAAGGAAACGAGGCAGCTGATAACCTCGCCCGTGAGGGTTCTGCCTCTCCATTTATTTGGCCAGAACCCTTTTGCGGCGTCACCAAGGGACACCTTAGAGCAGCGGTAAAACGCTGGGAGGATGTGCAAAAGTCCTCCTACTGACGCAGAATGCCAGGTTTGCGACAGGCGGAGAAATTTATATCATCTTCGTCTGTCAGGGTTAAGGAGTGTCTTGAACTCAGAAAACCTGAGTTGAGGCTGCTTACTGGCTTTCTCACAGGTCATGTCCCCTTAAGGTATCACCTTTAAAAGATGCGCCTAAGTACGACAGATGGATGCCGCTTCTGCGATCTGGAAGCGGAATCAGCGGAACATGGTCTGTGCCAATGCCCAGCCATTTTCCAGCAAAGACTGCAACATCTAGGAGGGAGAACAATGAGCCTGGATAGTATGTACTCTGTACCGGCCAGTAGTATTATCAGATTCATTAAGAGCCTGAATATTGACTGGATGGATATTTAAGTAGTGTCCAGCACAATAGATCATTTAAGTCGCAGTGCGAGGTGGCTTATCGCCCACATAGACCTTCAATCAATAATAATAATAATAATAAGGATATGGTAAATTGAGGGTGGAACAACAGACTGCACCATTCGTTGTGTACCAGTATCAACGGCATCTGTTTGATAAATCAACTAGCAAGCGATTTTAGAGATTTATCGAGCAATTGACAGCTGATGTGAATAGAGTGACTTCAAGCAGGTGAGGAACATCATATAAATTTAGAACACTTGCTTAAACGATTGGCTGAGCTGAATCTTCGCTCCAACATAGATAAGTGCCAATTTTCCCAGGAGCACATTGAATATTTGGGACGAAAAGGGCATTCGTCCTATAGAAGCTCGTGTCAAAATTTCCGCAATCCCCCAACCCAAAAGATCTAAAGGAACTGCTCGTTTTTTGGGTAAGATCAACTATGGCTCAAATTTCAGCTCCGTTGAATGTGAAAAGTATTTTAATATGTTAAAAAAGGTATAATCGAAGAATCACAACTGGTTCATTACGAGTGAGGGGAATAGGAGGGGGCGTAATTTCACAGAAATACCCAGGAGCGCACATCCTATAGCCGTTCCATATGAAACCTTTGACTATCATTTTTGGGAGCGATAAGTTTCGGCAATATTTATATGAAAGGCAATTTAACTTGGTGATGGATCATAGGGCGTTAGTGGTCTTGTTTCATTTGGATAAGGTACTGCCAGTCACAACTTCAAATCAATTGCAAAGATGGGCGATACACCTATTGAGATTCAGTTACACAATTCGTTTCACAGAGCAACATGCGAATACAGAGCACCTTATCGAGTTTACCAGTCGAAAATTTCAACAGAGGGGAGGATGTACTAATGTTGGCCATCATTGAACACAAACCTACACCATATCTTGAGAGTAGATATAGCATTTTTATCTTCAAAAAGGTACCGTTGCGGCAGACCATTCACACTCGAGTCATAGTGCCCACTAAAATGCAGGAACGTGTACTAACCATATAACATAAGTCATTTTGGCATGGTCCGAATGAAAGAACTCGCTCGTCACTTGTTGGTGACCGGACATGGATCAGCAACTAAGCAATGACAGCGCATCCATCTGGAACTTACCGGTATATTTCCCGATGTCTCCAGTTTCGCTTAGTACCTGTTCGTTATAAAAATGGCTGATATTACAACAACGTCTATGGTTCGAGCACGTAAAGCATATTTACTACTGGACCATCTATGGATCATCTATCACACCACAAGAATTCACCATTTTCTTGTAGAGTTGAGGAATTGAACATTTTAATATGGTTTCGCTCCACCCCGGATCAAATAGGGTGGCAGAGAGGATTGTGAGATCCTTTGAATCTGCATTGTTGAACCTCTTGAAGAGTGACAACGGAAAACAACTTTAGCTCTGTTATTCCGAATAAGATAAAAGCAAATTCAAACAGCATTTGGAAGTTTGCGATCGAGCAGCTAGTCCACGATGGATTAAGGGGATAGTCAAGGAAGTGCAAGATTTGATGATGTATATTATCAAGACGAATTACGAAAACGTTTGTCGACATCAAAACGAACCAGATGTACCTGAGACAACTGGACAACGAACAGTAAGCTGAAGCAGATTTGTTACTTAATGCCATTGGTATGTAAATACCGATATCAATGGTTCCTTTAATAATTCCATACCGACTGAGTGGTAGGTCCAAAATCCATTTTGAAACCAACTTCGCTAGTTTCTGTTACACAAGACTTAGTACCTTCAACTTTCTGCCAATTTTTAATTGAGATATTCAAATATCATGGAAAATTGAAGTTTTGTTGTACCTGATAAAATCCTCTTAGCGAAATGATTGAAATCCATCACAATAGGTTTTGGGACCGCAATTGATGTTTTGTTAAAAATTGATTTGCTAAAGCTTTTTATTATTCATAATTCTAATCCACAAATGGATTTATTAAATAAATTAATTAAATGAATGAGGTTTTAAATGAAAAAGTCTATTTCACCCAAAATTTTACTTTAACAACTCGAGCATAACAGTATCGAAAACGCTACATCCTGGAAAACGCAACATTCATTCACAAATTTAATTTATTACATTTTACCCCCATTTTGTGGGTGTACATTTTATGTTACACTGATATAAGGTTTCCTCTGTATTTTTATTATAAAAAGCACAGCTTTAGCAAAAATAAATAAATAAAAGTCTTCAATCACAAATAGTCGCATACATATACACATACAAACGTATACATTTGCTTTCATTTTTCTAATCTACAGAAATTGTCATTTTTAAGGCACCAAATTGGTAGATATAGCTACAACAGCAAGAAGGTTATAATTTTTTGGTTGCTACTCTCGTTTTAAATTAAAGACATTTTGGAATATAAAAGAAGAGATGAGAAAAAAAAAGAAAATTGTTAAAAAGGTTAATAAATCTTTTCATTTCTTTTTTTGGTTCGTTCAAAATCTCCTCCCCTTCTTTGTTGCGGGTGAATGCTGAAATGCTGAAAATATACTGAAAAGAAATTTTCATTTTCATGATAAAGTATTAAAAAGGAAAATTGAAATAAATTAAAATAAAAAAATAAAAAAAAACAAAAAAGAACAAACGAGATTGAGTTATAAGATGGTTTTTGAGCTTATTTTCTCCTTCCTCGTATCTGCCTCACTCTTAAAGCAAGCTTTCTACGAAAGAATAAATTAAATGTGGCTTTTTGTATGTGCCTTTGATTAAATTGAATGAAAAATAAAAGTCAAACAGGAGAGAAACAAAATTTTACCAAAAGATAAAAGATACAAAAGGATGATGATATCTTGATAATTGTGTTTGTGTGTGACTTTTAGGAAAATGTTTAGGTTTTGTTACAGAATAAAGGTAGATAAACCAAGTTATTAAATTTTATATGTTTATGACCCCAACATTAAGCTTTTATTTAAATAAAAAATGGTTTGGGTTCCAAATAGGATTCTGACTCATTCTGATATCCTAAAGCTGAATATTTCGACTTACGAGTACATTGCGATCTCTGGAATTTCAAGCTCCATTATCTTTCATTATAAATAACCAAAGCATTCCTAAATATAAAAGCCGTCAGTATTAAACCAATTTTAAAATAAGCTTAATTTAAGGGGGATACATTTAACGATTTCCCACAAGAATCCATGTAAAATTAAACATTTTTCATTAAAGTTTTATGATTGAAAAATGCTTAAATAATACTACTTAATACTTAATTACCTTTAATTTAATAATTTTATTAAAATATTTAACATAAAATTGTACAAATTTACTTTTTCTTTTTATGAGAAATAAACAAACTACGCACAACCACTTTTTAACCACAAAAAAAAAAAAAATGGTTTGTTTCCCCTCTTTAGTTTAACATCTTTGCTATGTATCGAAATTTTTCTATTATTAAAAATAACAAGAACGAAAGGTCTGACGTCATGAGGTATAAGGATATGTTTGTAAATAAAAACGATTCACGAGCACTTCTCGTATAAGGCTTGATTCATTGAAGTTTCAGCTATATTCTGTGCAACTTACAAGAAAATTGTATTTGGAATTTTTGAGATATAGTCATCTGAATATTTTAGCACAAGTGATTCACGAGAAATTTTTGTATAAGGCTTGATTCATTGAAGTTTCAGCTATTTTCTGTGCAACTTACAAAAAAATTGTATCTAGAATTTTTGAGATATAGTCATCTGAATATTTTAGCACAAGTAATTCACGAGCACTTCTCGTATAAATCTTGATTCATTAAAGTTTCAGCTATATTCTGTGCAACTTACAAAAAAATTGTATCTAGCATTTTTAAGATAAGTCATCTGAATATTTTAGCACAAGCGATTTATGAGCACTTTTCGTATAAAGCTTGATTAATTAAAGTTTCAGCTATATTCGGTGCAACTTAAAAGAAAATTGTATCTGGAATTTTTGAGATATAGTCATCTGAATATTTTAGCACAAGCGATTTATGAGTACTTCTCGTATAACGCTTGATTCATTGAAGTTTCAGCTGAATATTGCGCAACTTACAAAAAAATTGTATCTGGCATTTTTAAGATAAGTCATCTGAATATTTTAGCACAAGTGATTCACGAGCACTTTTCGTATAAAGCTTGATTCAATAAAGTTTCAGCTATATTCGGTGCAACTTAAAAGAAAATTGTATCTGTAATTTTTGAGATATAGTCATCTGAATATTTTAGCACAAGCGATTTATGAGCACTTCTCGTATAACGCTTGATTCATTGAAATTTTATTTATATCCGGTGCAACTTACAAGAAAATTGTATCTGGAATTTTTAAGATAAGTCATCTGAATATTTTAGCACAAGTGATTCACGAGCACTTTTCGTATAAAGCTTGATTCATTAAAGTTTCAGCTATATTCGGTGCAACTTAAAAGAAAATTGTATCTGTAATTTTTGAGATATAGTCATCTGAATATTTTAGCACAAGTGCTTGACGAGCACTTCTCGTATAAGGCTTAATACATTGAAGTTTCAGCTAAATACTGTGCAACTTACAAAAAAATTGTATCTGGCATTTTTAAGATAAGTCATCTGAATATTTTAGCATAAGTGATTCACGAGCACTTTTCGTATAAGGCTTGATTCATTAAAGTTTTAGCTATATTCTGTGCTACTTACAAGAAAATTGTATCTAGAATTTTTGAGATATAGTCATCTGAATATTTTAGCACAAGTGATTCACGAGCACTTTTCGTATAAATCTTGATTCATTAAAGTTTCAGCTATATTCTGTGCAACTTAAAAGAAAATTGTATCTGGAATTTTTGAGATATAGTCATCTGAATATTTTAGCATAAGCGATTCACTAGCACTTCTCGTATAATGCTTGATTTATTGAAGTTTCAGCCATATTCGGTGCAACATATAAAAAAATTGTACCTGAAATTATTGAGATATAGTCATCTGAATATTTTAACACAAGCGATTCACGAGCACTTCTCGTATAAGGCTGGATTTATTGAAGTTTCAGCTATATTCTGTGCCACTTACAAGAAAATTGTATCTGAAATTTTAGAGATATAGTCATCTGAATATTTTAGCAAAAGCGATTCACGAGCACTTCTCGTATAAGGCTTGATTCATTGAAGTTTCAGCTATATTCTGCGCAATTTACAAGAAATTTGTATCTGGAATTTTTGAGATATAGTCATCTGAATATGTTAGCACAAGAAATTCACGAGCACTTCTGGTATAAGGCTTGATTCATTGAAGTTTCAGCTTTATTCTGTGCTACTTACAAGAAAATTGTATCTGTAATTTTTGACAAGCGATCCACGAGCACTTCTCGTATAACGCTTGATACAATGAAGTTTCAGCTATATTTTGTTCAACTTACAAGAAAATTGTATCTGGAATTTTTGAGTTATAGTCATCTGAATATTTTAGCACAAGTGATTCACGAGCATTTCTTGTGTACAGCCTGATTTAATAAAGTACAGCTATGTTCTGTTTAACTTACAAGTAAATTGTATTTGGTATTTTTGAGATATAGTCATCTGAAAATTTTAGCACAAGTGATTCACCAGCACTTCTCGTATAAGGCTAGATTCATTGAAGTCTCAGCTATATTCTGTGCAACTTACAAGAAAATTGTATCTGGAATGTTTGAGATATAGTCATCTGAATATTTTAGCACAAGCGATACAGGAGCACTTCTAGTATAATGCTTGGTTCATTGGAGTTTCAGCTATATTCGGTGCAACTTACAAGAAAATTGTATCTGGAATTTTTGAGATATATTCATCTGAATATTTTAGCACAAGCGATTCACGAGCACTTCATGTATAAGGCTTGGTTCATTGAAGTTTCAGCTATATTCTGTGCAACTTACAAGAAAATTGTATCTGGAATTTTTGAGATATAGTCATCTGAATATTTTAGCACAAGCGATTCACGAGCACTTCTCTTATAAGGCTTGATTCATTGAAGTTTCAGCTATATTCTGTGCAACTTACAAGAAAATTGTATCTGGAGTTTTCGAGCACTTCTCGTATAATGCTTGATTCATTGAAGTTTCAGCTATATTCTGTGCAACCTACAAGAGAATCCATCAATCTGACAGCGGAATGCTTCCTTGGCACCCTAGGTCGATTTACTTCACGAAGAGGGAATTGTCATACAATATACAGCGACAACAGGACCAATTTTTTCGGAGCAAACAATCAGTTGAGAGAACTATTTTATTTCCTTAAAGGCAAGGCATCTGACATAACCGCATCTCTTCTAAAATATAAAATAGATTGGAAGTTTATTCCGGCCGGGGCTTCAAATATGTTTGGCATATGGGAGGCAGTAGTGAAACAGGCAAAGATACACTTAGGCAGAGTAGTTGACGAATCAACACTCACTATTGAAGAATTCTCCACTTTACTGACAAAGATAGAAACAATCATGAATTCGAGGCCGTTAGCGATGACGCAAGCTGTTGACATCGATTACATAACACATTTTACACACAAGATAATCTCTTCATTGCCTAGATGGCAGCTAGTCAAAAGGATGCAACAACACTTCTGAAATAGGTGGCATCGAGACTATTTAACAAACCGACAAAAAAGAAAGAAATGGATTAGCGAGTCGAATAATTTAACTACAGGAGATATCATATTGGCTACTGAAACATGCTTGCCATCAACGTGTTGGGCACTAGGCAGAGTGGTCGATACGCATCTAGCAAAGGATGGCAAAGTCCGGATCGTGAGCGTACGTCTGGCGAACACTAATAAAATTATTCATCGACCGATACATAAGTTGTGCAAACTACCAATTCTGTCTTATGAATCAGATGATTCTTGGCCGGAGTAATGTTGATGCTGAGATCGAGCGGCTGAAGAAGAACAAATCTAAAACAAATCACCGCTTATTAATAGAATTAATTAGAATTAGAAATTTACCTGAATTATCCCAGTGTGCTAAATTGACATTTCCCTTCCATTTAAATTATGTTGTTTTGTATTCAATTTGACGTTTCATTATTTTTATTGCTGCATAAATATCGAGCAGTTGCTGAATATAATTAAGTAAAATACTAATGTAGAGCTATTTGTTGAGAGATGTCACTAAGAACAGTAAATATTGTTACGTTTTTGCTTTATCACTAAAGGTTCGAATCACTGGATTGTGAATAAAAACAAAATCAATTTAATTCATCACCAACGAATTTATTTATTTCACACAAGAATTATTACAACACAGTTTATTATTAAAAATTCACAAAATCACTTTATATAAATTATTCTTAAATTTTACTGATCACTTTTACTTTTTATTTTACACTAAAACACTTTTTAATTCCTTTTAATCTTTATACTATCGCTTACCAAATATTACTAATAATCTTACAAGTTTACTCTATCGCGTTCCAAATTCGAATATTCCAATTCGATTTCGTTCGCCTTTTTATTTACACAAACCAAACTTCTCGAAAGCTCATGATTTTTCTAGTGTAGAAATATTACGTAACAATTTTTATCATGGAAAATTCCATTTAGTATAGTAAAACATTGAGCTATTAGTTTTACTTATTCTATTACACACTAGGTGTCACCGTCACACTACCCCTCAACTAAGCCTGTTCGTCCCGAACAAGACCCAGGTCACCTCCTCTGTACAGGGCCAAACCTGTCTAACAGCACCACTTTCGATTTACCTCCTTGTCCTTTTCTTGTCCTGTAGGGTGCCGTCCATGTAGGCTGCTCTTTCGACGACGAATCCTCCTTCTTTTGTTGGAAGTTGTGAAGCCATACCAATTGCCTTTCGTGGAATCCTTGGCTATTTGCCCGTACGGCAAATCGAGTTTTCATCCAGTCGCCCGACACTCGCTCTCCGCTTCGCACAACTCGGCTATTCTTATCCAATATCTGCTTAACCTGGTGTTCATTGGTTTCCTCAACAATTGTTTCCGATTTCGACGGCAGCTCTTTGCAATGGCTGATTGTTACTCGCCTTACTCTCACATCCATACCGTTAAATTTAAGTTTTAGTTTGATGTTATTGCTGCTCAATATTCCTCGTCCAAAATCCAATACAAAGCCGTTCATCCTCATGAAGTCCGTTCCCAAAATAACCTCGTCTAAAATGTCTGCGACCAGAACTTCGTGTGGGTAAAGAGTTTCGCCGATCCTTATGCTCACGATCTTTTTCTCTTTAAACATTGCACTTTCCCCATTTGCCATTCTTAATTTTCACCCGTCAACCAGCTGCACTGCTCCTGCAATCAAGTCTTTCCGAACAATTGTGTGGGTTGCACCGGTATCTAGCGTAATAATACACCTCCTCCCATCAACACCGCCCATAATTGTGACGCTGCTTCCGCCTCGTGCTTCACTCGTAACAGGGATAAATGTTATGGGGCAACCAGACGGCGAAGCCAGCTTCGGTCCCTTAAAACTGGCTTCTAACCTTTCCACTTTACCGACTGTTGCCATCCGCTCATCCGATATCTGCTCTCCTCTTCGTGCTCTTTCCACAGAAGATGATGATCCGTGCCGCTTTCCACTTGCTTCCAAACAATCTCGCGAGGTGTGGCCAATCCTGTTACATACCTAACATCTTCGCTCGCTGCTTCTAGACCTTTGTCCCGACCGTTCGGCGTTTGTCCGCATAAAAGGTGACGATCCCATCTTTCTCTGTATAACACTCCAGCAGTCCATTGAGATGTGACTGTTAAGTGTATTTCGATTAGTTGTGTATTTCGATCAGTTGTCAAACTGAGTAGGCCAATGAAATGAAAAATAAATGGTAGTTTAGGGTATGTACTGGCTAACAAATGAAAAGACGTGTTTTATTATCCACTTGAGTAGGGTTTGGTATAAGTTTATCCTAACTTTTATCTGGAATCATCCGAGTAATTTCAAAAGGTTATGGGCCCAGACCATAGCTAAATTGTTAAACAAAAATTGCTGAACACAATAGTGGTGTTATTTTGAAAAAAAAGAGGTTAAAACATTTTTTTGAAAAATTACATGCATTGTGGTGATAGAAAATTTATCACATGGACATATTGAAAGTGAAAAATAAGTAATAAAGACATAAATATATTGAAATATAATTCATCATCGGTGATCAGAATCGATTGATAACGTGAATACAAAAAGTGCGAATTGGATCAGACAATTTATGAGAAGGATATCTTTGGATGAAAAAAAAATAGAATTTTGTGCATGCACGTATTTATTAACGGGACAAATTGTGGAAAAATATTGAACACAATGGAAAGAGACACAATTAAAATTGAAAAATGGCAGGAGGCGAAGCGATTTTTTTCATGGAAATTTCAAGTGAAACTTGGTTTGATTGCTTCGGAAATTTATGATGTTGTGGATGGGACAAGTAAAAGGCCAAGTGATGCGAATGATCGGAACAACCGCTGGCGAGTAACATTGTTACACACATCAGAAATTGTACAAGTGCGAAGGCAATGTGGGACAAATTAAATTCAGTGTTCGAGCAAAAGAATGAAACAAGCATGTTAATGCGCAACTGAAAATATGGTATCATTCATAGCAAAGGTGGAAGACATGGTGCAACAATTGAACGATTTGGGTCAAAATATTTCTGATGAAATGATAATTGCGCGTATTATCATGATATTACCGGATGAATACAATTCTTTTAGCAGCGCTTGGGAATCGACAAGCAAATCGGATCGAACATTAGACACATTGCGTGCACGCTTAGTCATGGAAGAAAATCGCAAAATAGCAAAAGGTGTGACAGAATCGAGTGAGGCTTTGTTTGCAAAACAAAAAATAAAGCACGGAACTCAAAAGCGCAAACAAGGTAAAAGTCAAGAAAAGAATAAGCAGGTAACTGACAAAGCGAAAACATTGAAATGTTTTAAGTGCCACAAAATTGGACATTTTCGTCGGTTTTGTCCCGAGAAAGGAAATAAAAGTTTTTTCTCTTCAGCAAATACTTCAGACAAAGAAGGTGAAGCTTTTGTGTGTACGTCAGAGGGCATACGATCAGATAGTTGGCTTTTGGATACAGGTGCGAGTGTTCACATGTGTCACAACAGGGCTTGGTTCAGAAATTTTCGGGAACTGAATCCAGAACGAATAATCAAAATTGCAGACGGTGAAAAACTCGAAGCACCGGGCTGTGGCATGATTAAAATCTTGTCATTCGACGGAAAACGATAGAACAAAAAACAGTTATCAGATGTTTTGTACGTTCCGAAATTGCACAGCAATTTGTTTTCTGGTACGCACGCAATGGATAAAGGATTCACATTGGAATCGAACAAAGATAGATGTGAATTAAAGCGAAATGGAGATGTCGTGGCAGTGGGTGTTCGTCATGGAAATCTATTTAGAATGCAGTTCAAGGCATTGGCAACGGCAAACGTGGCGATAAAGCAGAATGGATTAAGAAGCTGGCATGAAAGATTGGGACATCAGAACGTGAACTATCTGCGAAAGTTTCTAAAGAAAAACGACATTGAATACATCGACGAACAATTTCTCTGTGAAGGATGTCTGATGGGGAAGCAGCATCGTGACAGCTTCAAAAGCAGTCAGACGAAATCGAACAAATGTGGCGAAATTGTTCACGCGGACGTGTGTGGACCTTTTCAAATAGAATCGCTCGGTGGCTCCAGGTATTTTCTTTTAATTAAGGACGATTACTTACATTTTCGATTTATTTATTGTATGGAAAATAAGTCACAAGGTTTTGATAAAATAAAAATGTTTGTGAAGTCTGCGGAGAAGCAACATGGTCACAGTGTAAAGATCATCAGAACTGACAACGGCACCGAATTTGTAAATTCTGATGTAAAGAGTTTTTTTGAAGCAAATGGTATCAAGCATCAGCGGACGGTACCATACACGCCGGAGCAAAACGGATCAGCTGAAAGAGACAATCGAACGGTGGTTGAGGCTGCACCGTCGATGATACATGCGAAGCAGATGGAAAAAAAATTCTGGGCTGAGGCGGTTAACACGGCGGTTTTTGTATTAAACAGAACGGGCACGAGCAATATTACTGGAAAAACACCATTTGAATAAGGGTACAGCAAGCCAACCGTTTTTAGTCATTTGAAGGTTTTTGGTTCGGAAGTGTATGCATACATTCCGAAGCAACAAAGACAAAAACTTGATCCAAAGGCAACAAAATGCATTTTTGTTGGATATGATGAAAACATTAAGGGCTATCGCATTTGGAATCCTGAGTCAAAGAAAATTGAATTGGCTAGAGATGTGAAGTTTGTAGAGGCAGACACTGTTGAATTTCCGATCAAACACGAGGGGAAAGTAGATAGTGGAAAAGGACACGAAATCAACACAGACAAATGCGATGAAGATGACGTCGAAGAAGTCAGCAATTTCGAGGATGCAGTGGATAAGTGCAACGCATCATCGTCAAAGATCAAGGGTGGATGGTGTTCGCTAATTTAGGGGAACGTCGTCGATGAACGCTTTCGTGATCGGGGAAAAACTAAAAAACCAAATTGTGACTGCTGCGTGGAGAAAAATTGCAACAGAGCGGAAATGGCATCGGCAATGCTGTCAATGGCAAGTGAACCATTAACTTACCATGAAGCAGTTGGATCGAAAGAACATCGAAGAGCACGACTCGTTAATCAAAAATGAAACATGGATATTGACGCTGCCACAAAAAAATCAAAAGGTCATTGACAACAAGTGGGTATACAAGATTAAGTACGACACTGATGGCAACATTGAGCGTTACAAGGCCAGGCTGGTTGCTTGAGGATTCACTCAGGAATATGGAATTGACTACCAAAAGACGTTCAGTGCAGTGGTAAGATACACTTCAATTCGTGCTATATTATCACTTGCAGCGGCGGATAAGATGAAACTTTGTCAATTCGATGTGGAAACGGCATTTTTATATGGTGAGCTGAGCGAGAAAGTATACATGAATCAGCCAGTTGGATACGACGATGGAAGTGGAAGGTGTGCCAGCTTGTAAAGAGTTTTTAAGGCTTGAAACAGGCATCGAGATGCTGGAATAAATGTTTCACGGGATTAATTGAAAAATTTGGTTTCAGCGCATCAAAGGCTGATCCATGCCTGTTCATACGAAAGCAGAACGACAGGAAAATTTTCTTGCAATGGATGGATGACGACGGATTGATTGTGGCGAATGATGAAGACGATATCATTCCGGTGATTGCACATCTAAAAGCAAGATTCGATATAATAACGCTTGACGTGAATACATTCCTTGGAATGGAGATAAGAAAAATGGTAAATGGTGACATTTATCTAAGTCAAGCGGCATATACACAAAAAATCTTGGTTAAATTTGGCATGGAAGAATGCAAAAGCGTATCGACTCCGGTCGATATAAATCAAACAGCAAGTAAGTTCGAAAACTCTGAATTAAATAAAGGTTTTTTAATACAGGGAGGCTATTGGAAGCTTAATGTATCTATGCGTTGCAACAAGACCTGACATACAATATGCAGTGGGAGTTGCAAGCCGTAACCTTGAAAAACCGACGAATGCACACGTAAATGCAGTGGAAAGAATTTTCAAGTATATAAAGGGAACAGCTGATAATGGAATCTACTTTGAAGGAGGTGGACAGTGTGATTTGGTTGGTTACAGTGACGCAGATTATGCGGAAGGCACTGCAAAAAGACGATCAACTTCTGGAGTTGTCTTTTTGTTGAATGGTGGGCCGATCAGCTGGGAATCAACAGTACAAAAGTATGTTGCGTTACCAACAACGGAATCAGAGTACATGGCGGCAGCAACGGCTGTGAAAGAACTGCTCTGGCTTTACGGGTTAATTACTGAACTGGTGGGCATGAGAAATAAGCCAGTGCTTAACATGGACAACCAGAGCGCAATACGGTTGGTGAAAAATTCAGAATTTCACAAAAGGACCAAACATATTGACGTGAGATATCATTTCATACGTGAAAGATATCGAAAGGGGTTGTTTGATCTCAATTATGTGCCAACGGACAAGCAATTGGCAGACATCTTTACCAAAGGATTGAACTAAGATCGTTTCGAGAATATTTGCAATATGATTGCAATAAAAAAGGTCGAAAGACTCAAAAATATTTAAACGAAAAAATATTGTAACGCAAAACAAAAATAGGCAACTGTATCAAAAAGTGGGAGTGTTGAGTGTATTTCGATCAGTTGTGTATTTCGATCAGTTGTCAAACTGAGTAGGCCAAGGAAATGAAAAATAAATAGTAGTTTAGGGTGTGTACTGGCTAACAAACGAAAAGACGTGTTTTATTTTTCACTTGAGTAGGGTTTGGTCTAAGTGTATCCTAACTTTTATCTGGAATCATCCGAGTAATTTTAAAAGCGACCCAACTTGTCACATTTCCAACACCTAAGCCTGCCTCTTCCGACTGTCGGTACCATTCACTCCATGCTGCCGTTCGTGTCTAAATTCATTTGGTGCCTTTATAATGATAGTCTGGTGAAATTCTGCACAGCCTCGATCGTTAAGGCACAAGCGATGGTTTCCGCAAAGGTTGTTTTAGGTGACAACATCACCGCCCTGCGTGTCTCTGGATCTCGAATGCCGTCAATAATTGCGTCAATTTTTACCCTTTTCATATAATCGGTCGATGTACTGGTATGTGTTAGATGTACTAATCGCTCAATTGCCGATAAAAATTCCTGAAGTGATTCTCCTCCCTTTTGGTAGCGGTTTTTCAATTCCATTCGATAGATTTCCCGCTTCTGATCACCACCGTACTTCCGATCCAGCGCCTTCATAATTTCGAGGTAACTGTTGCGATCTTTTTCCGGAATTGTTTGTAAGGCCTCTGCAGCTTCTCCTTTAAGGACCACTATTAACGCTGCGACAAGATGTTCATAATTCCAACGGTTTTTTTTTGGCTGCCGTTTCAAATTGAAATTTGAAAATGCCGAAAGATGTTGTACCGACAAAGTTTGGTGGTTTTAACTGAATTAATTGAACAGTCTGTTGTTCCACTTGCGTTGATATCAGTTAGTTCTTTCTCGTGACGTTGAAATTTTTTCACAACTTGTTGAACCTTCATTTCTAATTTTCCTTCAACCTGTTGAAACTCCGTTTGCAATTTCTCTTCAACATGTTAAACCTTCGTTTCTAATTTTTCGCCAACCTTTTAAATCTCCATTTGCAGCTTTTCCACTTCGCCGTGTATGTTAGTAGATAATTCGAGAAGTTTATCTTCGATTCTTTTATGACCATCTGTAATTTGATCTTTAATTTCTTGGTTAGACTGATTTTGTTGTTCCAACTGTCGTTTTATTTCTTGATTCATCTGTCCCGTCATCTGGTTCTTATTTTTCGCACATTAACTGCGACAAATCGAAACTTCCAGAATGTTCTTGTGTCTTTTCGACCAACGGTTGTTTATCTTCTGCTTTCTGCTCTACGGTTGCCGCATCCGTTACTTTCTCTCCAAAATCATGTTGATCCGCGTCTAATCCTTCTTTCTCCATGGCGTCACTTAGTCGCGCTTGTAAAGCTGCTTTACTACCATCAGTAGTCAAACCCCGTTTCTCTAGTTCTCTTTTTAATTCTGGAACTTTTAATTCGTTGAGAATCATTTTCTTGATCTTTTTATTCACAATCCCACCGCTGGCACCAAATTGTTACGTTTTTGGTTTGTCAATTAAGGTTCGTATCACATCAATAATACAAAATCAATTTAATTTATCACCAACGAATTGATTTATTTCACACAAAAATTATTACAACACAGTTTATCAATAAAAATTCACAAAATCACTTTAAATAATTTTTACACAATTTTACTAATCACTTATAATTTTTATTTCGCACTACAACACTTTTTAAATCACTTTTAAATTCCTTTTTAATCTTCACACTGTCGCTTTCCAAATACTACTAACCCAATTCGACTTCGTTCTCCTTTTTATATACACAAACCAAACTTCTAGAAAGCCCATGACTTTTCCAGTTAGAATAGCGTAGAAACATTACGTAACAATTTTTATCATGGAAAATTGCATTTTAGTACAGTTAAACATTGAGCTATTCATTTAACTTCTTCAATTACACACTAGGTGTCACCGTCACAATATAAATTGAGTAGTATATTGTTACGTTTTTGCCTTGTCAAATATGGTTCGTATCACTGGATTGTGAATAAAACCAATTCAATTTAATTTATCACCAACGAATTTATTTATTTCACACAAGAATTATTACAACACAGTTTATTAATACAAATTCACAAAATCACTTTATATAAATTATTCTCAAATTTTACTAATCACTTTTACTTTTTATTTCGCACAAAAACACTTTTTAAATCACTTTTTAATTCCTTTTTAATCTTTATACTATCGCTTTCCAAATATTACTTATTCTTACAACTTTACACTATCGCGTTCCAAATACTAATAATCCAATTCGATCTTGTTCGCCTTTTTATATACACAAACCAAGCTTCTCGAAAGTTCACGACTTTTCCAGTTGGAATAGCGTAGAAACATTACGTAACAATTTTTGTCATGGAAAATTCTGTGGTGGTCACGCATTTATACATGCGTTCACCGCCACAAGTCGAAGACAACGTGGACTGTCTGTCATCTTCAGCCGCAGGCGTACAACTACACAAAACAAAACAAAAAATACAAAACACAACGAAAACGAAATCACAAAAGTACATTTACACAACAAAACAGTCTGCTCTCGATCTTCAACACGGCGACATGCCGACCACCATCGCGCAGTATAAAATGGCGGTGGAAAATAATAAATTAAAATATGTTAATTAAAAATAAATTAAATGTGTTATTATTTATTTGTGAACACGTCAATTCCATTTAGTACAGTAAAACATTGATCTATTAGTTTTACTTATTCTATTACACACTAGGTGTCACCGTCACACTACCCCTCACCTAAGCCTGTTCGTCCCGAACAGGACCCAAATCACCTCCTCTGTATAGGGCCAGCCTCTCCAAATGCACCACCTTTGGTTTACCTCGATGTCCCTTCCGTATCCGATAAACCACATCGTTCATCCTTGTGATGATAGTATAAGGTCCTTCCCATGCTGGTTGCAGCTTCGGTGATAATCCCTTTTTCCGTTGCGGGTTGTGAAGCCATACTAATTGCCCTTCCTGGAAGCCCTAGTTATTTGCTCGTATGTCATATCGAGCCTTCATCCGGTCACTTGACATCCGTATTTTCTCCCGTACAAATTGATGAATCTCATTAAGTTCCTCTTTCATTCGGTCTACGTAATCTTGTCCACATAAAGCCGATGATGGTACAGCCCCAAACTTTAGATCTCCAGGTAACCGTAGATTATCTCCAAATAACGTTTTAGCTGGTGTCATTCCGGTTGTGTCATGTATTGCTGATCGATAGGCCATCAGAAACATCGGTATATGTCGATCCCAGTTACGTTGGTTTTTCTCAACGACCTTTGCTAGATATTCCTCCAATGTACCATTGAATCTTTCCACCATACCGTCAGACTGTGGATGCAAAGGCGTTGTTCTCGTTTTATTTATACCGAGCATCTGGCATATTTCTTGAAACACCACCGATTCAAAATTCCGTCCTTGATCGGTATGAATCTCCATCGGCACTACAAATCTGCTAATCCAATTGTTTACCACGGCATCAGCTATTGTTGTCGTCTCCTGATTGGGAATGGGGTACACCTCCGGCCATTTGCTGAAATAATCCATGATTACTAGCACATATTTGTTGCCGCTCTCAGTGGTGGGAAATGGGCCCGCTACATCCATTGCAATTCTTTCGAATGGTGCTCCAACATTATATTGCTTCATGGTTCCACGACTTTTGCGTGCGGGTCCCTTCACCGCCGCAGATTGGTCACATTTTTGGCACCATTCTATCACAGACTGCCTACATCCTGCCCAGTAGAATCGTTGACGTATCTTTGCTAGAGTTTTATTAATTCCAAGGTGGCCCCCACTTGCTCCTCCATGATACTCATTCAGAATTTCTGCAATCCGGCACTTTGGTATTACCAGCAACAATTGCTTCACTTTGCCATCCGTGCTTTCCCACAATCGTTTTAAACAGCCATTCTCAAGACGGAGGCTATCCCATTGAGCCCAATAAGCCTTGACAATGGGAGTTCTGTCCGCGATTTCGCTCCAAGTTGGCCGGTGTTCCTTTTCCTTCCATTCCATTATAACTGATAAATCCGTATCATCCAATTGCTCTTTCCTAACCATTTCGTCGGTCCACTCCTCATCAGGCAGCACTTGCGTAAGCCGAACGTCGATGATGCCTTCCTTTGCTTCAACATGGCCACAATGTTTACATTCTACTGGACACGGCCGTCTTGATAATGCGTCGGCATTTCTGTGTGCACTTCCCTTCCGATGTTCAATTTGGAAATCATAGCTTTGAAGATGTTCGATCCAGCGTGCTACTTGTCCCTCTGGATTCTTGAATTGTAACAGCCATCGTAAAGCGCCGTGATCTGTCCGTAAATGGAATTTTTGGCCATAAAGATACTTATGGAAATGCTTGACACACTCCACTATAGCCAACAATTCTTTCCGTGTCACGCAGTAATTACGCTCCGGTTTTGATAATGTTTTGGAGAAGTACGCAATAACTCTTTCTTGACCATTAATTTCCTGTGATAACACACCTCCTATACCGTCATTACTTGCATCGGTGTCCAAAATAAATTTCACGTTGGGTATAGGGTACGCGAGGATTGGCGCGGCACACAACCGTCTCCTTAATTCCACGAATGCTTCCTCCTGGTCATTCTTCCATTCGAATGCCTTGTTCTTCCTGGTCAACTCATGTAAACTCTTGGCGATGTTGGCGAATCCTGGCACGAAGCGTCTATAATAGGTGCATAATCCCAGAAAGCTTCGTAATTCGTGTAAATTTTTAGGTCTTGGCCAGTTCTTTACTGCTGCTATCTTTTCTTCGTCGGTGTGAATTCCATTAGTCGTTACGAGATGACCCAAATATTTGACTTCAGTTCTGAACAGCTTACACTTCTTTGGACTTAACTTCAATCCGGCGGCCTGTATCCGATCTAAAACTTCCGCCAAGTTCCTTAGATGCTCGTCGAAATCCTTCCCCATAACGATGATGTCGTCCAGATATATTAGGCAAGTCTTCCAATGTAATCCCTTTAGCACGCGCTCCATTAATCGTTCAAAAGTCGCAGGGGCATTACATAATCCGAACGGCATAACATTAAATTGCCAAAGTCCGTTACCCACACTGAAAGCCGTTTTCTCGCGATCTTCCTCGTGAACTTCCACCTGTCAATAGCCGCTTTGTAGATCTAATGTCGAAAATATTCGAGCACCCGATAATGTGTCTAATGTATCGTCGATCCTTGGCAATGGGTAGCTATCTTTTTTAGTCACAACATTGAGTTTTCGATAATCAACACAGAATCTCAAGCTAGCGTCCTTCTTCTCGACCAATACTACCGGTGAGCTCCATGGGCTGTTAGATGGTTCGATTACTCCTGCTGCCTGCATATCTGTTACCATCCGGTCGACTTCTTGTTGTTTGGCCAATGGTAATCTCCTGGGTGGTTGACGAATTGGCATCTCTGCTCCCGTATCAATTCGGTGCTTTACCATTGAAGTCCTTCCGTTATTATCCGATGTGCTGCAGAATATGGACGTGTACCGTTTGAGTAGTTGATGTGCAGAATTTTTCTGTGCCTCGGTAAGATCTTCGGTCCATTTCTGCATAAGTTTTTCTACCATTTCTTTCTGCCCTTGCATGTCAGCTTTTTCAATCGGACTTTTCTGTTCACACTTTACTATAGTCGATACCTCGTTACATTTGCCGATGACTGTCCCTTTCTTGATGGTTTTCGTCTTATCCGAGAGATTTAGAGTCCTAATTGGTACTCTATGGTCGTTATTTGGTTTAACTAGGGCTTTTCCGATTATAATTTCCTTGGCTCCGATCTCCTCTTCGTTAGTTTCAACAACCCACAACCTGGGTGACCCAGAACCTCCCTCCAATCTTCCCCACACGATCGTTTCTGAGTTTGGTGGCAGCTTTTCCCGATGATCAATAATAATTCGCTTGGTAGTTGCTCCGGCACTGCTAGATTGAAGTGGCAACTCGATGTTATCGTAACTTAAAACTCCTCGTCCAACATCCACCACGAAGCCATTTGCCCTCATGAAGTCCATCCCCATTATGACTTCATCCACAATATCTGCAATCAGCACTTCGTGTTGGAAAAGAGTTCTCCCGATTTTTATTTTCACGATCTTTTTGCCTTTTATTATTGAACTATCTCCAGTTGCTGTTTGTAACTTCAATCCATTAGCTGGTTGTATATCTCCATCGATCAGATCTTTACGGACAATCGTACGATTTGCTCCCGTATCCAGTGTGATGATGCAATCTGTGCCATCAATGTCGCCTTTGATTGTTAAGCTGTCACCGCCTCTTGCTACTTTCGAAACGCGGATGGAGGTTATGGGGCAATCGGTTGTGGGAGTCAGCTTCTGCCCCTTTAAGCTGACTCTTTGTAGTTTAACGACTCCGTCGTCATTTGGCCTTCTTGCCTAGCCAACGCCTGCTCCCCGCTTGGTCGTCGCTGCATAGGAGATGGTGATCTTCCCCTTTTTCTTCTTAATTCCCAGCAGTCGCAAAAGATGTGACCGACCTTATCACATGCCCAACATCTGATTTTGCCGCTTCCATCTCGGAATCTTGGTGTTGACCGCTCGTTGTTTATGCTTGTATCGATTTCTACTCGGCGTATTTTCATTGACGGTTTGGTGATGGCTTGTGCAGTTTCATTTGTTAATGCACAAGCGATGGTTTCCGCAAAGGTTGCTTTAGGTGACAACATCACCGCCCTGCGTGTCACTGGATCTCGAATACCGTCAATGAATGCGTCAATTTTAAGCCTTTCCATATAATCGGCCGACGTACTGATATGTGCTAGATGTACTAATCGCTCGATTGCCGATGAAAATTCCTGAAGTGATTCTCCTCCCTTTTGGTAGCGGCTTTTCAATTCCATTCGATAGATTTCACGCTTGTGGTCACTGCCGTACTTTCTATCCAGCGCCTTGATAATTTCGAGATAACTGTTGCGATCTTTTTCTGGAATTGTTTGTAAGGCCTCCGCTGCTTCACCTTTAAGGGCCACTATTAACGCTGCGACAAGATGTTCATCATTCCAACGGTTTTGATTGGCTGCCGTTTCAAATTGAAATTTAAAAATGCCGAAAGATGATGTACCGTCGAAGTTTGGTGGTTTTAACTTAACTGATTGAACGGTCTGTACTACTTGCGTCGTTGTTCCGCTTGCCTTGACATCAGTTAGATCTTTCTCGAGACGTTGAAATTTTTCCACAACTTGTTGAATCTCCGTTTGCAATTTCTCTTCAACATGTTGAACCTTCGTTTCTAATTTTTCGTCAACCTTTTGAATCTCCATTTGTAGCTTCTCTACTTCGCCGTGTATGTTAGTAGATAATTCGAGAAGTTTCTCGTCCATTCTCTTTTGCCCATCTGCAATTTCCTGGATTGGTTGTTCAATTTTCTCTATTTGTTGTTCCATCTGTCGTTTTATTTCATCGTTTGACTGGTTTATAGTCTCCAACTGTCGCACATTTTGTTGTTCCATTTCATTCTTAATTTCTTGGTTTGACTGCTCAATTTTCACCATTTGTCGTTCGTTTTGTTGTTTCATGAGACACATCTGTCCTGTCATTTGGTTCATAGCAGCTATTAACTGCGACAAATCGAAACTTCCAGAATGTTCTTGTGTCTTTTCGACCAACGGTTGTTTATCTTCTGCTTTCTGCTCTATGGTTGCTGCATCCGTTACTTTCTCTCCAAAATCATAATGTTCCGCGTCCAGCCCTTCGTTCTGCATGGCCTCACGTAGTCGCGCTTGTAAAGCTGCTTTAGTACCATCAGTAGCCAAACCCTGTTTCTCTAGTTCTCTTTTTAATTCTGGAACTTTTAATTCGTTGAGAATCATTTTCTTTATCTTTTTATTCACAATCCCACCGCTGTCACCAAATGTTACGTTTTTGCCTTGTCAAATAAGGTTCGTATCACTGGATTGTGAATAAAACCAATTCAATTTAATTTATCACCAACGAATTTATTTATTTCACACAAGAATTATTACAACACAGTTTATTAATACAAATTCACAAAATCACTTTATATAAATTATTCTCAAATTTTACTAATCACTTTTACTTTTTATTTCGCACAAAAACACTTTTTAAATCACTTTTTAATTCCTTTTTAATCTTTATACTATCGCTTTCCAAATATTACTTATTCTTACAACTTTACACTATCGCGTTCCAAATACTAATAATCCAATTCGATCTTGTTCGCCTTTTTATATACACAAACCAAGCTTCTCGAAAGTTCACGACTTTTCCAGTTGGAATAGCGTAGAAACATTACGTAACAATTTTTGTCATGGAAAATTCCATTTAGTACAGTAAAACATTGATCTATTAGTTTTACTTATTCTATTACACACTAGGTGTCACCGTCACAATATGTTGTTAATTTAGATGGCTTCATAGGCAACATAAAAGGGTAAGAACACAGAGCTTAAAAACTAGATTGAGAATGAATGAAAAATATAGATACAAGCGAGCCTTCATCTTGTGTAAACCAAAATAAATTGTAAATGAATTTAAATTATTAAAATTTCAAAGAAATAGTTTTTTTTCATTTTGGAAAGATATACGTGCATTTTGCAAAACAGAGAGCCTTTGATATGGTGGGACATAATCATCTTCTGCGTAAGCTCCAGTCTATTGGCTATTGGTTTTAGATGTGTATCACAGAAATGGTTCAAGTTTTATCTCAGTAATCGAACAATTATGGTTAGGATTGATAAATTCCAAAGCATTCCATTTAATATTGAACATGGTGTTCCCCAGGGTTCTGTTCTTGGTCCTATCTTGTTTTTAATTTACATAAATTCAATTTTTAACTTAAACTTAAACGGTAAAATTGTTGCTTTTGCTGATGATATTGCATTAAGTTATTTTGATTGACTTTTATTGACCTAACTAACCAAATAAATTCTGGCATGAAAATTCTTCGCACATGGTTTGATAATCACTCCTTGCTCTTAAGTGAAAAAACTAAGGTATTGTTCTTCAAATTGGTTGGTGATCCTTATCGAAGTTTCATCCCCGACGTTTTTTATCAAGTACATAATTGTGACTTATGTAATTATAGCAGTCTTTGCATTAAAATTGAAAATGTTCGTTCATTTAAATATTTGGGATTAAACATTGATGCAAATTTAAACTGGAAATCACATGTTCAAGTTGTCAAAAATCAAGTTAATTCTGTATTACGTGCAATTTATTTGATACGTAAATTTTGTCCATCCAATGTTTTACTCAATTTTTATTTTGCTTGCGTGGACTCTCGCATCAGTTATGGTTTACCATGTTGGGGTGGAGTTTATTTTGATACTATTGAACCGCTATTAATTTTACAAAAGTATATTATTCGGGTTATGTTTTTCGAGCGTCGATACGATCATTCTTGGCCTAGTTTCAATGCCTGCAAAATTTTGCCTTTACAGCACCTATATATTTTTAAATTTTATTTGCGAAGTTGTCATCGGTTTCCGCGAATTGTTTACACATATCAAGTTCGGAATAATTATCGAAATTTGTATTGTGATCCGCCATTTTTATCTGAATTATTTCGTCAATATTATATAGTTTCTGCGCTCACTTTTTTTAATCGATTGCCGCCTTATATAAGAACGATGATTTATGATAGGAAATTTTTGCATTTGGTCAAAGACTGGATACTGAAAACTAAAGATATGGGGTTTATGTTTGCTAAATAATTTTTTGTCGTAAATTTAATTTTTAACAGTTGGGTTAGTCGTAACTGTCGTTTTGACAAAGATTATCCAGTCTTCTTAACCACACTTTTTTTTTTTTTTTTTTGTATGAGTTTATAAAAAAAAAAATTAAAATAATTGTATATTTGAATGGTTGAGAGAAATAAATAAATAAATAAAAATAAAAAAAATAAAAAATTGTTATTGCGTCTCTTAAATTATCCTATTTACTGTACATTATATTCTTAATAGTATTTCTATTAAATTAAACAAGATTAGATATCAAACCGTGTTTTTAATTTTTTTTATTTTTATTATCTAAACAAAGTTTATATGAGTACAGCAAGAAAAACTACTTTATACCGGTATTCAGTACAAAAAAACAAAAACAAACTACAGGTTGCGATCTAAATTGAGGTCAGAAAAATAAAAAAATAAAAACAAATTAAATTTTCGTTTTTATTCATTTATTGCCACAATTATTTCTATTTTTATAAATTAATTTTTTTTGTGTATTTTTAATTTTGGAAATTAATTTCCAAAAAGCAAATATTTAGATAAAACAAAAACGAAATTTTTATTTCTTGAAATACAAATTAAAAATAAATTCTTATCTTTCCGATTTATAGATAGACACTTGCACACACATAGACACATACCCAAATAGGAAAAACAAGTAAAATTTAAATATTTAGATTAGATTTAGAGAAAGACTAACAACATAAGCAATACAATTAATTAAAAAAACAAAACAAAACAACTAATGTGCTGCGAGAGAGATCTGTTTGCAAATATGGTTTGAATCAAATTGCTTTTTGTTTCTTATCATTAAAATATTTTATTAGAGATTTGTGTATTTTTATTATGTTAATTTGTACTTTGTGCTTCCAAATAAAAATTGGGATTTTTTAAAATTGCCTGTGCAGATGTGTTATGGCCTCTGGTATCCAAAAATCAAGGTCTTATATTGGTTACAAGGGAGTCCGTCCATACGACACAGTCAAAAAACTGAAAAATTCAATTTGACCAAATTTTTTGGAAAAATTCTGTAGGTCTTGTTCGATTTTTTAAAATTGCCTGTGCAGATGTTATATGGTCCCAGGTATCCAAAAATTGGGTTCCCATATTTGTTACAAGGGGGTCCGTCCATACGACCCAGTCAAAAAGCTGAAAAATTCAGTTTGACCAAATTTTTTGGAAAAATTCTGTATGGTCCCAATTATCCAAAAATCAGATTCCTATATTGGTTACAAGGGGGTACGTCCATATGACACAATCAAAAAACTGAAAAATTCAGTTTGGCCGATTTTTTTGAAAAATCCTGTAGCTCTTTAGACTAGTGGTAAGCGCATTGTATTCACAAATAGTCACAATCCCCTGGTCGTTTGTTAGAAATAAACCACTACTTCTAACAATCAATTTTACTGCGAATTTATACATTTTTTTCCGCTCGTTCACAACACGTGACCGAAGTACAGAGAAACGCGCGTGCATATATACTAGTATACTCATATATATAAAATATTTTATTATTTTTTGTGTGAACAAGTGTGTTTGTAATCATCGTACAATTTTACGATGGTCCTAAACGGTGACAACAAACACGTGGAAACCAACGATGATCAACAAACACAGCAAGAGGTGGCCACGGAAAGCCATTAACCACGGCTACCGGCATTCTGGGATACGAACCCAAGGAGTTGGTTCATATCAGCAGAAATCATGTTCGACGCGAACAAGACCACCGGCGACAAACAAAAATTTGCGCACACAGTGATGTCTCTTTCGGCAGAACAGGCGGAGAAGGTCGAGTACATTCTACAAGACCCTCCAGCCAATGATAAATTCGAAAATCTCATAAAGGCGCTCATAGACCGCTACTCTATTTCGGAGGAGCGAAAATTAGAAACCATTCTGGGAAAAATAGTCATCGGTGATCAAAAACCATCTGATCTGTTACACAAGATCAAGTCGTTAGCTGGAAAAAATTTTACAGCCGACGTAATCATCAAACTATGGATCAGGCAACTCCCTGATTACATACAAACGGCGTTAATCCCACAGCAGGAGAAACCGGTGGAGGTTTTCGCCGATATAGCAGATAAACTTCACGATATCATTGGCAATAGGACTCAGAGTTTAGGTTCAATTAACCGCAACACACGCACGCAAAGTTCAGAGACACTAATGCCCACTTCCAGCACTAACCGTCTCGAGACAATGCTCAAACAAATTAGCAACAGGCTAACTAAGCTAGAAAACAACAAACACACACGTCGACAACCCACTCGTTCACAATCGCCATGGAGACAACTTTTCTCTCCACCCACAAATACACGTTCGCACACAACCCAGGAAAGTCCATATCGACCCATAAATCAACAAACACCGAAACACCAACCACCACACAACTGGTGTTGGTATTACGCCAGATTTGGTAACGCAGCATCAAAATGTACACCACCATGCACTTTCACCAGACAACAAAGGCGATCAACAAACACCATTCCCCCAAACGAGTAAGTCTTATGGTTGCAGCGGCAAACCTAAGACCACCTACTCATAGCCGCCTATTTCTACGGTATGAAAAAAATCAAATCACATTTTTGATTGATATCGGCGCTGATCTAAGCGTACTCCCGTATCATATATACTACTGCTGGGGAACAAATCGGAACCCCGATTTAGTTCTGGCAGCAGCAAACGGCACCATAATAAATACTTATGGCACAAAGCTAATAGACGTTGACATTGGATTAAGGCGTTCGTTCAAACACGCCTTCATTCTCGCCAATGTCAATCGCCCTTTAATTGGCGCGGATTTCCTAACGAAATTCGGTCTATGGGTAGATTTGAAAAAATCACAGACTGATCGATCCATCCACCAATCTCTCTAGTTGACACCTTATCACCATTGCTTTGCACGATTAACAATGGTTATGGAGCATTGTTGAAGAAATTTCCCTCTTTAACAGCTTCACAAAACTACAACACTCCAGTTAAGCACAACGTAGTACAACACATCGTGACTACGGGTCATTTACCATTTTCAAAACCACGCAGACTTGATCCAATTCGCCACAAAGCAGCTTTCCTCGAATTCCAACGTATGGTGGAACTAGTAATCTGCCAACCTTCTTCATCAGCAGTATCATGTGCAATACACATGGTGAAGAAGAAGCATAACGACTGGAGACCGTGTGGGGACTACAGGAGGTTAAACGCAGTCACTATTCCTGACCGTTATCCTATTCCCCACATACAAAATTGTTCCATGCAATTATATTGTTGTTCGATTTTCTCAAAAAACGATCTCGTCAGAGCATACCATTTAATTCCAGTTGCTCCTGACGACATTCACAAAACACAGGATCAAACCCACCAGAGGTAAGCTCGAAACTATTGCATACTTCGATAAAAGACAGATAACGCACCAAACTACAATACACACAATAAATCGACCAAATAAACTACCATAAATTGGTAGAGCACAATAAATTGGCACTGTAGACTAAAGTAGCTAAATAATAATACACTTATACAATAAATGGCGCTGTAGAAATCGTCCTGTAGCGATTAGTAAATAAGAACAAAGTTAGGAATAGAGAATAACCACTAATCCGAAAAATCTGAAAACCGGGAAAAATTACTGTTTCGATAAACACATCAAAAATACAAAAGTGAAAGTGTAAACCAGATGAACACGCAAGCATCAGCCGAAGTACCATCAGCAGAAGTAAAACAAGAAACTGCGCAAGAAGAAATAATTAAGAAATCGTCAGAATTACCACACTCACCAATAAAGCAGCAGTCCAACAACCAAGGAATACCGCAAGTTCACCAAACCCACAACAAAAATAAGCCCACAACGGAAGACGAAAAACAGACAACAAAAACAACTGAAAGCAACAAAAGACTAAAACTAAAAGACATAGTAGGAGACATACCAAACATCCCAACAAGACCTTACAAACCAAAACCGACAACAAAAACCACTGACACGCAAACCACAACCCAAAAAGTAACCCAAACGGACACCCACCACAAAGAAGAAATAAAAGACAAAAACCAAAACACGAACATTACCGCCCAACAAATACAAAAAGATGTAATCAACTACATCCCAGAATTCAACGGTGAGAACATGGCACAGAACCAAAATGAGTTGAGCAGATTCATAAACTCTGCAGACAACATATACAGCAGCTTAGAAACAAAAGAGCACAAACAGGTATTCAACAGATGCATAAAACTACGGCTGGCAGGTGAAGCCTACGCGAGGATAAACAAAAGGCAAATAGACAACTATGAAACACTCAAGAAAATATTGGCGGAAATGTACACTAAAGTGAGTAGTCTAGAAGAGCTACAAAAAAGTTTTCTCGAAACAAAACAGAAATACGGAGAGACAGTCCGATGTTTCGGATACAGACTATGCGAGGCACTAGACCAATATAAAAAAGGATATATGAACAAATACAAGCGGAAAGACATAGATAACACCTACACGGAATATCTAAATGATACGGCAATCCAAATATTCAAAAGAGGTCTAAATAACATAATACTCAAAGAAAAGATAGCGACTCACAGAGCAAAAACCGTGGAAGAGATCTTAGACGAGACAGAAACAATAGAACAAATGCTACTTTTAACAATAAATGTAGAACCCCAACCACAGAAAATAACACCGAACTCCAGAACACAAACAAACTACCTAACAGACTACACAAGACCACCACCGGTAATATGCAATTACTGCCAGAGGCCGAACCACACATATAATGTATGTAGATCAAGGTTAGCGGCGCAACGAAACGCACAGTTCGCAAATCAAGGCACACGCCAACAATTTAACAGTTACGGAAACAACTATAGCAAACCAAACACATCGCAAACCACACAAAATAATTTCATACCGAGAACATTCAATAACAATAACGGATACCAAACCCAGCCCCAAAACAACTTTACACAATACAGGCAACCTCAACAAAGAAAGAACTATGAACCAAAATACTGTTCGCACTGTAAGACAACAACAGGGCATACGTTTAATGAATGTAGGAGCAAATTTTTTAATCAGAAATCATATAACACAAATGACTACCCTCGCCAGAATCATACTCAAAACAACTATCAACATAGACAACCAAACTCGAGTGGATATCCGCAACAAAAACAAAATATGGAACACTTAGAAAAGGAACTTAATAAATTAAGAATAAATCAAATCATACCCCAGCAACAAAATTCGACTCATCCACATCTACAAACAATCCAACATGAATCGGAAAACTCCAACGGATCCAACCAGCAGTAGGAGAGCCGCCGCAGTTGGGTCCCACTACAAATAATAAACTACCACAGAAAAGCAATCAAATGGAACATGAAAACTATACTCTCCAAATGGGATGCATTCCAGAAATGTATCTAAATTTCGCAAAAGCAAAGGGTCCAGACACCCAAATTCAAATCAATCAAAAGGGTCCAGACACCCAAATTCAAATCAATCAAAAGGGTCCAGACACCCAAAATCAAAATAATCAAAAGGGTCCAGACACCCAAAATCAAAATAATCAAAAGGGTCCAGACACCCAAAATCAAAATAATCAAAAGGGTCCAGACACCCAAAATCAAAATAATCAAAAGGGTCCAGACACCCAAAATCAAAATAATCAAAAGGGTCCAAGCATCCAAAAACAAGCGAAACAAAATAATTTAGTTATAAGAAATCAAAAAGAACGGAAAATAATTTCAAATATAGCAAAGAAACAAAAGGAGAATGATGTGAAAGGAAACTCGTCGCAGAACGAGGCATTTTCCACACATATAATTCAAATTTTATCATTATTGAGAATAATGTTCTTGCACATAAAATTAATTTTCATTCAAAAGCAAAATATTTTTACAAAACTAATATCAAACAAATTAGAGACAACCAACAAAATTGCGAAAACAAAATTTATGGAAACAGTAGAATTAATATACAACAAAATCAAAGGAAAACATAAGGTGAAATTCAAACATCGGATAAAATTAATCAACACCAGAACAAATCAAACGGATAACAATCAAACATATAACTTGGAAAAACTCTTTGAAATACAATCCCCGAACACTCAAAAAAAGATAAACCTAGCATCAAATTGCAAGATAAATAGAGACACCATATCACCTAAAGTTGGTAACAAACAACCAAACTTACTATTGGATTCAGGAGCAGATGTGTCACTTATAAAAGAAAATTTAATCGAAAACTACAATGTGGACATAACAGATACAGTAACTTTAACAGGAATAGGTAAAGGAGTAGTCACAACCAAAGGAGCAATCATATTAGAACTAAAATTGAAGGATAATTTAACAGTCAAACACAAATTCCATAAAGTTTCAAAACAATTCCAAATTATAGAAGACGGTATAATAGGTAGAGATTTCTTTGACAAATTTAAAGTAGATATACTATATAGTACCAATCAGTTAAAATTAGGATCAAACCTTGTAAATTTCTCAAATCTTACAAAAAACACAGTCGAATTACCTGCACGGAGCGAAACTGTGGTAGAAATCCAAACGCAAACATTTAGTAACCAAGTACAAAATACCATTAGTTCTTCAAAACAAGCCACGGAAAACCAAGCCGCTGAAACAAAATTATCGAACTCAGATGTTTATATAAATTTGACCAAGCCAGGCTCTTTAGATATTAGGAACATTGACAATACAGAAACGAACCTCCAAGATTGCCGTGTCGACCGACTGAAAACAAAAAGTTTTCAAGTTGACCGGAGCGACTTGAAACAAACAGACAAAGACAGTTTTTTCATTCAACAAACAAAAACCGTTGCCAGACCAACGCACAATCAACAAACAAAAGCCGTTGCCAGACCAACGCACAATCTACAAACAAAAGCCGTTGCCAGACCAACGCACAATCAACAAACAAAAGCCGTTGCCAGACCAACGCACAATCAACAAACAAAAGCCGTTGCCAGTCCAACGCAAACAAATTCACTGAAACAAACAAACACAAACGCAAATGACGGACAGGAACAATTTAATATAGAAAATGTGATGAATAATAGTTCCAAGGCAAAAGCAACTTCAATAAATATTATTGTGCTAGTCTTGAAAGTGTTATTTCTACACATAAAATCAACGGTACTCAAATTAGGGAGAAAAGAGTACGCGTCTGTAACAAAATGGAAAGCAGAAATAACAGAATTCATTAAACAAAAGAAACTCGTAAGAAGCTTACGCAAAGTAAAAATAAAAACCAAAATTACACCAAAAAATTATTGGCACGCACAAATTTAAAAAAATCTATTCATTTCAAAAAATAAAAGCAAAACAAATAGAAATTATTTAACATAAATAAAACTAAAATTTTTTTTACAAACCCATTATCATATCAGAAGAAAATAATACAGCCACATCAGATATAAAACTAACAGACAACCACGACACAATAAACAAACTAAAACTAATAGATCACAGAAACCACAATAGACAGTTCCTAGCAGAAGCTCATAAAATAAAACAAATAGAAAATTTAGCAATGTCAATAGACACACAGAACAGACAGAATGATAAAATTAAGTATTTTAGCTTAGGATCAACCGGTATAGTAGGAATAACCGTAACGATTATAATAGCAGTAAAAATAGTCAAGAGAAGAAATAGAAAACAAAAGAAAAATACTGAAATAATAATAAACAGTAGCGGGCTCACCCACAACTATAGAAACAGGACATTACAAACCTATCGTAGTATCAGAGGAAAACGACACAGACACACCCAACACAGAACCAACAGACAAAACAGACAAACTAGAAAAATAAACAGAAAAGCAAACCCGAGGAAACAACGTTCGAGAAAATAATCTAAAAACAATGAAAAACGCTTTTTCCCTCATGTATAAATCACTACTAACAAACATGAGAGAACAAGAAAACATAATTCGGAATTAAACTAATTCAAAATCAAACTAACACAAATTAAAATAAGACACCTAGGTAATAACCAAACATAGAAAGAACATTAAAATCATAGTACATAAGAAAACCAATAGATCAAAAAAAAAAAAAATAAAAAATATATAAGCAAAAATATAACCTAAATTCAATTACTCATGACTAAAAAGAAATAAATTGCAAAATTACATCATAAATTCGTAGACTCCATAAAACAACCCATATTTTTTTATAAAGCACAAACAATTTTTTCCTTTTAAAAAAAAAAAAAAAAAAAAATCAAAAGTAACAACACTAATGTACAAGAATAAACAAAGCTAATGCATAAATACAAATTAGAGTAAGAAAAACTAACCTAATAATAATATAAAAATGGAGACAGACCTCAAACACAGAAACAACAACGGAAGCAACGACATCGGTAGAAAGAGAAAGAGGAAGAACAGACGCGAGCATCTTGATAAAGACAAAAAAAAAAAAAAAAAAAAAAGACAACAACCACAGGACAACAGAACATCACAGAGCCTAATCCAAACAAGATAGGTGAATCTGAAACAAAGTTTCAGATGAATAATTCTGCAACTCGCAAAACCCAACATAACAACAGACGCAAAAGAACAAAGAAACTGAAAGATAATGGAACAGAACAACGCACCACCGACACACTACTAGGCACCCTCAGAAACTAAACACAGGGAAAACAAGACCCTATAGTAAATAAATAAATAAACAAATAAATAAAAAATCAAAACACAATAAACAAAAAATGAACAACTTAAAAATGACATGACGTAGAAAACAAGAAAAACAAGACCCCATAATAAGCAAATAAAAAATATATAACAACCATTAATAATAACAATAATAATAATAATAATGAAAATAGCAAACATAAAATAACGTCATAACGACTACAACAGCAGCTTAATAATGACATGATTTAATAAACAAAAAATAAATAAATATATAGCACAATAATGAAAAACATCGATAATATTAATAAAACCAACAAAAAAAAAAAAACAAAAAAAAAAAAAAAAAACATTTTGAGACATTATCAAAAGCCATGACCAATACCATTCAACGAAAAACAGTTACCCATCCGACGCAGATGCGAGATCAGGACAAATATCATCCACTAAAAACACCTCTAAAGATGCCAACTACAAAACGTTTAACTCAATATGCAGAATAAACAATAGACGACAACAAGAAAAACTACAGAGAAACCAACACAAACAGAAAATGATGTCTAACAACCAAACCAAAATTTCCAGACTCCAATTACAAATAATAATTAAATTACTAACAATAGAATTAAACTAAAAATAGCTCAACAAATAATCCTAGATATAAGAACACAACCATATCATACGATAAATGAAAATTCCCTTCTGAAATTTTCACTCCCCAAAAGAGGAAGGTATGTTGTATATCCGACCTTGAATTAACACAATTTTTATCCCATATTAAAAACAAAACGTAATAGTAATCATTCTTTACACATTCCATATAAGAATCCCCAACAACAAAAAAAAGACAAATTAGCGTAATAACATTCTTTCGATAAAACTAAAACAACAACACGAAATTGTACAGAAAAATTATGAATAAACAAACCAAAATGTATACATATAAATTAAACTTGAATACAAAACCAAACATTTAGGCGAATATTACAGTTGAGCGATTCCAATATAAAATGTAAAAAGAAAATAAAATTTAAATATGCAAGTTAGCAAAATAAAATATAGAACATTATAATACGCTGAATTACACAAACAAAATCATAATACATTAAATTACACAAACAAAATCATAACACACTGAATTACACAAACAAAACCATAATACATTAAATTACAAGACATTGAATTACACCGACAAAATATAAAAATTGCTGAAACAATTATTCTAACAAATCAAAATTATGAAAACCAAAACCGAATTTTTTAACAAATTAGCGAAAATATATTTTCTATCAAAGTACTGAAATAGCAAACCTTTCCTCTATCATCAAAATTGTTAGTGTAAAGTAATAACAAAATTAGTATATAAACAAACAAAATTTGATGTAAGTCTCTCAGTCTAATTAAATATATAAAACAGTTAAATTATAAATAAAGTATCTCAGTCAATTTCAATATAACACGCAGTCTAATTTAATATAATTCTAAATAAAGTACCTCAATATAATTCAACATAAAAGAAAACTACCATAAATTGCGAAATAAAATCTTGTATCCAGTTAAATAAAACAACTCTTTCAATTAAACGGAGATAAACCAGCCGATCATCTACAAAATTTCATCATCTATGTAAGTATACAATACCTCAACCAACCTACTAACACTTATCCAAAAAGGTTCGAAAGACATTTAAGCTTAATCTACGCACGGCAAAGCGTAGAGGGTGATAAAAAAGTGCGTACGCACATACTCACCCATGACTTACTTGTCTCTTCGAATATCCGAATAGTTTTAACTAATATCGTGCAGAAATCTGCATTCTCCCATTACCAAGTCGAACAAACAATAGTTTCGGTAATAGCCCCCACCAGAGGTAAGCTCGAAACTATTGCATACTTCGATAAAAGACAGATAACGCACCAAACTACAATACACACAATAAATCGACCAAATAAACTACCATAAATTGGTAGAGCACAATAAATTGGCACTGTAGACTAAAGTAGATAAATATAATACAATATACAATATGCGATTACCACACCATTTGGTTTATTCGAATTCACGCGAAAGCCATTTGGTCTCAGAAATGCTGCACAAACACTTCAGCGTTTCATCAACGAAATCTTGCACGACCTCGATTTCGTTTATATTGACGACATTCTCGTAGCATCAAAAGACGAGTAACAACACATGCTTCATTTCGAACATCTTTTCCAAAAGCTATCAAAGTATTGTCTCAATATCAACACCGCAAAATGTTTGTTTGGAGCAAATAATAATGGCCTAATGGCATTCTGCCATCCGAAGGACGAATTAATGCAATTAGAGACATGCCAGCACCACAAAACGTAAAACAAATCCAACAATTCATCGGCATGGTAAATTATTACCACTGATTCATACTAAAACTAGCGGAAATAATTGCGCCAATTCACACGCATCTGGCTGGTCTGCTTAAACGACCCAAACGCCTTCAAAATATTCTTGGCCTGAAGAATGTCAAAGCGCATTCCTTCAGCTCAAGAAAAGCTTAGAAAATATTGCACTCTTGGCATATCCGCTAAACAATACCAAATATAGCATCACCACTGATGCATCAAACACTGCAATAGGCGCGGTCTTACAACAACTCAATAAAGAGACCTGGGAGCCTCTTGGATTCTTCTCCAAGAAATTAACGGACGCGGAAAGAAAATATTCCGCATGCGATCGAGAATTGCTTGCAATTTTCCAAGCAATTAAACAATTTCGATACTTTGTCGAAGGTCGGGAATTCACGGTTTATACCGACCATAAACCGCTTACTGATGCAATTCACCCTAAGCAGAACGCAATCCAAGGCAAGCACACCACTTGGACTTTGTTTTTCAATTTACAACAGACATACAACACATAAAAGGCAAAGACAACGTGGTCGCCGACACATTATCTCTGACTTCTGATCACGAAATTGCCTCTGCCGCAACCCGATTTGACACTGCTATAATCGCGAAAGCACAAGCTGGTGATTCAGAACTAACGGAATTACTGTCTAATTCTACTATTTGGCGTCCATCCATATGGAAACTAGAGAAATTTCTCTTAGCCGATGTGACGATTTATTGCGAAGTATTCACAAGCAACAATCGCCCGTACATTCCCGAGTCTTTACGTCGAACTGTCTTCGACACAATCCACAATATTTCACACTCAGGAGAACGCGCAACCCGCAAACTCGTCACTACTAGATACTTCTGGCCTAGCTTGAACAAAGACATAACCCATTGGGCGAAATCTTGTTTATTCTGCCAGAAATGCAAAGTGCAACGACACACAAAATCACCTCATGGTAATTTTGAAATTCCCCCAGGTAGATTTGAACACATTCATATAGACATTGTAGGTCCACTTCCACTATCTAATGGATACACTTACATTCTGACATGCGTTGATCGTTTTACGCGATGGCCAGAAGCCTACTGCATAAAAGACATCTCCGAATCAGTAATCGCAAAAACGCTTGTCGAAAACTACATTTCTAGATTCGGCGTACCGATCAACATCTCGACCGATCAAGGCACCCAGTTCGAATCAAAATTATTCACTGAGCTTATGCAATTATTAGGCTCACATCGAATACGAACGACTGCCTATCATCCTTAAGCAAACGGTATGGTTGAGCGCTTTCACCGCCAACTTAAAACAGCTCTCAAAGCCCGTGAAAAAACCGTCAACTGGAGTTCAGAGATCCCAATCATATTGTTGGGAATCCGAGCAACAGTAAAAGATGACCTAAAATGTTTACCAGCCGAGTTGGTATACGGTTAAACAATTAAACTTCCAGGTGAATTCTTTATGGAACATCCACTTACACCTCAAACTACCACAGACACTGTAAAAGATCAACTCCGTTCTACGACGAACAAACTCATCCCAACGGATACACGAAAAACCTCCCAAAACGATATATTCGTACCCAAGTCACTACAAACTGGTGACTATGTTTTCATACGCATAGACAGAGTACGAACAGGCCTCACCACCATATGAAGGCCCTTATAAAGTGATACGACGACTTCGTAAACACTTCATAATACAAATTTTATTTTTATTTTTTTATTTATTTATTTCTTTATTTCAACTTATAACTTAATAATAATACAAACAAATTATAAACTAATTAACATATTATAGTTGAACAAAGTAAAGCTCCGTTTAGATGAAAATCTGTGGTGGAGCAAATAAACAATTTAAACATGCTATTCTATAAAATCTTTGGACACATTGAGTTAAATATATATTACACAATAGTTTTCTTATTTATATATGTATATATGGAAAAAAAATAATAATCACACTTAGTTGCCTTTAAATTTACAATTGTTTAATGTTTACGATAACAGCTTTAATTGGTGAAATTACCCGAAGCTATATAATGTTAATTTCAGAAAAATCTTTCAACATTTTCTATGTTGAGCAGCCAATTTCGAACGTCCCTCTCAAATTTATGTTTACGTCCAATCGTTAGAATTTTTATATCTTTAGGTAAAATATGAAAAAAATACGGTGCCATATAAAGATAAAATCTTCTTAACTTCTCACAATTGCAACGGAAATCAGCATTATAGTAATTTGGGTTTCTTGTATTATACACCTGTGTAATCCGATTGTGAAAACTGTTACTACGGATAAAAAACATTTTCAAGACTTTGTATATGTAAAGATATCTAAGTGGTAGCAAATTTAGTTGTCGAAACATAGGAATTGATGGTGTTGTTTGAGGAAGGTGGTATATTAATTTAACAATCCTTTTCTGGGCAATATATAGACCTTCAATGTTACTAAAATAAGTGCCACCCCAACTGGATATTCCATACATTATTATTGATTCAACTATGGCGTGATATAGTTTCCGCAGAGTACTGTTTGGGCATAATTTCTTAAGATTATAGAATTTATGTATAGCACCAAGTACGTTTTTCCTAGTGACATTGAGATGAGACTTCCAATTTAGTTGAGCATCCACTGTTAAACCCAAATATCTAAACTCGTTAACAAATTCAAGTGCAAAACACTGAGACGAGCAAATGATTGTATCACAGGGATGGACATGGTATTTTAAATGGTATACCGAAGAATTAGTGATATTCTTCCCAAATAGCATAACTTTTGATTTAACGCTTATAGCGAGCCGATGATGATAAAACCATTTACTTAGTTTGATTAAGTCGTTTTCAAGCATTAATTTAGTGTCAACATCGCTATTCGTACCATAGCTCAAAGCCAGATCATCAGCAAAGGCTGTGGCGTGTCCTAATAAATCAATACCGAAGATCGAATTAAAGTAGATTAAAAATAATAAAGGCCCCAGAACTGATCCTTGAGGAACGCCACAACTTATTAAACCTTCACAGCTAGTTGCCTCACCTATTTTTACCACCTGACGACGATTTTCAATATAACTTGCAAACCAATCAAAAATGATACCTCTAATACCAATTTTAGCTAACTTCAATAAAAGCATTCCATGGTCAACAGTGTCAAACGCCCTTGCGATATCGACAAAAAAAGCTATGGGTCTCCGAGTATCATTAATATGTTTATAAATCTCACTCAAGCAGTGCAAAAGAGCTTCTTCAGTTGATTTACCGGCAGTAAACCCAAATTGATTTTTATTTAAAAATTTAATCTTATCCAAATAACAAATTAACCGATGCTTAACTAGTTTCTCAAAAATCTTGGAGAAAGTGCTTAGAAGCGAAATCGGCCTGTAATTATTTGGTTGTAATTCATCACCTTTCTTAAAAATCGGGATCACAACAGCTATTTTTAAATCATCTGGAAATTGACCGCTGTTCAAGCTAAGATTATATAGGTATTGCAGAACATCCACCAAATACCATGCACATGTTTTAACTAAAAAATTATTAATGCCGTCAAAGCCCTTTGACCCTTTGTTATCTAATTGTTTTATCTCAGATAGGATTTCCGAAGAAGATATAGGCTCAAAGAAACAAGATGAACTGTAGTTTCTATCAACTCCATAAATATACTTTTTAAATTCAATTGAAGTAACATCACTAGTAATTACATTAAAATTGGAGGTTGATCCTTGCGAAACTTTTACGAAATATTTGCAGAATTCATCAGAGATCGATTTTGGGGACGTGAGAATGCTATTAGTATCGGCTTGATAAATTTGTTGTATTTGTTTATACATCCGATTACGTCCTAAAACTTCATCAATTATTTTCCATGTGTGCTTTGAATTCTTACTAGCCCAATCAAATTTGCTTTTGTAATAGATATTTTTGACGATTTTTACATCCGCTTTAATATTTCCCGAAAGTTTTTTAACAAATTTTGCTAATTTAATATTATTTGGATGACATCTTAGTTTACGAGAAAATTTTTTTAATTTGTTAATTTTAAATAATAGATTAGGACTCATCCATGGCTTTAACTTATTTATTTTAGGAGGAGCAATAATGAATTTTGATGCGGCAATATGCGAGTTAAGTATAAACAAAAATTTTGCAAAAGCTAAACTGCAAATCCTTTCGCTATAAACAGAATCCCAACATTCAAACTTTAGGAAATTATTGAGTTTATCGTAACAAATTCTTGATTGATTCGAAGTATTAACAGAAACTGGTTGCCTGATGGATGAGGAAGAAATATTAACTTTGATCAAATTGTGGTCAGAAAAATGCATGGGCAGGTACAAATATCAAATTTGAATAAATTTTCATTTTTAACAAAAACGTGATCTAAACATGTCTTCAACCTTGTTGGTTCATTTACAAGACTGACAAAACCATAGAATGCAAGCATTGTTTGGTAGTTGAAGGATTCACTAGTATTTAAAAGGTTGATATTAATATCCCCTAAGATAACAATATTTTTGTTAATAAGTGAACACAGCAACCTTTCCAAATCATCACAAAATGAAATGATGTTACCATTATGAAAACGATATAAACAAATAAAGGTATAGTTTCGTTTAGCTAGTTGAATATTTAAAACAAGAAGATCCGCTGAATTCCAATTGCAATGTTGATACGTGAAATTTATAAAATTTTTACTTATAAAAACACCCACACCACCCGACCGATAATTATCATTACAGCACGCTCGAAAATTATACCCTGGCAAATTAAACTCTGAACATTCATTTGAATAAATCCAAATTTCGGATACAAAGATCAAATCAGGACAATTAGTAAGACTCGCTACAAACAAGCTGAACGCATCAAAATTTTCCCTTAAGCTACGAATATTTTGAATCAAAACTCTGAAAGAACTATCCATGATATATTTGAACACAAATCAATTTCAATAAATTACAAAGGAAAATTTTAATAAATAAAGCAGAAAATGTATAGTAGCGAGTCGTTTTAATATTACGTTTAAAAATAAAAATAAAAATAAATGCGCGTACGATTACGCAAAAATTACAAAAATGTTGCGGTGAGATATGTATTAAAATAAAACCCGAAACCAGCTTGACTATAAACACAAGCGAAAATACAAATAATTGAAAATTAAACTTGAGAGAGAAATTCATATTTGTCGAACTAACGTAAATATCCAAAAAATTAAAATTATACAGAACAGAGCAACACACAATCACACGCAGATAAAACGGTTTTATTTGTTTTTGTTGATAAAGTCTACCGAACAACTTCAAAACGATCAAAATGTTATGTATATGTAGCGAAATATCATTAATATAATCAATACGAATAGATAATGTACTGATATTTAACACATACACACAACACTGAACGGTACTCAACATAAACAATGTTGTCAACACAAATAAAGTTTGATCTGTCAAACTAATGTAAACAAAAACACATAATATAAAGTGATTTAAAAATAATAAAGATAAAAACTGAATGTAAAAAGGTAAGAAAACTATTTTACTTAACCTATTATTATATAATTTAAGAGCCCTGATCATCATCTGGGCAAGACGTGTTGTCCTCATCTGGATCTTCAAGATGTTTGAGCCGAAAAATATCGCTCAGAGAACTTATCTGATGCGCATCTGATTCCGCAGATTTTCGCAGGTAAATTTGTCCATTTTTGCACCATAGATATCTGTACTTATGTTGTATTTTGATAATTTTAGCTTCACGATACAATTTGGATTGGTAAGCTGTCAAATGGTGCATGATAAAAATTCGCTGGTGTGGATGATTTTGCGGAAGAAAGATGTCCAAATCCTTCGTCGATAAATTTTTGTGTTTAATAGTTTGTGGCAAAATGTTGTTTTTAACATCAACTGAATTTAGTTGAACAATAAAAAAATGTAATGTTGAATTCAGTGTTTTATTCAATGGTGTTGTGTTTTTGGTTGTAGTTTTTTGAATAGCTTTAATTGAGACAATATCCTCTGTTTGAATTGCTACTCCAATTTTGCTTAACGTAGCAACTATCATGCCACGAGTATCATCGTGTTTCAATGGTAAACCTCTGATGACAATGTTGTTTAAGTTTCGCAGTTGATTTGGCTTATCAATGCTGGCTTCAATTTGATTCAGTTTAGAGCTGTGAAGGTTAACCAGTTCTTCTAATTTATGCACTCTTGCTTTTAAAGCTTTGTTCTCAGATACTAGAACCTCAACATTTTGTTTCAACTGATCAAGAGCAGATAATTTGTTATCCATTCGTTTGAGTTGGATCATTATATCGGATAAATTGATGTTTTCGGCGGATTCAATAATGTCTTCATCGCCATCCACAATCGATTTGTTAGCAGTTACACGGCAGTCTCTGCAAAGCCAGCTCACAGAACGTTTTCTAATATCATTAAAAAGGTTTCTGGAAATTTGTGCACAGCTTATGTGGAAACAATTTTCGCATGGACCACCACATTTAACACCAGGAAAACGTTCATTGGTGATTTTGCTTGAACAAAGATGGCAGGTGGAAGACATGTTATCACGAATAATTAATACAGGACACAGTTTATTTACTAAATTTGACTAAATAAATAATTTGATTATTGCACCAAGATATTAGGCAAAAATTTGACGATATAAAATTATTTATTTTTTTATACAGACAATTAGTTAAACACAATCAAAAGAAATGATTTTGTTGTTTTAGTAGCACACAAAATGTCCGAAATATTTGGCAATTAAATCAAAATAATTCACTTATTTAAATAATGTATATAATATTTTATTTATTAACATATGCAATTAATATTTAATAATTACTTTATTATAATTATTAGATTTTTATTATATTATATTATATTATATTTTATTATTTTTATTTAAATACTAATTTCAACAACTCAACTCAATGGCGATCAAAGATGAATCGAAATACGAGACGATCTACAAAACGTCTCCATCGATAGACTCAAACCAGTCTATGATATACTCCGCTCACCCAATCAAATATCGGGAGTTAAGAAAACTTTTCGTTTTTTCCGAATTGTATATCGAAAGTAATAAACAAATTAATCATTTCAGAAACTCAACATGAGCCAGTCGAAAATAGACCAGATAAACAAAAATCACGATGCCCTATTATCGGACATCGAGATGGCCCTAACCGAGGCCAAAACAGGACCCGGACCGTCCCAAGCTGGCGCCACGTCCAGTTTGACGAAGAACATTATGTTCAGAATTCCCCGCAAGCGGCATACCACGCGAGCGACACAGACCGTACCACAACGCAGTTGGCCAATACACCAACCATCTTATCAACACTTCATCCGTCGCATCGAGCGGCTGGAGCAGTTGGTAAAGACGGCGGCACCACAACAACCAAAACCAACGACCATTGGTACAATGTGCTGGTTTCATCCACAGTTTGGAATGGCAGCCGAAAAATGCGACTCACCATGTCGCTACCAAAACTAAAAAAAAAACAAAACAAATTTTGAAATAAAACCATAATAAATTTATTTTATTATTTTTATTTGCCTTTCACCGAGACATGTTCATCCTGGTACACCATCTACCTTGATTTCGTTTCGCACAAACAACTACTAGCATAATGAGCACGCATCATTATAATAGTGCAAACAATTTATTCCACCCGTGAATCGCCAGTAGACTAAAACCCACTATGGGAAATTCACTGCGCCGTGGGTGATGTAGCGGGCAGTTTCTTCCATTACAAGAAACACCGCACAATAAAATCAACAGCGGACAATCCTCTGCATGCTCTGATTTTTATCTACGGACAATTCTCCAGACAAAGAATTTTACAGAATACATTCCAAAAACTTGTAACGAACAATTCGCATTTAATTGTAACTTCACTCTTTTCCTCATTACATAACAATTCTACTTTTGTATACAAACTATACAAAGTACATTATGCATACACAAACATACAACATAACTTGTATATACAAATTTCGTATGAAAAATATAATTGAAAAATTATATTTTTGTGACACACAATCATTTTGTTAGCATGACCTCCAAATCACCTCATTTGGAATTGCATTAAAATCGCATCGATTTTAACAAGACAAAATTGATAAAATCATACAACGACAATAGGTATAATGTTTTTTTCAACAGCCTGCGTCATAACTCTAACATCATCAATAACGCGATCACCCGAACAAAAGTAAAACTGGTTACCGAATTTAGGTTCGGCGGTTTTCAAAAATGCACGAGGAAGAAAATAAGCCACACATTGAGGCTATTCAATTTTGGAGCTTCGAAGCAAGCAGCAGCAAAGCAGCAAACAACAAAATATTTTGTTAAATAAAATTCAATATAGCTACTAACCAAAGTTTAGTAGTTGTTAATTCATTTCATTTTCATCAGAGAAGAGTTAATTAACCACATTCTGGAATCAACGTTATTATTGGGAATAAATGTTATAGTCTTTAGACTCGATCGATTTTCTTTTAAATTTGGCCGAAAAATAAATTTTGGATTTTGGAATCTAAATTGATAAATGTAGTGTATAAAAAGTGACAAAAAATACAGAAAATTATAAAAAAGACCATAACAACTTAAAATAAATATTATAAATATAATTTAATCATTTACATTTGTTTAAAGTTCGAGAAATAAATATTGAAATGTACTGCCTGTACTACTATAACAATTTATAATTTATAAATTATAATTAGCCGATCAAAAAAGAAATATCGTTCAAGAGATTTTATTATCCTTTTTGAATTTTTAGTTGTTAAAAATCGTATGTATTCATAGTGCGCTTGAAGAGCGTTTCGCTGTAAATAAATTAGACGATCTTTCCGAACGAGAAATACGAATAACAAACAACAATATTAAAAACAAAACAAAAAATGAACAATATTCATAATTGTTCTGCTGGCCAATAAATATTTCAGCAAAAAAAGTTCTCTTTTGGTTTAGTCCTGCTCCTAGTGGTGAGTAGCAAAACTCATTTTTTCTGCTGGAAATTTTCTGCTATCACACATCAGGGATGAAATTTACATAAATCCCAAAGTACTAAAATGTTGAGCAACAGAGGACTAAATTACGATTTAATGTACTTTTTAAATTTTTTTTGATGTTTAAACATATTTCAGCGATCGGTGTAACTAAAAGTGACAAAAGGGTATTTAAACTTTTTTCTTTTTTTTATGAGTGTTCAGTTAAAACGTTAAATACTGATTTTGTGAAGAATTAGAGACAGGTATTCTGTTGCTAAATTAACCAGGTCTTAGAAGTCGGCGCAGATAATTTGTTTAGAATTCCCACATCAAGCACGAATTACGAATGCTAGTAAACATTTTTTTTTAGACTTATGATATTAAAATTACTTATATATAAGTAATGGGAGAGATATGTTTACCCAAAATTCTTTTCCCCAAAACATATAACAAAAAATTCCCAAAAAACACTTCCCTAAAATGCCTTTTCCCAAAACGCGTTTTCGCAAAAAGGCGTTTGCTCAAACTCATAACCCCAAACGTCAATTATTCAAAAATTTAGTATATAGGTGTGTATTATATTTGTTCAAAGAAAATATGGTTTATTATTTGAAATTTAAACATAACTTATTAGATTACATTTAATTCCATGTAAATTTATTATTTTTATAATAATTATGATTACGTAACAACATAACTTATTACATCTTAATCACACTTTCAAAATTCAACTAAAACGTCAATTAATCAAACTAATATACTGACAAATTATATGCGATTGAGCGCAGGTAGTCCATTTCGTTGGCCAAGTATGACCAGCTGCGTGCTTGTCAACCTCAAATGTAGCATACATGTATTCTTTCTGCATGTGCCTAATTAGGCAGTATGTTCCGACTTGTGATTTTCCAGTAATTACCTGAAGTCGTCGATCCCACGCTTCGGCGTTGTTAGTGGTCCGCGGCAAACTTTGACAAGTTTGATCATACACAGACCAAAAATGTGGTGAATAGCACGAAGATTTGTTAGTTCGCCTGTCAGGTAGAACATAGTTATTTCCAAACCAGATAGCAATGTTTCGAGTGAGTGCATCAACATGCTTTAATAGTTCTTTAAAAAAGGCTGGAATTTCGTCAGGATGAATGAACGCTAAGAGCTGGATCATTCGATTATTAAGTGCTACAGTTTCATTTGTACAGCAAATACTTGTGAAACCTTCTTTCTGAACGCAGTGCCAAATAATTTGGCCCAAATCAAAATAGCAGCCACGGAACCGTGTATCCAGAAACACTGCCTTAAAGGCAAAGGTTGAAGTCTTTTCAAAATCAGCCAATACTAAATTGAGCTTCAAATCTACGAAATGTTCGCAGGGAATCTTCAATATTTCGTAAGTCAGTTGATCATAACATTTCCGCGACTTTGACGTCTTCAAACAGAAATGTGCCGGTACGTTAACGCCGTCAATCTTCACGAAAATTGTAAAAAATTGACGAAATATATGTACATGGAACAACATCAAATGTGTCATCCATCATCCAATAGTCTTCTTTTTCTAACATTCGCAGGATCTTAACAGTTCCCATAAGGATGATACATTCACTGTCAAACCGTTTTTCTGCTAAAGTACAAATTTCACCATCTACTATTCTCAGATGTTCTGGAACACTGATGTCATGGATGCTAGTTGGCTCTTTAATATCAGTCTCTCGTATTCGTTTCATCTTAGCCTTCGGGCTTCTTTATAAGGTAAATGCATCCTGGACGTTATTGGACAGTTGACAATATTATCCCTTATGATCGCAGCTGGATGTACGTTGGTAGTTTTAGCGGTCCTTTTTAATTTATTGTTGACACAGTGTACTGGTAAGTTGCTCGCTGTCATTTCATGCACGTGCGTTGAAGGCCCTTGACTGTAAGATGTTCCCCATTTTCAAATTTGGTTGTAATCCGTGCATTGCATTGGTGGTTACGACGTTCCACGCAACCTAAATAATACCGATTTTGCTGTGCTGCTTTCACATCCATGTAGTAGCTATATGATACATGACACAATAAATCTTTTGCCATTCACAAACAATAGATGAAATAAAACCGAGCTGCAAACAAACGCATTATCTAATCATTTTGCATTTAACACTAAACAGACTACTACTATACTGAGCACATGAGCATTTTCATAGTTTGAGTAATGTAAGTATTTTTTTTAAAAATATTAAAATATTTTTTAATTTGAATATAAAAATATCTTTCAAAAACGTGTCATATAGAATTGTATTCTAATATAACGCGCCTCCATCGGCACTTTAACTCTATAACGATAATAATCACGAACATAGTTGTTAAAAAATTTATAAAAAATTTACAACTAAAAGATCCCCAAAAATCCCAAAATGATGGATTGGACATTTCGCGCGCGCGAAATGTATTTTGGGATTTTTGGGGATCTTTTTGGGCAGAGGATTTTTGGGGAAATGATGTTTGGGAAAATATTATTTGTGGAAATAATTTTTGGGGAAACAATTTTGGGCAAATGTTTTTGGGGAAACGATTTTTGGAGAAACGTACCCAATCCGTTTTCAATCAAATTAAATTTAATTAATTCCGAAAATTACTTCAAAATTAGAGAAAAACGGAATTCGGCCATAGTATGGCATTTTACATTTGAATTTCATTGTTTTCTGACTCTTTTTCTCTAATTTGTTGCTGTTAATCAATCTCTCGGCATTATTCCGTTCAATGTAGATGATCTATTGGAAAAGTTCATCTTTGTTATACGTCAATCATCCCGGGCCATTCTAATAATGCTACACCTGTCACTGTTGAATTTGCGAGTGCTCCAATTCAACCCCCGCAAGCGGAGTTTATTGTTGGGTCTTGCGACGATACCGATGATACTATCATAGCTGTTCCGGATAGGAAGTTTATTTATGCCTCACAATTCGGTAACACCACTGAGCCGGCTGCTTTACGGAAATTTCTAAGTATGGTAAGCTGGTAATCTCTGACGATGGGATTGAGTGTCGGATGCTTGTGTCAGTTGGCCATGACGTTAGTCGGCTCAATTTCGTTTCGTTCAAAATCGCTGTTGATTTAGTCCATTTCAGCAAACTCCTTCAACTACACATATGGCCTGCCGGAGCATTGGTCCGAGAGTTTGTTCCTCGCAAAAAAAACTTCAGACTGACGCTTGTGGTATAATACCGTTATCTAACAATGTTAATAGTAACGTTTTCTATCGTCATAAACTCCGTAATAGTATGCCCACCATTTCATCAAATAATTCCAGCAACAATAATATACACGTATATTACCAAAATAATAGCGGGATACCTACCAAATCTCATTCAATTTACTCATCTATTTTGTCTTATAACTAGGACATCGTTATTTTTACGGAGACCTGGTTGATTTCAAATCGGAGGAATATTTTCCTTTATGCTACATGGTTTTTTCGTAGTGATCGCGATTCAAATATTAGAGAGATCTCTGGTAGTGGTGTGATCGTCGTCGTCATTTGTAACTATGGTGAGTCAATTTGGGAGTCTATATACCGTTTGGTAGTACTTCAGACTTTTACCAAGGATTTATTGAATTTATTGCCAATAATGTTCAACCATTATTTAATAAAACTGACCAGGTGTTGATTGTGGGCTACTTTAATCTGGCAAAAATCTCTTGGTGCTAAATCGATGACCAGTTTATAGGATCATCCGTTGATATCACTTCTAGCTGTGTTAGAAAGTTTTGCCATTTTGGAACGCGTCAATTCAATACTATTTTTAACGAGTTCGAACGTATTTTGGACTTAGTTTTTCCATTTTGCGAATTCATCGGCATATGGTAGAATCTTGTCCGGAAGTAGCGGAACATCACACGCCACTTTTAATTAAATTTTAATTTTTAGATTATGATTTTTGTAATTTTATTGAGAGCGATTTTAAATTTGATTTTATGAATGCTGATCTGGTGTCGCTAAACAACTTTTTTGATAATGTTGATTGGACAGCTGATTGGCCATTTCGGTTGCTGTTTCAAATTTTTATGGTATTATGACGAATGGTTTTGAATTATTCATTTCAAAGGTTTTTGTGGGTTCGATGTATACAGAATCATGGTTCAATCACCGCTTAAAACACCTCACAAATCTGAAGTCTAGAGCATTTAAGAATTATAAGCGTTCTGGGGATATTAACGACACATCTAGATTTCGTGATTTATGCAAAGTGTTTAAATACCTCACCGATTTTCTTTACAAAATGTATGTTTTCCAGATCCAAAGTGAAATTTTGATTAATCCAAAACGGTTTTTTGCATTTATAAATCAAAAAAGAAATTCACGTGGCTATCCGAGGATTATGTCATGCAATTATGTTTCATTCTCGAAATTTTTTCGGGCCTGTTTCAATAACTCTGATATATCTAACTTTTCAGGTATCATTGATGGTCGCTAAGTGTGCGCTTCCTTTGTCTGTACCATTACTTTATTTGTTTAGTGAGAGCCTTTCAAGGGGAGTGTTTTCTGATATTTGAGAAAAACATTTATAGTTTCTATATTTAAATCTTTTAGAAGGAGTGATATTGCATGCTACAGAGTTATCTCAATTCTCTCGGTTACACCTAAACTTTTTGAATCGTTAATAAAATCTATTATTGAGATTCATATCATTAAACGTATAAGTATGCGTTAACTCGGCTTCGTTCGGGGTAAATCAATAATTACTAATTTGATGGTTTTTTGAGGTAATGTTTTCGAGACTGTTGGAAACCGTGCCGAGGTTGATGTTGTCTACACAGATTTTTCGAAAGCTTTGATTGAGTTCGGATCCGATTTCTTTCCAATAAAATGGATCGCATCTTATCTGACATCAAGACATCAATGTGTGAGTATTTCGCAGGTCCGTTTCTTCGAATTTGTTATACCTGCTGGTGTTTTTCAAGGCAGCCCATGCCAGTTATGGGACCTTTACTGTTCAATGTATTTATTGACGATATTGTTCAGTGCTTCAGGTTTTGTAAGTGTCCATTGTATGCTGACGATTAAAATTGTATGCTACAATTAATTCTTTAATTGACACTGCGCAATTGCAAAACGAACTTGTTGTCTTTTGTGATTGGTCCGCTTAGATTAAGTTGCCCTTGAACACGTGCAAATGCAAAGTAATACCTTTTGGTCGATCACGCTTATCCAGCATATAGGCCCCTTATTTTTTAATCGATGCGCAAATTGGCAGAGTTTCTGATATTCGTGATCTTGACGTTATTTTTTCGTGCAACCTTACATTTAATAATCATGTGTACTACAGTACAAGCAGAGGGTATTCCTTATTGGGTTTCATTAGGCGTAATGGGAAGGAACTTTATGACCATCTAATGATTTGGGATCCGTTCTGTCACACCCATTTCGAGAGAATCGAAAGTATTCAAAAAAAATTTTTGATTTATGCATTACGTCGTTTACCTAACTTGAACCATTGTTTTGTTCGTGAACCCTATATAAATCGCCTTGCGTTAATAAATTTACAAACTTTAGAAAGCAGACGCTTGCCCACCAAAATTACAACGAAAAAGTGTTATTATATTAGTTTGCCGTCGCTTTTCGGTCGTTTCGGCGATTCGATTTGAATTTAATAGAAATTCGAAGAGTTGGCCAACGAAAAATGATTGGTTCTTCCTAAGGTGCTGTCTAACGTTTACAGCACAAATTGAATGTAAATATTTTTTGAAAGGACTGAAATTTTGAACAAAAGTATCGAAGTACTTTTTATTTTCAAAAGAACCGAAAAAAGTACTAAAGGATCAACTTTTTCATCCCTGTCACACATGCATCCATTTTCTTACTTTTTATGCAAATTTCCTACAAATGAATTTTTGTTTAGTTTTTTGTTTTTTGTGGAAACATTTTGTATTTAATACTTTTTCTGTAAACCTTACACTTTTTGAGATATTTACAAAACCAATTTGCTGGCTCTAGCGAATGACCACTTCCAGTTGGCCGTTTTGCTCTTAAACTCATTTATTCAACCATCTAGGCTGTAGAGAGGACAGAGACAGACCGATAGACATACTCTACTTCAAAACTGACTTTTCAGTCTTAAAAACAGATAAATCTCCAAAAATCTCAAGGTTGAAAATTTTCATGATCACTATACTTTATTTTACTAACGTAAAAGAAAGTGTAAGCTCTAAAAACAATGCAAACGTAATTTCGTTGGTTCTTTATTTCAAACAACACAAATCCATCCAGCCAATATATACAAATCGTATACAAAACAATAAATGATCGACAATTATTATTATAAAATTTATTTCTGCATTGGCAGCGAATATGATCAGTTGTTCCGTATATTATCAGAACCAAAGTTGAAGTTTGTCGCAAAGAGTGTGTAAGACCCCATGCCAATTTTAGCGAAAATTACGATTAAAAGATCAAAAATTGGAAATAAATTTACTTCTGCCGAGGGTATTGCCCTGCGCTTAGTCCAAATATCTAGGGCAATTGCCCGTTATCAATTTCTGTCGAAATTTTGAATTGAAGACTAGAATTAGAAACAAATGTGTTTCTAGGTATGGAAATAACGCTCAATTAGCTATTTCATGAATTATCGGAACCTGAGGGCAAATCTCTCGCATAGGGTGGGTATAGTGTATCTAAATTTCAGTCAAAATCGCGATTTAACGATTAAAATTAGAAACAAATTTATTTCTGGGAACATCATTAACTTTACAACTATCAAAACGAAAGGGGTATTAATAGCCCATATTCAATTTCAGGCAAAATCGTATTTCAAATTTAAAACACTTATGATGGAAAATACGTCAAATCACAAATTTTTGGAAGTCATATTTAAATTTTTTAACTTTTATGTTTTGAATGTGTGAAATATTTTTTTATGAAACTTTATTTTTTTATTGTTGAATTGTGTTTTAAGAAACAGCGACTCAAATACTTAAAAACGTCATCAATATGGTTTTGTATTTATTGCGCGCAGAAAAATAACTTTTGTTGAGTTGATTTTAAAGATAAATGAATAGGTAATCCTTTTCAAAATGGTCGCTGAAATATTTCCTTTTTATTTTTTCTATTACTTGTCTTTTCCTCATTTAGTTCTATTCTTGTAATCGGTATAATCTTGAAGGTATAAATTAGTGTGAAAATTAATATTTTAAGTAGTTTAATTATTCAAGTTGTGTGTGAAGCGATATTGATTTAACTAAAACCAAAATTTACATTAATTTTGTAAGTGACAGCGTAATGAGTAGCTTTAAATAATTTTAAAAGCCGTTTCCTGTGCCGAACTGTTCAGAAAATTTAAGTTCATCCTGCTATTTAACGGTCACTACTAGACACCGATTCCTGCTTTTGGGAATACCTACATGTGAATTCACTTGTTGAATAAACAGAAGGTGCTACAAGTAGGAATGAAACTAAAGAGTGAGAATTCAAAAATGCGATCGTACTTAACAAAAAAACTTACGATATGGCCGGAGATTGACAAGCCCCTATATAAATCCTAGTAAATTGAAATCCAGCAAATATCATAAGCAGCGGAAATTGTTCGATTTAACTGCCATGGTACTATCATCAACAACGTCTTCCGTACCTGGAATTAACCACTTTGCGTTTCATCACAGGTAAGAATTCAGTTCAAGTTTCCCGTGAGAATTCTCGGAAAATTCGATTTTCCAAAAATCGTTAGAAAATTTATATAAAATCAGCCTCTAGAGTGTTATGTCTGGAGATGGATTGCATTGATGTGACTTGTCAATAGGTATCGCAGGAAAACAGTTCAGTGCCAGTTTCCCATGGGAAATCTCGGAAAATTTGAAAAGTTTGAAGCCTAAAGTAAGAAATAAATGTCTAAAATCAGCCTCTAGAGTGTTATGTCTGGAGATGTCTTTTATTGATGTGATTTGTCGGTTGGGAAACATAAACTGAATTTATTAACTGCGATAGATATTGACAAGTCATAACAGCAAAATACATCTCCAGACATAACACTCTAGTGGCTGATTTTATACAATCATTTCTTACTTTCGGCTGGAAGCTTCTCAAATTTTCGGAGATTTTCCACGGGAAACTTGAACTGAATTATTTTCCTGCGATAGCTAGTGACAAGTCACATCAATGTTATCCATTTCCAGACATAACACTTTAGAACTTGATTTTAAACAGTGATTTCTTACCATCGTCTGGACAAATCACTTAAAAATGATTCAACTTCTGGTATACACTCTAGAGGCTGACTTTATTCCAATTTTGTGGATTCTTCTGATTATCCGATATTTTCCACGACTAGGTTAAACAATGTTTTCCACGTAAGGCTATTTGACAAAAATTTCATCATATTTCATATTTTATCCACGTATCCTATTTACTTTCGGGTGATAACCACCAAATTGTTTATTTTAGGTTGGAATAATATAGCATAATCTGCATTATCGACTTTTTACGTTTAGGTGGAAACTTTCGGCTAACTTTAACAGGGTAATATAAAAATGGCCCACTGAGCCTACCATGGAAAAAGTTAAAATACAAAAACCTCTAATGATGTGCGTATTACATGAGAGCTATTACATGAGGGCTAAAAACGAAAAATCAAAATGATAAATTAAGTCAAAAAAAAAAATCTCTGCCCTTTCCAAAAAAACTGAATGCAAACAGACAGCAGCGGAACCCACACGTCTTGTATTATTCATCAAAATATAAACTTAATTTTCCAGTGTCCAAACATAACACTCTAGAGGCTGATTTTATAGAAATTTTCTAATGATTTTTGGAAAATCAAATTTTCCGAGATTTTCCACGGAAAACTTGAACTGAATTTTTTCATTCGATAGCTATTGACAAATCATATAAAAACGATTCAACTTCAGATATACTCTCTAGCGGCTGATTTTATTCCAATTTTGTGGATTCTTATGATTTTCCGATATTTTCCACGGCTAGGTTAAACAATGTTTTCCAAGTAAAACAATTTACAAAATTTTTTATTTAAATCCATGAATCCTATTTACTTTCGGCTGCTAACTACTATTTTTTTTTTTTTTTGTTTTCGGCTGGAATGTTAATAACATAATCTGCATTATCGACTTTTTACTTCCGGCTGGAAACTTTCGGCCGCAATTTCTAAATCTGCATTACCATTTCTTTATTTTCGACGGACTAACATAATCTGCATTATCGACTTTTCACTTTCGGCTGGCAACTTTTGGCTAACTTTAACAATATGGAATTGCGCAGGATTGGATAATTTTCGAGGTTATTTGAAAAACACAATTTTGCGACAATGGTTGCGAGGATGCTGAATTATCGTTAAATCAGTGAAAAATTGATAATTTTTTTGAAAGCTCAAACTCCTGATTTATCAAACATTTATTTATTTATTTTAGATCTATTTTTACACGGTCCTTTTTGCACGAATTTTTGTTTTGAAATGATTACAATTACAAATCAAACAAAAATAAGAGCCAAAAGTTATTCTGTTATTTTTCATATTTTTAGATCCAATTAAATGATCTCACCTAAAACTGTTTTAACATGGTACTTTTTGCACGATTTTTTAACATGATGGGAGAGTCACCGTCTAAAAACTGGTTCAGGGTATATCTTAACATAAAGAGGATTTCAGCTTCGATTGTGAAGGGCACCTTCACGCAATAGCTCAGTAACATAGTCATTCATTCAAAGTAAGGCTACTTAAATTTTAAGAAATATTCAAATTGTGAGGATTATATAAAATTTTAATTGTAACTATCTAAATTTTCAGCTTTATTTTGTAATAAAATATTTTTGATTAATAACTTTTGGTTTAAATTTCATTTTGAGGTACAAACAATTGGTAGACTGTAGTGCTTAAACTTATTTGCAAGAAAACGAAACGACATGATATACTTAGATTTTAGTATGTCTAATCGAATTAAATTGGGCAAAAGGTAATAAAGAAATTAAAAAATATGTTCATCGGCCGGCTAAGGGTAGAAAAGGACATTTGAAAAGAAATGAAACAACATTTTCATAATTATTTTATAGTTCCAATTTATTTATCTTTAAAATGAGCCAAATCTTATAATTTTCGGATAATTAGTTTTATTTAATAGCAAAAAATATAATGGCTGTATCCTAAAATAACATGAAAACTTTCACTCAGTGCTAAACATTCAAAACATAAAAATCATAAAATTAAAACATGACTTCCGGTCATATTAAAGAATTTGTAATTTCCCGTATATTTCTCCATATATTTCTGGAGCTAGGGAATACCTTTTCAATTTGAATATTTGACAATTTATTTAATGATTCCATCTACCATTAGGACCTGAATCCCGATGTCAGATGACAAGGGGCTTATTACCCTTAATCAATTTCATACAAAACCGCACTTTACATTAGGCATTTTTTCAGATATCATGAGTACTATCAGAACAAGAGTCCAAATGTGTGACAAGGGGTGTTAAATAAATTTATTTCTAGTTTGATGGGAAATTTATTCAGATATTCGGGGTAATCTGAGAACCTGAGTTTAAGTTTGTCATAAGCGGTGTTTATGTTCCTTTGTCAATTTTAAAAAAAAAAACGCAATTTGAAATTTGAAATTCGAAAACGGAAAATTCGATACGGATTTTATTTAGATATTTCGTGTACTACCATAAGTTGAGATAAAACTTCTGACAATGGGTGTTAATAGTCCTTTATCAGTTTAAGACAAAATCTCGATTTGACGAATTAAATTCGAAACACATAACGTGTACTATCAGATCCTGTGTCATAATTTCTGGTAGTATTGGCATGAAAGGTGGTCGGAATTATGCAATTAAACAGAGGACCATATAGTGCGTTCATAATTAGATGATGTATTCATATTTTAAGTGCAAAATAAACATTGTCGCTGACGAAAATATTTATTCCGCTTGAAATGTCTGAAAAGTTATAGGAGATTGAATTAACTATGAAAACCGTGAGGCCACTTATCGATTTAAGGATTATTTTCTTATTGATAAATTAATTCCTTACCCAGATTTACTATTAATGTTTTTTAATTTAATATGTTCCGAAGATTGTAAGAGAATTCAATCCAGTTTCGAACTGATGAGCTTATGATTATGGAAAAATCAATCCTCTCATCAGGCCGCGGCGACTGGACTGACTATACCACAATTTACATTCTATATATACAGAATGTCCTGTGCTTTATGTACTAGCGAATCGTACTAATACAGATAAATTCAATTACAATTTTTTCTTCTTCACGACAATCACATAAGCTATGAACGCTAATTTTACTTTTTAATTTTTGTTGAATGTTAATTAATTCTTGTAAAATCTTTGGAACATATTAAATTAAATATTAAATAAATAGAATTCTGTCTATTAGCCGGTTTTCGTTGTATTACCGTTCGTAAATACTAAAATGTTTCTACGTGTTAATAAAAAACACATTTAAAAAGTGTCGTAAGACCGGTAGCATATTTAGAAATTACAAGAATTAATTAACATTCAACAAAAATTAAAAAGTATTAATGTTTGAGAAGATTTCATTTTATTAGTCCCAAATTTTTTGTCTGATAATTCGCTTCAGGAGTTACTCTCAATGATTGGAACTAAAGATTGCAAAGCATCAATTAGATTATCTACATTTTGTATATACCAAACCCTAATACTTCAGGTAATGACTTCAATGAATTTCAGTACATGTCCGACTCGATTGGTAATACCACCATCGTTTCATCGTTGTTCATCGACAATGTGCCAATGTGTCGCTCTCATTTTTCAAAATACGAAATCATGCTCGTGAAATTTTATTTAATCTACTTACTCAACTTCTAATTGGACCAACTAAAATTTTCGATCGGGGAGATGACATTCTTTTCCTTCTCGCTTTAATGTCAATGTTGTTTAAAGTTATGGCAAAGTAATGCACTTTAACTTAATCACCCGCACCTCTTCAATTAATGCCGGTGTTCTTTAGGGTTCAGTATTTTTGCCGACTTCTTTTAAGTTTTATTAATGATTCACTATCATTCACTTTTAATATGCACTCTTGCGATTGCCGCACACTTTTTTCGCATTAAATGTTCTATAATCCCATTCATTCATTTCATTCACCTCGGTTTTTTCTGTTTCGTATTTTTGAAATAAAATGTTGACATTTCTCTGTATCCATATACGTAGCAAAATAACATCTATGTAGCCATATCGCCCACACCATTACTTTGTCGCTTTGAATTTCTTCTGTTATTTGAATAATCAAAAATTAGTCCATATGCGAGCATTATATCGGCTAAAATTATGTTTCTTATTACAATTGTAAACAATTTTTTTAGAGAGGAAGTGGAGAGGTGATTATTAAAAACAAATGCGACTGCGCAAAAATAAGCAATTTTTGCATCAAATGTTGTTTAAAACTCCGCCGACGACATTTCATCAATAAAAATCCAAAAATCAAAAGTTAAAAAATTTTTCTCGATTAGAATATCCATAGTCAATTTTAAATTCTGAAATTATGAAATGACCGGTCCCTGGTCAGCCCACTTGAACACAAATAAAAAGACCCAAAATCAACTAAATTTTCTCTTTTAATTTCCACAGCACGCACTTGATTTATAAATTATCAAATGGTTGGTCCATAATAATAAGCAGATTTTCCATCACATATTGTATAAAGCTCCATCGATGTCATTCTTCAACAAATGTTGTACACAATTTCTCAATTGATGAAATTGACTCAATAAAAGTTGAAAGTTTCAAAATCAAAGGATTTTTACCGAATGTCGGCCATATAAATAACAATTAGCGTCACATGATCGACTCTTTCAAAGTGGTGAACGACCTAACAAATAATGGGGCAATGGTTTTGCCTGTTGATAAATTCAAATAAAGGTCAATGGATATATAAGGTGAGAAACTGCACAATTTCTACATATAGAAGAGAACACTTTGTGTAAACCAACTCCAGATTGGAATATCACTTAAAATCATCAAAATATTATTATTTTACGTTGCTGGCGCTCCCGTTTACTAAAAAAATTGTTTACACTTTATCTCGAGTAAATAAATCACAGCATCTAATAAGCTAATATTGATTTGATGGCAAACAAAACAAACAAACAAAAAAATTTATATTTTATCAAAATATTTACAATTGCATTTGAAAAATATAAAAAAAGCAAAATACAATTTAGAAATAATAAAATTATTAACCAAAAAATAAATAAATAAAAATCTTAAGTAAATTCAAAAAAATAAAATAACGAAGAATGTAAAATGATTAGGTAAATATTCTGATTTCATCTTGAGCTAATATATGGTTAAGTATTTTTTCGAGTAATTTTTTTTTCTACTATCGCGCATTTTTGAGTCTAGTATCCTAAAATCATTCAAATTTGTGTTTACCATACAGAAAAAACAAAATTGGTGTGATATAATCAACTTATGAATTAATCAATAATTTAATTATCGTGAAGGTGATCAAATAATTTAACTGGTAAACAAGTACATCATGCATTATGTATAACCCATTTTGTAAGTTTGTATTTCGCAGTTTCAAATAAAAAAATTGATATGATCTTTGTGGCGCTTCCATTGTTATAGGTATTGCAACCTCATATATTGATTATTTGTGAACATTTATTGTGTGCTTGATTTGTTTTAGAGGTGTGTAAAAGTTTTGTTTTATGGCTCGCACCAATTATTGCACTTCCATAATTGAATAATTAATCCAACCAGCGGATATTAAGTTGAGTATAAATAATTTTAATATTTGGAAAGTGAAGTACCTCTAGTTCGCAAAATATTAGGTTTCGAAACACCGTAAATTGTCACAATTATCCTTTCAGTTACTGGAATGACGTATCCACTATTATATATAATTAAACATTTTTGATTTAATTATTGATTTTTATTTTATTTATCCACTATATTACCTCACGCCGCTGCCTCCCTACATATTTAGATGTGATGGCATTTAAAATAAATAACAAATTAGGGAGCTAATATACACCGGAATCTATAAGAATACATGTAATGATTCCCCCAAATTCTACATCGGACAAACTGGCAGAAGTTTTAAAGTTTGGTTTAGAGTAATCTGCACAACATTTAACTACAGAAAAACATAATTACACTGACATCAACACAAACTCACAGGTATTTCACAGAATACGGAAAGGATTACTATTGAACAGATTAGAAGAACTGGAAATATAGTATACAAGGAACGATATAACCCCTTGTTACGAAACGAAAAAATTGACCGCAACAAAATTAACGACCTCATTTTAAATCCATGATTAATATCCTTTTGCACAAACACACCCACACACACCAGATGGTCAACAAATTCTTCTGTTTTTTATCATAAACACGCACCAGATGGTATATACAATAAAGAAGCGCGATACCACCCCTTTAAGGAAAAAATAAAAAATTAAATAAGGGGGAAAGAAGATTCATAAGGAACGTAGGCACAAAATAGGGTATAAAAGAAGTTTTTAGCATAATTTTAGTTAGTGTTTGTTAGAAATTTGATAAAGGAGAATTATCCGCAACGATCGTAATTTTATTTTCTAATAAAATAAATGTCACGTTAAAGAAAGTGACAAAATTAAAATATTCTGTTTTATTATAGAAAACTTTTAGAAGAATCGAGGACAAAATGCCGTTTCAAACACTCTATTCGGAAATGAATAATGTAACAGTCGGAAATTAATGCTGTAATCATCTAACTTAATTATCTGCCCCTACGATATCTTTGATACATCCAGATACTTAATCATCGTCTTCTTTAATATTGACAGCGCCAACATTACTGACAGCTAAGTAACAGCAGCAAACAATGACATCAGCAGCCAGGTCAACGCCTGAGAAAACATCAGCACAAACGTCAACAATATCTGCAGGAACTATGTAGCTGTCGACTTTAATGTGACAATCTTCGGAAGGTCCTACCTACCATTAGTACGGCAAAGCCTGGGCGATGGACTTTTATTAGTAGGATTGATTCGTCTGTTACTGATGATCAATTTAAAAGGTTCATCTGGAATAAATTTAAACTTCAGAATAATCGAGTTCGAGTAAAAGCAGAAAATACCTTTTTTGCGGAATGTGGAATTCAGTATTTGCACCAATTTAAATATTACTGCCGTTGATGCAAAATGGATGTTTCATCTCTCACTTATTTCAAAGGCTACCAAAATGTCCATAAAATGGCATCTAAGACAACAAAATGTCACAATTTTGTTATAAAAACAAAATGTTTCCAAACGATTATGTGGTTTATAGATTTGATTGATCGACCAAGACTACTAATAAAAAATTAGGAAGTAGATAGCCATTCATAAGTCAATTAGTAATGTAGTGTTTGAATTATCTTCAACTTTTGGTGAACACGTACACGCAGAGAAAAGATATGGTTGCAGAATGATCACAGCGAAAAAGGTTTGTTCCTTAATATAATAGTATCTTTACTGTAAAAATAGTTAGTTATCACAACAATTCTATAGTTTTCTATATGATAATAGTGAACATTAAATAACTGTAGAAATCATATTATTGTTTAAATTTTTGTCCTACTATTATTACTACAACTATTAGTTGCTACAAAGCTAAAATGACAGTGACAATAATGTAATCAAACAACGATTATTATTGTTGCAACCACTTGGTGCTTGTTTATGGTTTCTGTGATGTTAAAGTTGTTTGTAAGACTTATCCTGCAACCCTAATTTGCCGCAAGAAAAATATATTTAGTGATCCAAAATAAGATGTTCGCTAACAGCTTATAGTAAATGTTTAATAAACTGTAAGTGAGTCCAGTCATAGAACCACCTGAATTTTGCTTTTAACAAATAGTGTTACTGTATAAAAAATAACAGAAAAGTAATATAATTAATTGTTAGTTGAATGTGTAGTGTATATTATCATAATAAACAACGCATTTAAATATTTACAGTTTATTTAGAATTGTACCTGCAAATTAGTGTAAGAAAGTGTTAGAACATCTTTGCGGCCGCATTGATATACATAACATGGAAGTTAAGTAAGTAAACTAATTTAGATATAAGTGTGTGTATGTGGCTTTAGTAGCTTTACGCGTATACAGTTATAGTTCCTTAATTATTAATTACATCACATTTTCATGTGTTTCAGCATGGAATGTATTAATTACATCACATTTTCATGTGTTTCAGCATGGATAGACTAGAACGAATTCCAATGACCATATTATAATTTTAATAAATATGTAAATCGTTGTTCCAATCATGTTTATGAGTTATATATTCAGGACGATCATATTTATGATTGTATCAACAATGTCGTTGTTGTAACAATATAATATGTTCATTGCGCCCTCATAGGAAAACGTCAAACTTCACTTGAATGATATCAGTATTACTTAAAACCTTCAAGAGTTCAGTAGTGTTTTTTATTGTGCCTTTTTTAAATAAATTTATCGTAAGTGATTCATTTTTCCTTTTTAAAATAATTAAAAACAGTTAATCAAAAACCCCTGAATTTGTTTTTCTAATTTATTTTAATTAACATGCAAAATTAATACGATAATATTACAAGTGTTAGTGTACGTACGGTTGTTCAACACATTTTCAAGCAATGTCATCGACAGTTCTACAACACATTTGAACGATCACGTTATATTTATAATAACCATTTTATGATTGTCCAAACTTGTTTATGAAGGTATTATTATTACAGTAATTTTTTTCTCTGCTCGCTTAGTAAAATGAAAGGTTTTAAATTGATTAAAACTACCTTTGCAAACACTAAGGATATTGTTGGTGTAACTTTTAATGGTGTAAATGATTTTAATTTATTTGTAGAAGCAGGTATGATTGTATTATTAAAAAAAAAACTTTAAACTAATGAAATTGTCACTTTATTGTAAGAGACGGTGGGTTAATTATGAAATTTTATATGATTTACAATTTTCAGTTAGGAAAGCCTACAATTTGGAATCCGAATCTGAAATTGTTGTGTACTCTCAGGATTTTGTTGTAAAGGAAGAGATTTTTGCGGATTTTATTGCACAGTTTATTGCTTCACCAGACTTTGTTTTGGATATTAAATTATCAAGTAAAAATTGAATATAATATATGTACATAAAAACAAACTTCAAAGCTTTTTCGGTAGGTCAAAGAGTGCTTCAGTATTAACACCGACCGAATCGGAAGTTGATTTAAACGAACCTTCGACGATTGTGTTGGATTCTCAGGCTATTATAACGGAACCCATAGTTCGCACAATATCCTGCCTTGGTGAAACTGAATTTGTAAACTTTAGAGACGAAAACGCTATATTTATACAAACCAATTTTTTACAACAATTGCCTACGACTGAAGTAATTATCATTGTTTTCAATTATTTAAAATTCTGGAGAAATAAATATTTTTCAATTATATTAGGATATAAGAAATATAGATGACGTCCATTTATCGTTAACATCATACCAAAACGGAACCTTGGAGAATCGCGAGCGCATAAATATTGCAAAAGCTGTTATATGCTACGTGTTAAAGCAAAATAAATCAAAAATATAAGTTTGTTTACGCCGACTCAAAACATACAATTGCTTAGAAATAAAAAAAAAAACGAAAACATAAATTAGTATGTATCTTTAAAGTTTCTTTGCTCATTGCTATGTTTTGCATTTTATTCATTAATTTGTTAACTGTTTTACTTTGTTTATGCTATTTTCAGACTCACAAGAGACGATTTTTTACAATTAACGCAGTCAATAGTAGATATTTTTCCTTTTGAAGTAAAAGAAACGTACTATGTTTCATTTCGAAAAGGATACCTAGCTAAAGGGAAATTATACGATGCTTACAATAACTATCGATCTCGCCTCAGTGCAGCAGGAGTCATAAATAGAAGAATTAAATCAAAATCGCAGGACAATCAGAGTAAGTAATATAAATATAGTTTAGCAAAGTTTATAGCAAAAATAAAGTCAAATTATTATATAATAATGGTTTCTCGAAAAGTTTCAAGTGTAAATCAAGGAAACTTAAACATACCAGAACATACATTAGCTAGTGAACAGGCAAATATTACAACTGATCTTAAAATTTTGCAATCAGGAGCTGCCGAATGGCAAATAATATTAGCAAAGTGGAAAAGTACACATGTATTCAGGCATAAAGAGCTTGAAAATCAAAACTTTACAACCCTGGAATGTTTAGAAATATATGCGGTTCTTTCGAATGAAAAAAGTCACGAGCTGGTAAGTCGTCAAAATTAGATATTAAGTAATATTTTTAAACTATAATGTCCTCTATTTTTCAGTTTGAAATTGATTTTAAAATTTTTTATCCCTCATCTAAATCCATTAGTGATTGGAAATTGTTCTATTGCCAAGTTATTACAAAGGCAGAAAAATTGAAAGATAAGTGCGTTAAAGAAATATTGGCAAATATTGAGAGCGCGGAAGAAGAAGGTTAATTGAAATGAACGAGTTTTTTAATAATGAATTAATAATTGTAAATTATTATAATTATATTTCAGACTCAAAACTTGCTTTGACGTTTATGATAATTCCCTACCTTTTACCGAGCTCTAGACGATCGAGTAAACTTGAAGTGCAAAGATCTTTTATTTAATATTGCCAGGTAATAAAAAAACTCAACTTCATCATCAATTTCTCATAATTAATCATTGTTTTTTTACTATAGAATATTCTCGAAGCGGACGACGAAACCAGAGAACAAATAAAACGATTGAAAATTGAAAGCCAGCCTAAAATATATCTCATCGGTGACTCTCACAAAACCGTTTGTCTAGCATATGTCGATATATCCGGCCACAGATTAAAGTTTGAGAATCCACTAAAGGCAATTGAAGTTTGCTTTCACTGCTTTATGGGAACGAACATCAAATATCCCAGTCGTTGTGCTCATGTTTGGATGTTTATCCAAAAGCTGGTTTTTAAAATAAATACGCCTTGGGACACAATAATACCTTCCAAATAGGGTAATACTTGCATTTTTTCATTAAGTATATACATATTTAATTTTTAGCACATTTTTAATTACGATAGAATCGTAGGTTACTGAAAATAATTTTCTGTGTTCTCCTTAAGTACGAATTTTAGAATTATGAATTTATTTATTTGTTTGATTAAGTTAAATATTATCCTTAGTTTTGTTTTAATTGATATTTTGCTGATTTGAAATAAAATTCTTTAAGATAGAACTGTTAGTTACATTACAAAAATGGATTCAATAAATTGCTTTAGCTGTTCTGAATTATTCATGACTATCAATGAGTTGATTAGCCACATAAGGAATTGTCATCCAAACCAAACTTCAGTGTCGTGCTGCTACCGTAGGTGCTCGCGAAAAAATAGTCGGCTTGATTCCTATAGATTTCGTTTGAAAACTCATTATAGAAATATTGAAAGTGAATACTCAAATTTAACTAGAGCCGCTGTTGCCAATTGCAGCAACGCAGAGCTAAGTTCTAATATTGAAAACAATGATGTCTGTCCTAGCACTAGTAACGCAGATATTGTTCAACAGTTATCACTCCCAGATATTCGTTTAGATTTGTTGTAGCAAATTTTAAGAACTTATTGTAACGATTCCATTCCTCGAAATAAGAGTCAAGAGATTATCAAAAGCATCGTAAATTGTTATAGAAAATATTTATTAATTTTGAAAAATAAATTAAACGATTCTAATTTGACATCCGACGTGTTGGCTTTTGTGGAAGAATTGTGTAAGAACAGTTTAGTAGAATCCGAATATAAATTTTTTAAAGAACTTAAGAAAACACAATTTTTTATAGAAGTACAATTTATTTCCATACATAAGGAAGTTCAAGAAGTTCTTAGTTCTGATGGACAAACTATCCTCAAAACTTTGGATTTTTCCGTGGCTATGATGCCTTTGCGAGAAATGTTTGATGTTCTTTTTCAAAAAACAAGCTTTTTGCTTGAAACTATATCCTACATTATTTCCTTAAAAACTCGTGATCGAGCTGTAACTTATAATTTAATTCAAAGTGCACTCTGGAAGAACAAAAAAGATAAACAGTTTTTACAATGCTTTGATAATAGTGTATTATATTTGCCTCTATTAGTTTATTTTGATGAATTTGAGCCTGATAATGTTCTAGGATCCCATGCTGGGTCAGAGAAAATTGGCAGGGTCTATATAAAAATTCCTTGTATTCCCGAGTACCTACAGTCTAAACTTTCCCATATATTTGTTGCAATGTTAATATTTTCTGAGGATAGAAAAAAATTCGGAAATACTAGCGTATTTTCAGGATTCATCGCAGAGCTTAATTATTTGCAAACTACAGGAATTGAACTCAAAAATAAAATACCATATGGTCTTAGAAATTTAAATAGGGTCAAAATTATTCCTACATTAATTCTTGGGGACAATCTCGGGCTTAATACGATTCTTGGATTTTCAGAGAGTTTCTCTAGTAACTTTTACTGCCGCTTTTGCAAACTGAATCGTAATATTATGAAATTTAGTATTAAAGAAAATGTTGAAATGATGCGAAATCCTGAGAATTATGACTATGATCTTGCATTAAATGATTTTAAGGTTACTGGCGTGAAAGAAAATTCGGTTTTTAACCGTATCAATAATTTTCATGTAACACAAAATTATTGCGTAGATGTCATGCATGACCTATTGGAAGGGGTTTGCCATTACGAACTAATATTTATTCTAAATCGTTTTATAAATGACTATAAATTTTTTTCATTAGAACAATTGAACTACAGAATGCTAACTTTCGACTACGGTCCTATATACAGCAGAAACAAACCTCCCAGATTAAACTCAGATTCACTAAAAAAAAAATAAATTAAAGCTATCTGCTTCTGAGATGTTAGTTTTTTTCAAGTGCATCTCATTGATGATTGGTGATTTAGTTCTTGAATGTGAAGAATGGTCATTATACATACTTTTAAGGCAGATAGTTTATTTTTGTTGTGAATCAGATCCAATTCAAGATGGAATAGTCGAACAATTACAAGAATTGGTGTGTGAACATAATCGTTTATACTTAAAACTTACAAAAAGTACACTAAAACCCAAATTTCATAATATGCAACATTACGCAAATATTATGAGCAAAATTGGTCCTTTGAAACATATCTCATCAATGAGATTTGAATCGGTACGTAAAGTTTTGAAGAATATAAGCAATAGCTCTAACAATAAAATTATTATCTTAAGGACAATTGTTATTAAGTACCAAATAAAGCTTCTAGATTTGTTCATAAATTACAACGATATTATAGACGCGAGAGTTAAATCAGGCCCTGCAACAATTTATCATAATATGAACAGCCCTCTACAAAAATATGGTATTGTTTCAGCTCTTTCGACTTATACTGTGTCTTATCTCCAATACAAAAATATCCTATTTAAACCCGATATAGTTGTACATGTTGGTGAATACGAAGATGATATTCCATTATTTGGTTTAATCAGGCACATTTGTTCGATAGACCGTTCGTACTACTTATGTCTTCAAAGACTTTTAAATCACGGAATTGATTCACATTTTCATACTTTTCGGGTTGAATACGAGAACTATTTCTTTTCTGTGAAGGTGGACTCATTAGAATCCAATTATATTGGGTACATTTGTGTAACGAAAAATAATATTACATTTTTAAATTAATACAAATATTGGTAATTAGTAATACGTAATAATGTAGCAGATATGTAATAACTGGTTTTATACAATTATTAGAAATGAGGTTAGTTTTTATTATTCATTTAGATTTAGTTATGTCCACGTATGACAAATTAATGTATATAGGTACTATATTATTTAAATATTATTTAATAAAATTATTCATTAAACATCAATGTGTATTATTTCGACAATTATTTTTAAAACAATGATTTTTGTGCAATCATATTAAAATTAACAAAGTCGTGCGCTGAGAATATGATAGCATCCCGTATATAATGTTTTCTGCAACAAAATTGGGTGACAAACCACACTGTAGTGACTAACATACAACGTTTGTTACAATATTACTCCTAAAACAAAATGGTAGTATCGAACAAATAATGCTCTCTGCAACAAAAGCAACTCAAGAACTACATGATAGCAACCAACATATAATGTTTTCTGCAAACAAAGTTCCTCAGCACAACATGATAGCAACGAACAAATAATGTTCTCTGCAACAAAAGCAACTCAAGAACTGCATGATAGCAACCAACATATAATGTTTTCTGCAAACAAAGTTCTCAGCACAACATGATAGCAACGAACAAACAATGTTCTCTGCAACAAAAGCAACTCAAGAACTACATGATACCAGCCAGCATATAATGTTCTCTGCAATAAAAGTTCCCCATCAACAACATGGTGCCGACCAACATATAATGTTCTCTGCAACAGAAAATATATTGATTGTTACAACCAATATATAGTTATTTACATGATGGCAACAATAAAAAACCCAATCATTACATTATGCTCTTCAAATATTATTGCATCAACTATATTTTTTTTCTGCGTGTATGTGTTAAAATAGCTATGGCAAGAAGAACCAAGTATCTATACATTGCATCGCACACAATTGGGAAGATTTCCAAAGCTGCAAGAACACCAGATCATCTTCTTGTACTTTGTGATTTCAATCTATCCTAAATAAGGCCTACCTGAATCAGATTAACAATATACCAAATGAGAATGGGCTGATGCTGGACTTGATATTTGCTAATGTTCAGAATAGCATATTCGGTATTCCCTTTTGTTCTAAATGATGTGCACCTCAAACCTCTATACTGATATTATCAACACTAACGCTGATAAATTCTATAACAGAATCTCTGGCATATTGGAGTGAACAGTACCATTAACAAAGATTGAATCAAACAAAATCCACCGTGGTATATGTTGACGTTCTAGTTAATTTAAAAAATTTAAAAACAATGGCTTTTGGATAAATGAAAAAAATCAATTCGGAAACAGATAAGTTGGATTCAAGTCTAAATTCGACAGTTGTTTTAAAATCAGACATTAAAGCAACATCAAAAATATTCAAGATGGGGTTAAATATGATCCAAAATTGAAGTTGAAAGATATTCTGCAACAATGCACCTAGGTGAATCTAAATTGTCTTCCACTCAAGTTATAGTCAATATGTTTGCAAAATTTTTTCAATTGACATACAAGCAGGAAGATATCCATGACATCAGAAAATGTCAACCCGCAGATTACAACAGCTCTGCGGTGATTGTAACCATATTTATAGAAGACGGTTGTGGTCCGGACGGAATTCAATATTTTATACTGAAAAACCATACAGAACAATTTAGCTTATTCCCATCTTTAAATAAGGGAAAAGGAATTATATCTAATGTTACAGTGGTATTGCAACCACATCAATGATATCTAAATTGTTTGAAACGCTTGTATGCAAATGCTTTAAATCTATCATTCTGCGTCATCTTTCTAACTGTCAACATGGGTTTATGCCGGATAGGTCGACCACAACAAATTTAGTTGAATTTACCTATAGCGTTAGCCACTGCAAAGCTCTAGAAAGCCCGAATAACTTTGGCTTTTCAACTGAATATTTTGTAGTCTGGTTTTACTCATCCCTTTTTGATAGATCACAATTCATCGAAATTTGGTGAACGTAAAGATCACATATGTAGACCCTTTGATTTTCATAATAATTATTGAGAGTGTCGTCAATGTTATTGTCAACTCATAGCTACTTCTCATTGCTGATAACCTAAAGATATTCAAAATCACTGCCAATCCACACGATGTAATTTTAATACAAGATGACATTGATATAGAGTCAGCGAATAGTGTAACGCCAATCAACTTCATCTTAATTTTAACAAATGCAAAATATGTTTTTTCATCGAAAGAAATCACTTCTCATCATGCTAATCTCAATTTAGTATGATGATTACCATAGTCCTCCAAAGCTTGGCCCTTTTTCATTACCTTGATTCTGGTTGCAAATCAGCTGTTGTAATTGTTTTAATTCTCGGTTAGCGCCTTCGAAATTTGTACCATTATCTGATTATATAATGGACGGAGAGCCGCGACAAATTATGAATCGTTTGAGACTGGCTAGGAACGATTCGGTGGTCATGTCCGATACGACTTCAAAATGTATGACTTTGGTTGTAAGGAAAATAAATATACAGACGTATACTTTGTGACTCGAGCCTTCTCTTTTATTTTCATTTTTTTGTCAGAAATTGAGCACAAAAGTCTATTCCCTTAACATCAAATAGTTTGGTTGGTGTCAATCTACTTTCTGGCAGGTTTCCCATTAATTGGTTGAGGGTATTTGGTCTGGATTTGAAACATTTTATACAATTTCTGGTAATTTTTTGCTTGAAGTTTGCCCTGTAACGGCCAGTAAGACCTGTCGTACTATCGAGAGAAGGTTGTAACGGAATGGTTAGGATTTCGTTGATAGACATAACGCCAGAGGTCTGGTGCGGTATATGTAGCTGGCTAGAGCTCAGGGTCGGCGTGAGGTTTTCCAGACTTGGCAAAATGCTAGAATAACCGCAAGGAAAAAAAACCTAAACCATGAAAAGAAGGGAAGGACACAACCGCTTTGTTTACCGAAAAGACATTTGTATGACCGGGACACCAGGTATCGATCTTATTTACACGAGAACCATCACTTACTAACCCATCGCGACCCCTCCCCTAGTTCTACTCACTCATTTTTAACAAAATTAGTTTGACGAGAAAAGAAGCGAAGAAAAAAAAGATAAGAACGAGCACACATGTAAACAATTTAAGGATAAGGTGACCACTATGGCATATGACAAATATAGTAAACAAATATAGTAAATTAATAACAAAAACGCATCTGACGTGATCAGCAAAACCTGGCTCACATAAACAAGAGGTACCCAAAAAAAATGTTTTTTTCGTATTTTTCTTCTGAATTCAAACACAAAAATTCTACGTTAAAGAAAACAAAAAAAATAACAAAAAAAAAATCGCATAAACAACAAAAGAAGATAAAATCTCTAATAATTATTCTAGTCATTACAAAAAAAAAAATTCCATTTGCGTTTTTTTTTTTTATATGGGACGATACCTGAGGGTCGACCAACGAGAATCTCATCCGACCTCGCCTGATCTGGAACAGCCTGTATACCCGCTACTCGACGCTGGATTCCACGCACACACCTCTGCCCGCTCTGCTTGGTTGATGGGGCAGCCGCCAAAGCAAAAAAAAAACACAATCCGCAATCACCGTAACAGCACACCGCTATATATATTTTCTGTCTCACTTTTAATATATTCACCAGAATGCAAGATTTCCTTTTTTTTTTTTTTCCAATTGGTTTATTAACATGGATGGATCATCCCTACCACAGATCTAAATCACTTACGGTCGGTGTTTTTTTTTTTTGACCAACTATGTCAGACAATAGAGCAAAATTCACATAATATATTTTTTTCTTCTAATAATTGATGAAATTTAAATAGAATTAAACTGAGTTTAGTTTATATACAATATATATAATATATATATATATATATATATATATATATATATTTATATATATATATATATATGTATATATATATATATATATATATATATATATATATATATATATATATATATATATACATATATATATATATATATATATATATATATATATATATATATATATATATATATATATATATATATATATATATATATATATATATATATATATATATATATATATATATATATATATATATATATATATATATATATATATATATATATATATATATATATATATATATATATATATATATATATATATATACATATATATATATATATATATATATATATATATATATATATATATATATATATATATATATATATATATATATATATATATATATATATATATATATATATATATATATATATATATATATATATATATATATATATATATATATATATATATATATATATATATAGTTATAATAACATAATATGCTGAATACATAGTTTAACCGGATGCTATATCGCCACGCGCATATCATTTAAATTGATCACGCCATGCCAATGACCAGACATCAATGTAATGTGAGGATAAATAAAATCTTTTTAGATAAAATAAGTAGCATAAGCACTATTTCCAAATTACAATAAATAATAATACTTCTTATACTTTTTAGATTAAATATGTAGAATAAGCATTTTCAAAATCATTATAAATAGATAAAATAAGAAAAAGTAGTTAGTTATAATTATGATTTAAAAACGTTAAGTTCGAATTTGTAATAAACTCGGGTTAAATCGTCGGGTTAAAGAGAAATTTGTGAATAAATAAATTTTTTTTTTATGTTTTATTAAACGTGAAATCCAAAATTGGCGCAGCCGTGCGGTAGAGTTTTGTGTAGTGTCGTGTTAAAGAGTGCCTGGATTAGTGCAAAAAACTAACTCTCAAGAGGATCCGTCGGGTCTCGTATAAGAAAAACCGTGTTTTTTTTGTTTCGTGACATTTAGAACTAAGGGTTATTAACCGTTTAATAGAGTTGTGATTCCGCCGCGCAACATTATATAAGTACTCAAAACCAGCTCTCAACGACAGTATTAAGGTGCTATTCCACTTGACTAAATTGACTGATAGTAAAATTAAAGGAAGACAAAAATATACATTTGCTGGATGGGCGAATGAAACAAAAACCCTACTCAGTCAAAAAATATTTGTGTCTGTAGTAGTGTGACTGCAATAAAAAGTATCAAATTGAGGACATTTTATAGCAGTCACACTAACACACATGCATAAAATTCGCAATATGATGAGAAATATTTCCCGCACACTAATTATTTTATGGTTATTATATTTTTATACCGCTTCTCCTTAAAATTTTACTTTAAAAAGTAAAACTAAAAAACACATGACGTTTTTTTGGTAGAGATTTTTTTATTTTTACGGAAAATATACTAAAAAAGACAATTCTGATATGAGTATTAATAATATTTAATTTTTTAGATAATTTTGAGATGTATAACTAACCGAATTAATAGTAATATTTAGTTTTTGTTAATAATTATTGATTATGTTTTTGTGTGCTGTCAAAATTTCTCCTGAAAATTTTGCTATAAACAAAAAAAACTTTGTATCTGTCTATTACATAGAGTTTCGAACTTTTTTCTCGGTTCCTCTTTTTTTACTATCAGTCAATTTTTCTAGTGGAATAGCACCTTTACGAATTGAGTTTACGCACTACAGGATAGACGTAAAATTGAACCCCGTACAAGGTAAGAAATTATTTTATTTATTTTTTTTTCTCTTCAACCCATATATAATACTCGTGTACTACAAGATAGGCACGGTATTCAAAAAATAAAAATAAAATTATATTTATAGATCAGTAAGCTATATCTGTGAGTTATAAGATAACTACAAGATTTTCCATCAAAGGAAAGAGAAACTAATCCAAAACTTTATAGCTAATAGGGGTATAAAGTTAGATCCAACTGAAATGTCAGAAATGGATCAGGTCATGGGTCAATTAGGGGCGATAGCGGAGCAATTAAAGCAGCTAAGCCTAAAACAAATTGAGTATGATCAAGTACTGGCATGGCGTACTTAAATAAAAAAACTGAGGCACGGAATGAGGCCCCAAAAAAAGAAATAATGGAAACTAGGCAAGCATTAGACCTTTTTAGGATCCCAGACCCAATAAAATCAATTCCGTCTTTTGACGGTAATCGAAAGCAAGTAAACACTGAAACGGCTGAAAACAGCCGAAGAAACGTTAAAAATATTTCAACCGCTGGTGGCACAGCAACAATTTCAATTGTACATACAGGCCGTTAGAAATAAAATAGAGGGGATGGCATGGGACATATTATGTCAAGCCAGTGATCCGGAGACCTTCCCAGATATAAAACAGATCTTGTTAGACGCCTTGGGCGATTAACAAGAATTATCATTTTATAAATCCCAACTTTGGGCGAACAAGCAAACCGAGAACATGTCGGTTCATAGCTACTACAATAAAACGAAAGAGATAGTCCTATACATTAAAGGATTACCAAAACAAAATCCCATATATTATAATTCGTGGCAAGCGATCCTGACATTTATCGAGGAAGCCATATTTCGGTTTCGCCTAGGCGGCGAAACGAAAGACAACAGAGGAAGCTTACGCCTTTCTCTGTAAATTTAGTACGAATGAATGTATTTCAAATAATACTAAAAAACCTAATTATACTAATTTTAATTCACAAAGGACCAACCAGGTTGGCCCAATGCAGTCGAGAATCAATCAATATCAAATAAAACCCAAAGAAAATAAAGAACAAAATTATCGCAATTGGTCAACACAAGAAACACCAATGGAAGTCGATCCTTCAACAAGATCACGAAATACATTCAATAAGAAACTCGTGAACAATCATGAAGTAGTCATAGAAAAGGGTGATATTGAAACAACAAATGTGGAAAATTTCCACGAGGAACAAGATCCATACTCCGAAAATTTTCAAACAGTTTAAGACTCAGACACGGAAGATTAAATTTTCTGCCGTATCTAATCTGCCAAAACAAAATATCAAACAAAAAAATAAAATTACTTATAGACACCGGGGCGAATAAAAACATCATAAAGCCTAACGTAATATCAATCAGTTTTCTAGAGACAAAAAATACCTCAATTAGGAATATACTGGGAACACAAACTGTATCAAAAGTGGGAAAATTTAATTTTCTTGGTCATGATTTACCAAGATTATACTATTATGAATTCTATTTCCATAAATTTTTCGACGGTATATTAGGGTCGGAATCTATGGCGGAAATGAACGCTAAAATAGATTATGAAAATAGCACAATAAGTTTAAACAATAAAGAAATTAAATTCTATCGGTATTATCCAACGGATAGCTTTTACCATCACGTAATAACATTTGAAACAAAAAAAGATGAAGACTGGGCAGTGTTCGAGTACAAAAATTTAAACGAAGAAATAACTTTGAGTCCAGGAATCTAGAAAGCTGGAAACAATAGGTTAACAGTGAATATACTAACAAGTAGTCCAAAACCACCCATTCAATTACCTAAATTAGCTCTGATAATAAACAATTTCGAATCAATACAACCAATTCCGGTTAAATTGAATTCAACAATCAACAAAAGCACCAAAGAAAACCTTATTAGAATAGATCATTTAATTGACACCATTTATAACAATCAGAAAGCACTGTTGCGAGAAGATGAGAAACTGTCCTCCACAACAGTAATTAAGCATAAAATAGTTACCACAGATAACAGCCCAGTATACACAAAAACATATAGAAATCCATACCACCATAAAAAGGATGTGACCAATCATATGCAAGAATTGTTGGATAGTGGGATTATACGCCATTCTAAAAGCCCATATTCATCTCCAATTTGGGTAGTGCCAAAAAAACCTGACGCATCAGGAACTCGGAAGGTGAGAGTGGTGATAGGCTGTCGGAAGTTAAATGAGAAAACTATAAATGATAAATTTCCGATTCCACAAATCGAGGAAATCCTTGATAGCCTCGGGAAATCCATATACTTCTCAACGCTAGATCTGAAATCAGGATTCCACCAAATCCAGATGGACGAGAAGTACCAAGAAAAAACGGCATTTTCGACAGATAAGGGTCTTTTCGAGTTCATTCGTATGCCCTTTGGATTAAAGAATGGTCCAGCAACATTACAACGGGCGATGAATCATGTTTTGAACGGGCTAGTAGGGGATGTATGCTACGTATATTTAGACGATATAATAATAGTAGGATACAATTTGGACAACCATATAAAGAATCCCGGAAAAGTCTTAAAACGATTAGAACAATTTAATCTCAAAATTCAACTAGACAAATGCGAATTCCTGAAAAGAGAAACAGAATTTCTAGGCCACATAATCACTCAAAACGGAGTCAAACCAAATCCGGATAAGATAAAAAAGATCGTGGATTGGCCTTTACCTAAAAGCCCGAAAGAAATTAAACCATTTCTAGGACTCTCAGGATAATATAGACGTTTCACAAGAGATTATTCTAAACTCGCAAAACCAATATCGAAATACTTAAAAAAAGACCAAGTAATCGATATGAAAGATCCAGCTTACGTGGATGCATTCAACACTCTAAAAAGAATTCTTACCTCAGACAAAATCCTAGCATACCCGGACATTTCAAAAAAATTTATATTGACAACGGACGCATCAGATTTCGCGCTGGGTGCCGTATTGTCACAAGTGCAGGAAGGAGTAGAGAGACCCACAGCGTTTGCTTCACGAACGCTTAATTCAACGGAATGCCGATACGCAAATAATGAAAAAGAAGCATTAGCGATTATCTGGGCATTAAAAAAATACCAAGCCTACCTATACGGTAATAAGTTCACATTGATCACCGATCACAAACCTTTAACCTTCATTAAGACATCAGAAAAAAATTCAAAAATTCTGCGTTGGCGATTGGAACTAGAAAATTTCGACTACGAGGTAAAATACAAGGAAGGAAAAACCAACGTCGTGGCTGATACCCTAAGTAGAATACCTGCAGTTGAAGGGACCTCAGAGATAAATTTTAATGAGGAAGCCAGTACTACTTCACGTGAATCTGGCAGAACGACAGATAGTTCGAATAAAAACGATTTTGGAAACTCACCACAAAACCAATGTAACACCACAGGTGATAGTGATACTGTGCACTATTCATATATTCGAGCGCCCCGTGAATTATTACAGGAATCAGATTCTGTTCAAAATAGCAAACATCGACAAAACTATCACAGAGGAGATATATATATATTCCCAAAATATAATCGCACAATAATTGCAAAACACACATTTAACAAAGAAGATATTACACACATTCTGAAAAATTATCATAGTGGGAAACAATCGGCTATCTTAGCCCCAGAAAACCTACACAGTATCATACAAGAATCATTTAGAGAAAACTTTTCAATAAAAGGTCACTTTGTATTTGTAATAAAAATAGTAGAAGATGTAACAAGCGAAGCTAGGCAAGATTCAATAATAATAAAAGAACACGAAAGGGCTCACAGAGGGATACAAGAAAAAGAAAAACAAATTAGAAAGTCATGTTTTTTTCCAAATATCGTAAAATAAATAAAAAGCTATACAAATTCCTGTAAGATATTTAATAGGCACAAATACGATAGAAAGCCGAATAATATAAAAATATCCCCAAGACCGAATACAAACAAACCATTGGAGAGAATACACGTAGATATCTTTTCTAATAATAAGAATAGTTTTTGTCGATAATCGACTCATTTTCAAAACACCTACAGATGATAGAAATCAAATCGAAAAACCTAGTAGATGTACAAAACGCAATAACCAAATACTTTACTTTATTCGGCATACCGAATACAATAATTACTGATCATGAAACAACTTTTCAATCTATCCAATTCAGGGAGTATTTAAGTAAATTAAACGTTAAAACTGACTATGCCTCATCGTCCGAATCAAACGGACAAATAGAGAAGACACATTCCACCATTATAGAAATGTACAATACGAATAAAAATAAACTCCCCAACGGAACAACTACAAATATCATAGAATTAGCGGTAGCTCTCTATAATAATTAGATTCACTCTTCCACTGGTTTCCCTCCAAATGAAGTTATTTACAATCAGGACAATACAACAGACCCTAGAGCCATTATGGACAAAGCCAAAATCATTTTCTCCGAAATTAGCAGGAATTTAGAGAAAACAAGAAATAAAATTATTGAGAAAAATGTACATAAAGAGAACCCTCCTAATCTACCAGAAGACCAACTGGTATACCTGAAACCGAATGTGAGAACAAAGACACAACCAAGAGGTATCGAAATGATAGCTAAAAATATATAAAACAAAACTTTCAAAACAAACAGAAATATCAAAAGAAATATAAATAAAATAAAGAGGATAAAAAGGAATAACTAAATTTTTTCTCCATTTCAGAAAAATGTTTTTAAAATTATTAATGTGAATAGTAATAGTTAAATTTGGCAGAACACAAAAGTTAGAGATGAGGAATTTGTATGAAAACCCAATTGTAATAATAAAAGCAAATGAATGTAAATTACAAATAGGAAATATTAAATTAGTACATCCAATAAATTTAAGAAACTTAGAAAATACTATAGAATCAAAAAATAAGTTTGTTAATAGTAAAGTAGACCATAAGTTAGAAATAAAGAAAATAGTAGAACAAAAATTAAAAAAATTGTATGATAAATTTTACCAAATTAAACCCACACACACATAACAAGGCATAAAAGATGGGACACTTGTTGCTCAGCATGGAAGTGGACAGCCGGAACTCCAGACGCGCAGGATTTAAGAATTATCAACAGTTCAATGGATGATCTAATAAATCAGAACAACCAACAATTCCAAATAAATGAAAAAATTAATAAGCGAATACAGTTAATTACGGATACTGTAAACAAAGCGCTAGCAAACACTACGATGGCTAACAAGATAATATTGAACGAAATCGAGTCAATCACAACAATAATAAACATCGATACGGTTAACAGCGTCTTAGAAGACATCCAAGAAGAAATAATTAGAACAAAATCGGAATTGCCAAGCAACAAAATCCTTTCTCTGAAAGAGATCATTTTTAAAAAGGATTTAATGACCAACCAAAGTGTGAACATCTCCCTACTCGATGAAGCTCTGCAACTTATTACTCCTAAAATAGCAATGAATGATAAAATCCTTCTTTACATCCTACATATTCCAAAACTAGAGGACGAAACCTCAACAGCACTAATGATAATGTCATTAATCATCAACAACACGATCATCAGTAAATACCCACAACATCTCATCAAAGCAGACAAGAAATTGTTTACAACGACGAATTATCACAACTTTGTGCAGAAACACTCTGACATTCAAGAATTTAAAGATAGCTGTATCAAACCTTTTGTAATGGGCACAAAAATTCATTGCAATATAAAAGGCGTTTATTACGACATGAATGGAAGGCGGTAAAGTCAAAAATGTCATACAATGCTGGAATTGAACATTTTAATGTACGTGATGAATTGATAAGATCTAGATCGATGAAGCCACCTTGTAATTGCAAAATGAAATGCTACCAGAACTTGAATGGAGATGATCGTCAAAAAATGTTTACGAAATTTTGGAATTTAGGGAACAAGGATAGACAATGGAATTTTATTCTCAATTATAGCGAGGAGACAAATAAGTTACGGACAGTTGTGAATCCAAAAATAATACGGAATCCAAACAGAGAATATTTTCTAAGTTCGTTCTCTGGAATGCCTTCTGATAAAATAAAAGTGTGCAGAGAAATGTTCTTAAATGCATTGGATATAAATTCTCAATGGGTACAAACTGCATATAAGAAACGAAACGATGGCCAAGGAATTTTAGAACCAGATAAACGGGGTCGATTTGTTCGGGAATCTAATGTTAAAACACATCAATCCAATCAATATGTGATAGAACACATTAAATCATTTCCAGCAATAGAGTCACACTACTTGCGAAAATCGGTTACTAAAACCTATATAGAAGGAAACTTGAACGTTGCAATTATGTATCGCCTCTTTTTGGAGTGGTTGAAGGAAAATGGTGTATCATGTAGTGTTACTGAAAGACAATACAGGGATCTATTTAATACACATTTCAATATTGGTTTCTTTGTCCCCAAAAAAGACCGCTGTGAAGTTTGCACGCGACAAGACAACCTTCCTGATGCTCAAAAAACAATTCCTGAAAATGTTTTGGCTTACAACACTCATATTGAAAATAAAAAATTGGCTCGAAGTTTAAAAGATGCTGATAATTTAAGAGCCATTGGTAGTGAAAACAAAATAGAAGCAGCGGTTTTCGACTTCCAAAAAGTTTTAGCTACTCCCCAAAGCGACACCTCCGTATTTTACTATAAACGTAAATACGCCGTGTATAATTTTACCGTTTATAGTCTTAATCGCAAGAAGGCCTATTGTTTTGTGTGACATGAAACACTAGCTAAACGAGGATCTTCAGAGGTGGCAAGCTGCCTTAAAATATTCATTGAAAAACAAGTCGAGAAAGGATACAATGAATTTTTGTTTTGGTCCGACAACTGTTCAGGCCAAAACCGTAATAAAACCATATTTACATTTTATGTGTGGGCAGCCAACAAGTATCAGATCAAAATTACACACAGATTTTTGGAAAAGGGGCACACTCAAAATGAAGGTGACAGCGTTCATGCTACAATTGAGAAACGGAACAAAAATATGGAAGTATTTATTCCGGCGCAATGGTACTCCAATATACGGTGTGCAAAAATCAAACCACCTTTCTTTTGCGTCATAGAAATGTGTCAAACAGATTTTTTGAATTTCAAAATTTTATCAGACGAGTGCAATTTTCTGAAAAATACAGACAATGAAAAATTCTTGTCAAATAAAGTTCGTGAAATAATAATTTCACCTGAAAATCCGACGACACTTTATTATAGGACCGATTTTCGTGTAGAAGTTGCAAAATTTCTAGAGTTAGTGAAACCTAAGAAGCCTAGAGGTCGTAACGCAAAAAAAGATATTACGTTACAATTATTACAAGGTGTTGAACCAGAAAAATTGTATAATTGTTTGTTACCAATATCCACCAAAAAGTACAAAGACTTAATTTTTTTATGTAAACATAATTACATTAAACAAGTTTACCACTCATTTTACGAAAATTTGCCTCATGTTGAAAATATTTCAATTGTAGAGGACGACGAGGAATGCTAAAGATTTATCTGAAATAACAATGAATGTGATTTGTTTTTTTAATTTTAAAATTAATTTTATTTAAATTTTTGAAATAAAAGACTGAATTTAAGCTACCTGAAAATCGCTGATTTATTTTTTTATGAACTGTTCAGTAGAAGAATTTCCAAATTTATATTTTCTTGTATTCTGATCTCCATTTTTTGTTTTAAAGAGTTCTTCTTAGTTTTATTTCTAGTTATAGTGTATTCATTCGTTACTATAGTATAAACGCGTTTTGTACCACAAAGTAAGAAAACATTTTTTGTTCCAAATTAGATAATTACTATTTACTATTAATTTTGTGTTTAGTTTTTGTAAAACACCTCCAATTTATATTATCACAATATTATTTATGCTGTTCTACATCAATATTTCTACATAAAAAACAATGACAATGTTATTTGTGATAGCAATTTTCGATTTAGCCCCAAATGAAAGTATAACAAAACGTATTAACGGAATTTCTAAGTTCTGAAATGAAGCTAGACAGTCGTTTAAAATTTTGGCAATAAGCTAATACAAAAACCCATCATATCCACGAAAAACCCTTCGAAAAAACTATAAACTTTAAAATTTAGGAGACAAAAAGTTAAAAAGTGCTCTACTGAAAAATCGATTTTTTCACTTGTAATACTATTAATAGGGATGGTCGACATAGGAGATTGTAGAAAAATATTTACCTTCAATATATGTTGGTGGTTTAGTATATAAGATTCTGTTTTTTTTATTTTAATGTTGTTTTCTCTCTTTGTGTTTTTTCTATTCATGAAACAACTATAATGTTATAGATAAAACATGATCTATACAAACACAAAGAAAATTTTAGTGCATTCAACTAAAATAGGATTCTTATACTTCATATAATCGAGTAAGTTTGAGTCGAATCGGAAACCGCCTTATATAATCCATATCAAATAGTTTATTTAGGTATGATTATTTTTTTTACGGGGTATTATGAACTGTATTAAATTAAATTAAATTAATTTAATTAATATTAAAAGATTATAAATTAACTAAATTATATAAATGAAATACTAATTTGGAAATATTAATTTGGAGTTGAGTTGAGATTTGGTTTGCAACATATAATGACGTATTTTTTATGCATGCCAAATTTTGATTAAACGAATGTGAACAACGTGGAATTATGTAAATGCAAATCGTGATGCTAAACTTTAATCGATTTGTTCGGGTTTGGGTTGCAGTTTTCACATACAAACGTCAATATTACTTATATGGTACACCGATTAAATTTTTAAGAAAATAATTTTTCAAGTTTCTTTAATTGATTTATTATTTTACTTATTTTGCATGCTTGAGTCTGCAGGGTAATATGTCCATAAACGAAGTTGAAGTTTTATGGGAGTATATAAGTAATAATTTTCGAAGATGTTGATTTTGTTTATTTTAATTATGTCAACAGGATTTGTAAAACTACTTCATTAATAATAATAATAATTTTTGATGTCCTGATTTAGATTTAAGGAATCCTGAGTTCTGGCATTGGATTCCAGAGGAACGAGCATCTAATCATATAGTTAAAATGTGCTGTCTTGTGCTAACCATTTATCATTTATTGCTCTAATAATTTACTTAATATTAATCGCTTAGGAGACTGCAAACGGGTTGAATCTGCCCCAACTTATAACCATATCCTATCCATTAGTTTTGGTATGTGTAAATGGGTGTACGGTGTGTGCTCGGGAAAATTGATGATCCTGTTAGAATAATTATTAATTTAAAAAATCAAATTTGGTATTATGGTGATTTAATAATTAAATTTAGTTATCAGAGTTGCCTGGGAAATTTTATAATAATTTTATTTGTTGATTCTTAATATAAATTTTATAAAGTAATTGAATCCATAATTATATATTTTCTTTTCTGGATCGGTAGGAAATTGATGATTAGTTTTAAGATAAATTTTATGTTTAAATGGTTTTTAATGTTTATTTTAATTCTGGTTGCAGTACGTAATATTTAATTAATTAGATATAAAAGGACCATATTTTATTATATTTTCGGTCAAAATTTGGCAAGATTTAATAGTAAATATTTTTTTTTTTCTGTGTAAGGTGTCGATATGGAATTCGTTCATTAGCTAATTTAAAAGAAAATAGTAAATTACAAGGGTCCTACGGTGCACACTTTTGAAATCTGTGGAAATTTGGCGAAAACAAATTAAAGTGTTTGATATTTTTTGTTGTAGAAGCGATATCTCAGCTCCAGAGAGTCACGATAAAATGATTCTTACCACAAATATTCTTCTGAATTAGTAGATATACTTGATAAGGGGGACTATTTATCTTAAAAAAATATAATATATGCATGATATGAAAATGAGGCGATCAGGGTAATCTAAGGTACTATTATTGCCTATCTGGCCTCATACGTCACTATACTTAGCCTCTTCCATCTCTAGTATTGGCCCTATAAAATTCAAAGCTTTACTAAAACACATACATGAATGAGACTGTGTGAGAGAAATTATAAAAAAGTATTCTATCCGCATGATATGAAATTTAAGCACTCAGGATGTATTTTGTACTATTTTTGCCTCTCTGGCCCTTTATAAGTTAAGGCTTCAACATTAAACATGGGATACATACTACATATCTTAAATTTGTAATACAAAAAAAATTGTTTTGTTCCTACGTACAATCACGTAACAAAATTAGTTTAACCAATAGAAAATTTTCAAATAACATTTTCTCTACATGTAAATTTTTTCTGGAATCGGCTAAATGTTATATACCTACATTTTTTCGAGATGGTTTTACATTTTATATGGCACAACTGAAATCTGCTTTCCCATCAAAATCGTTATTTATCTGAGTAAAATCGCATTTCCAATTATTGTAAATGTAAATTTCAATTAATTTATTTCCCTACTTACTTGTCTCTTCGTTAATTGAAATTTAATACAAAAAAATATCAGCTGATACCATGTACAATCACAAAAAAAAACGAACAGAAAAGAGGTATTTGTATTTGGTGGTATACGTGTATATATTGTAAGTCTTATGTGGTATTTTTTGATTCCGTGGCTCTCCTATGTATATACAACAAGTATGTATACATATGTATATTGTAAGTAAGCTGCTTAAATTGTATTTGATTTAAAAACAATGTACTCACATACATAAATTTATGTATACATAAAACAAACTCTGTACTTGTAACTAAGCACTTATTTGATATATTCGTACTTGTTCAAAAATGTATATAATACAACGAATATATAAGAAACAAACTACAACAATTTTTTTTTATATCATTTCAAAACTCCCACTCGACACACCCGAGAGCTACACATACAATTTTTATTTTATTTAAATTTTTAGTTTCTCGTACATATTTGATCCGTATACGGGAGTGAATGAATAGATGTTAATTTTTATGAACATTGCGGTGGTACTTTGCTTTCATTGAGAAGGTAGACTAAAAAGATTAAAGGGCATCTATAAACAAAAAAAAAAATTACGATGGACATTATCGTGATACGAATGCGGGTTTTATACGACTAATTACGGGGTAACGACTGTCTATCTAAAGGCGTGTGCCCAATATATGGTGAGTTTTCAAAAGTAGTAAATAATGTTGCGATGACAAATGTGAACAAGACGAAGGCTAGTTTTATTTAATGTATTGTGTATGATAAGTGGTAAATGGTGAAGATGCGCCCCCCACGTGAATTATTTTACATAAAATAAATATTTATTTAAATTAAATTTTATCATTTCTGATATAATTTTAATAAATTTGTTTGATTATCATTAAATGAGAAAATTGTATTGTTTAATTTATGTATGTTGTATATGAATATGAGGGAAGACCCGAAATATAGTTTTGATTAGAGAGAATAGAATTTGATTTTTTTTTTAGATTCAACAAAATTTTAAAAGGGGTTCAATTGTAACCAAGCTGCTGTTGTTAAGTGAAAAGATTTTTTTTTTTTTTTATTAATTTAGTGTAGTTGTGCACTCTTGTTTATTATTAGAGTTACGTTTTTAATGATTAATTTTAATCAATTTGCTTATTCGTATACGTATTTTGATTTTGCTTAATTTTAAGTGGATAAATGGAAAATGATTATGTATTTAGGTACATATTATGTACTAGGTTATATAACACATATTATTATAATAAATAGTTCAAAATACGATATATTTGAAAACAGTTTTACTTCAGTTATAAATCAAAATTAGAAAAGCTACTAAATATCAACACACTTTTATTTATACGAATGTAAGATCCTATAGTTAAATAATTTTCTATAAATTTTTGAATAAACAATTTAAACATAAATTAAAATTTGAATACATAAACAGTTTGAAACATTGATGCACACCGCAGTGAAATTGCGAATGACCTATAAATAATGACAATGTGCAACATATGTTTATTAAAAATTATAATTTGTCGGATGGATATATGTACCTAAGTCTTGTAGTTTAGTTTTGACCAAATTTAAAGGAAACTTTATTGGAAATATATACTTACTAATTTGGCCTCTGGGACAACAAAGAGCTATATATGCACTTTCTGAAGTTAAACAGAAATTTTCATCAGAAACATAAAAAGCTATAATAGATAAAGGTTTTGTGATGCGAATGAAGTTTATCATAAATTAATATTAGATTTAAAAACAACAACAAAATTGGGTTTGTATTTGTTTAAAAACGCATACATTCGGGCGAATTTATTATGTGCAGGAACAAAAATTCATTCAAATCAAATATTTGAACTTAATGCTAAATTTCAAAGAAATCCAAATACACGAAAATTTTCAAGATTTACACTATTTGTGATTTCACAAAGTTAATCCCCTTAAACTTAATAACGGGTCAAAGCGTTGAACTATTAATCTACAATGTTTGACAATTTAAACATTTATTCTTATAAATGTATAACAAAATTTTCTTGTATGGGCAAACAAACTACTATGACATTATGATAGACCTACGCGTATACTTTAATCCTGCTCATCCGCTAAAATATCATATTGGGCTTACCTATTGATATATGGATTAATAGACAATTTGAAAACAGGATCTTATGCATATCTAAGAAAATCGATATTTTAAAACTTTCTTTTATCTTAAAACATCTCACTATGATTTATCGATAGGCCTATATGTGTAGTATGATCAAGCTGATCCGCTTAAATTTCATATTGGGTTTACCTATTGAAATATCGATTTATCGACAATTTGAGAACAGAATCTTGTGCATATCTAAGAAAATCGATATCCTTAAACTTTCTTCTATCGGAAAACATCTTGAAAAATTTTATGTTATATGATTTATAACAACAAAAAATTAGCAATATTGGAAATATCAAAACAAGGCTAAGTAACTATTTACATGTTTAATTCTAATTATTTTATTTTGTTGTAGGTCGTTGATATTGCTGGCTGGTGATTTATTGGATATCGACGGGTGATCAACAACATTCTCCCGCCCGTTAACGATCCCGTCGTTAATTATCTTCTTGTTCTGGCAGTTTGCATATTTTGACAATGGGTCATTTCAAAATCGATGTTGAAGTTTTTAATGTTACGACCCTTACTATTCCGCGGTCATCAGGATGCAGTTTAAGAATTCTGCCAAGCGCCCATTTGTATGATGGTAAATTTTCCTCTTTCATTAATACGACATCGCCGACCTGGAAGTTTTCGTGCACTTTTCGCCATTTATTTCGCTGTTGCAGGTTGTGAAGGTATTCTGTACTAAATTTTCGCCAAAATGACTGAACTCGCTGTTGGATAAATTGCCATCTTGTAACTCGGCCTGCCTGCCGGTATCTCTTCACTTAATTCCTCTTCTGGTAAGTAGAAATTCGCAGATCCAATTAAAAAATGGGCTGGCGTTAACACATCAGAAGATGCATCATAATCTATTGTTGCATATAGTGGCCTTGAGTTTAATATTGCCTCGATCTGGGTTAACAAAGTAGCCATCTCTTCAAATGTAAGGTGAGTGTTGGAGGTACATTTAACAAGGTGACCTTTGACGGACTTAACAGCCGCCTCCCATAAGCCTCCAAAGTGGGGTGAAACGGGTGGAATAAAATGCCATTTCACTTGACACTTAAACAAATGTTCTAACAAATCAATGAAGGCCTCGGTGGTAAGGTCGCTTACCAATTCTATATGAACAGCCTTAGTAGCCATACAAATAAATAACGCGATATTGCCTTTAGTGAATCTGGCGCCTCTTCCTCTTTTTGATGCTATTTGTATGGGCCCCGCATAATCAACTCCACACGACGTAAATGCTCTGGTTGCCTTCAGTCTGGTTATCGGTAAATCTCCCGTTAGTTGCTTTGAGGTTCTCACATTACTTTTGGAACATACGACACATTTATTCACAATTTTACGTATGCTGCTTCTCCCTTCAACTATCCAGTATTGCTGCCTGGTCAGATGAAACGTCAATGATGTACCTGGATGTAGGCTTTGCTTGTGTATGGATCAAATAATTTCATGACTAAATACATGGCCCTTTGGTAAGATTATTGGGTGCTTGTAATCATAAGCGCAATCCGAATGCCTCAGCCTACCACCAACTCTCAATATTCCATCAGAATCCATAAACGGCGCCAACGATATTATATTACTGCCCTTTGAAATGTCCATACCCTTTTGTAAGCATTCAATTTCGCTCGCAAATGATTCTTTCTGTACATGCTTGATGATAATGTTTCTGGACACCCTTAGCTCCTCGACTGTTAAGTGACTTACGCTTCTTCAGATTCGGTTATTCTTTAATAATCGCGCATTTTTCAAGAATCTAAGAATGTAAGCAAAAACCCGAACCAATTTAGTGTAGTCTGATATTTTATCCATCATCATATTTTAATTATAGAATCTTGCTTCTGGACATTAAAAACGAAAATCCCGCCGTTTTTTCTTTCCTCTATTGGCTGCTCTATGTTGTCAATCTCCTCAATTTGTGCCATACAAATGTAGTCTGCTTTCTGCAACCATTCAGGACCATGCCACCATTGCTTTAAATGAACCAATTTTGATGGCAGTATTCCTCTAGATGCGCAATCCGCTGGGTTGTGCTCGGATCGTACGTGATTCCAACATTTTCGAGGGATCTTGTCTAGAATCTCTGACGTACGATTCCCCACAAACGTTTTCCATCTCCCTGGATGACTGGATAACCACATCAACACGATAGTGGAGTCCGTCCACGCATAGCATTTTACTGGACGCTTTATGGTTTCCTTCACTAATATTAAGAGCTTCGTTAGCAACTGCGCGCCACATAACTCGAGGTGCTACTTTTGTTTTTAGCCGCCATTAAAATTTACTGTGATTTCGCCATTTTCACCGATCGACCTGCAATAAACCACAGCACTATACGCCTTTTCGCTCGCATCCGAAAACCCGTGAATTTCAATTTGGTCGCCTTGTGGAATGTATCGCTTGATTTCTATATTTTCCAGAAGTCTCAACTCGCCTCGGATTTCGTTATATAAGCCTGTGATCTTGTCCGATAATTCATCGTCCCAGCCTAGTTTCAACAGCCAAAGATTTTGAAAAATTAGTTTCATTAATATGATCGACGGAGATAACCAACCAAGCGGATCAAAAACTCTCGAATATTCCGATATAATGGTCCGTTTTGTTACTTTTGAGCTGTCACTAAGATTTAATTTAAACGAAAATAAATCAGCAGTAGCATTCCATTGAAGTCCCAAAATTTTGGTTTCAGCTGAATTATGGAGTTTCGAATTTTCACCAGTATCCTCGCTCGCCGTAATATCAGGTATATTCGACTTTTATTTTCTGATATTAAACCCTCCCGTTAAAAGTACTTGGGTAATATCCATCTTCAGTCCCTTAACTTCTTCAACCGTATCCGCTCCGGAGATAAAATCGTCGACATAAAAATTTTCCAAAATATGCTGAACGATGCTGGGATGATCTTGCTGATTATCGTAACCTATCTGCTGCAATGTTCTAATCGCCAGAAACGATGAACTGGCCAACCCAAAGGTAACAGTATTTAGCTTCTAATGCTTCAGCTCACTTGATGGTTCATTTCTCCACAGGACTCGTTGGAAATGCGTATCTTTTTCAGCGACTAGAACCTGGTTATACATTTTCTCGATGTCGCCTGTTAATGCTACCTTGTAATTTCGGAACTTCATCAATATAGACCATAAGGTGGGCTGAATTGTTGGACCAATTAGCATTGTTTGGTTTAGTGAAACAACTGACGAAGATTTCGACGAACCATCAAATACTACTCGCAATTTGGTGGTTTCACTTGACTCTTTGAAAACACCATGATGGGGCAAATAAAAACATTTTGATTCATCAATAGATAAATCATTTTTATTAACAAGCTCCATATAACCCAACTTCATGTATTCGTCTATTACTTTTGTATATTGCTCGTTAATCAATGGATTAGATTGTAGCTTACGTTCCACTGAAAGAAATCTCCGTTTCGCCACATGCATTGAATTGCCGAGCCGTTCTGCTGATTCTTTAAAGGGAATCTCCACGATATATCTGCCTGCATCATTCCGTTTGTGTATTAATTTATATTGTTCTTCGCACTCGACATCTACTGGAGACACCAAACTTGTATTTTGTCTTCTTCGGTCGGTTGCACGTCTTCGGGATGCAATGTCAAATGATGGTTTCTGTGACATTTGCCGCATCCGTATTTTGACCTGCAAATACCTGCTTGATGGGTTGGTGATAAACAAAGAAAACACAGTTTCTTTTCGGACACAAACCCGCGCCTATCGAATACACTCAAAGCCAGAAATTGTTCACATTTGCTTATATAATGGTGTTTTGAACATTTACCACACACAGAATTAGCAGATACGGACTCTTACTGATAATTTCTTTGAATCGATAGTGTCCAACGAATCACTTCTCTTATTCAAAAATTTAAAAAGGCTTTCCATGGAGGGAAAGTCCTCTTCCGCTGTTTCTGTTGCCCATGCTTGTTTGGTAACAGCGTCCATTTTGTTCACCAAAATATAAATTAACCACGGATCCCTTTTCTCTGCTTCTGCGCCCAACACCTTTAATTCCCTGAGCACTTCGTCGGATATATCACACATCTGATGCAGAGCTTTCGCCGAGAGCTTTGAGATTGTTGGCTGATCCACGAACTAATTAATGAGGGTAGAAATCACTAATTTCTTCTTGTCGTACCTCTCTTTAATTTTCTCCCATGCTTCCACGTAATTTGCTTCGGTTACGGAAATATGACGAACCAATGCGGCAGCTTCACCAACCAACAGGCCCTTTAGGTATTGAAAATTGTGCATATTTGAAATTTTCGCATTGTTGTCTATCGATGCTTCAAACAAATCTTTGAAAGATGGGAACTCGGAATATTTACCAGAAAACGTAGGAATGTTGATCCTGGGAAGTCTCACTTCACTTTCTCTGTTATTCAAAATGGAAAACGATTGTTGATTCCCCATTAACTCATTAATTGAAGAATCGTGCGAACACTTAGATGCTTCAGATTCCCGATTTCGTTTTGTGCGAAGTAGCACCTTCTTAATTTTATAAAAGGTCTCTTCCAATGAGTTCTGTGAATCCCCGAATTTAGTCTCCTCGCCAATTATTTCCTCCAGTTCGCGATACTCCTTCTATTCTTCGTCGAGTAATTGAATATTGCTCTCAATTTCTTCCAAACACGTGCCTTCATCAAATTTCGTGATAGCTGCTTTGATATCGTCGCAATGATTTGAAATCCGTTTTAAAGCTCTTGCGTTAGACATTTTAAATTTTCGCTCACAATTGAATCACAAAACACAAATAAACTTATAGCAGACCACAAAACTAGAGAAACCGATTTTTAAACGAAATAATTCACGGAATTTATTTTAATATGCCGATAATGAGCACAAAATGAGTATGGAATAATTCGCTATTCCATTAACACACACCGCGTATAAAGTCACTGCCACCTATACGTCAACCACAATTTTAATTTAATTATAATGCAGCTTATATAGTTTTATGTATAGTCTCGCACTTAAATTAAGTCTTAGCACACAATAATCACTTTATAAAAATAAAATAAAGAATAAAATAAATCACAATTACCTACAATTATAGAGTGATGAATCACTCCTGGTTGGCGCCAAATCTCAAAGCGCGATATCGCCACTCAAGTAATTGTGTGCAAAATAATTGCTGGAAATCCAAAATTCTCCGCAAAATATTGTTGGATATCCGGCTCGAAGGACTATGAAAAATTTTATGTTATATGATTTATAACAACAAAAAATTGGCAATATTGGAAATATCAAAACAAGGCTAAGTAACTATTTACATGATTAATTCTAATTATTTTATTTTGTTGTATGTCGTTGATATTGCTGGCTGGTGATTTATTGGATATCGACGGGTGAACAACACATCTCACTATGATTTTTCGATAGGCCTATGTGTATAGTATAATCAAGCTCATTCGCTAAGATTTCATATGGGGTTTACCTATTTAAATATCGATTATTCTTCAACTTGAAAAAATGGATCTTATGCGTATCTAAGAAAATCGATATCTTAAAACTTTCTTCTATCAGAAAACATCTCACTAAGATTTTTCGACAGGCCTATGTGTGTAGTATGAGGTGGGAAAGAAGGCCTAAGTAATTGGTCTAAAAATAGCCCAAATGTCATCCTTACCTGCACGTGGTGCACCCTGCTAGATAACTAACGAGGCACTGGCGACCGAGACACGGCGGTATAACTGACTATCGAGAATTTAGTAAATGATCTTCTCAAACCAGACCCACTACCAACTCATACTGGTCAGAGTGGTAGATGTTTATGACCAGTAAAATAAACAATGAGTACAACGAATTCAGGAAATTGTACCCCAGGTGGTAACCCAGCTAATCAGCTGGCAAATCCACCCTTTAACGAGGCTGGCTCAAAGGATTCTGGAGTGAGCCAATCATTGTTTAACAGCTCTTTTGGGCAACCCAACCCATTTGAACAACAATCCAGGGTGGGTAGATCACCACCACCAATAGCGAACACCTTAGAAAGGGATAACGCAGAACTGCGCAATAAGATTTACGAAATAGAAAAGTTAACGTTAAATCTAAACGAAGACCTCAAAAACTTACAGCGAGAAAACAAGGAGTTAAAAGATGCTCTAAATGCAGTAATGTCTGAGAAAGAAATCACTATGATAAACAACACCAATGATCATATAGAGGTTATGTATGAAACAGACGAGGAAGAACTCAAAAGAGAAACGGGATGGATTCTGAACCGTAACAAAAAAAAAAAGAAACGTAAGATGAGTAAATCACCACAGATTTCACCCGATTCGAAACAATCAGTTGAGCAGCTTCCAACCGGAACTAGGCACGTGCAACAGGAGGATAAAGCTCAGGTTCCGTCGGAACAGAAACGATCAAGTAATGAACTCCCAACCGGAAGTAAGAATGTACAACTAGAGAAAAAAGTGTAACGGCCACCTCCAGTAATAATATCTAATTGCAATAATTATCAGAGTATTAGAAACATCATGGACAACAATCATATAGAGTTTCAAGCTACAGCGTTAAATAGTGGTGATATCAAAATAAATGTCACAGACGGTGATAGCTATAGAAGGTTAACAGGAGATCTTAACGAAGAAAAGACAGCGTGGTATTCCTACGAAGATAAGCAGACAAGGCAAACCAAAGTCATTGCTAGGAAGCTACACGCTTCATGCAAACCAGAAGAGATAAAATAGTATCTTTTGGAGAAAAACTACAAAATTAAAGAAGTTACACAGCTGCTAAAAAGAGGTGACAAAACACCTCTTCCATTATATATGTTGTCTTTTGAAAGGACAGAAGACATTATAAATATTTATGCAATCAGCGAAATACTCCATATGAAAGTGCAAATAGAAGCAGTTAAAAAATCTAATCTGATCCCCCAGTGCAAAAAGTGCCAAGTCTACGGAACCACGCAAAACTTTTGTAATAAGGAGCCCAGATGCGTGAAATGTGTAGGAAAACACCGGACGGCTGAATGTACGAAACCAAAAGACACCCCACGAAAATGTGTCAACTGTGGAGAGACACACCCAGCCAACTACAGAGGTTGCATTGTTATAAAAGAGCTGCAAAAAATTCGCAACAAAACAAAGGAAACTTCAATAATTACCAGGCCAGAAATTAACTCAGCCTCAACAATAATTCCTACAAATTTAAGGCCACACCAAACATTAAACCAGCTATCAAGAACTAATCCAAATGTAACATTTGCTGATGTACTATCTACTGGAAGTTCGAGAAGACAACATAGTTCTCTTTTATTTATTGATTCAAATAATAACTAAACTAATAAAATACTACAAGATATTCTTGATAGACTTAGTTCGCAAAAAAAAAAAAAAGCTAGAAAAAGCCTTTATATCTATCCTACAAAGGCTCACCCTACTCGAAAAACATGGCAAATAATTTAAAAATTCTTGCAAGGAACTGCAATGGTATATTGCAACGACAAAATGAAATACAACTATTTCTTGATTTAGAAAAAATAGATATATGTTTATTATCTGAAACACACCTTACTACTCAAAGTCATATAAAAATCCGCGGTTACGAAGTTCACTCAGCAGTTCATTCTAATAATAATGCACGAGGGGGCAGTGCCGTGATTATAAAAAAAGATATTAAATACCATCTGCAACAAAAACTTGAAAGTGATGAAACACAAGCAATTAGCGTTAGCATTAAAACCCACAATCACAAGTTAGTGGTATCCGCAATATATTGCCCACCTAGATATAACATCAAAGAGAATGCTAATACTCAGTTCTTCAAGCAGCTCAGTGAAAAATTTGTAATCGGGGGTGACTTCAACGCTAAACATACCGACTGGGGATCAAGACTAACTACAACTAAAGGGAAAGAGCTTCATCAAGCAATAATTAAATACAACTGCAACTGGCATTCTACTGGAAAATCAACTTAATGGCCCAGTGATCAAAATAAAACACCAGACCTAATTGACTTCTTTATAACAAGAAAAATCCCGGTTGATTATATACAAGTGCAGGAAGGATTGGACTCCACATCTGACCACTCCTCTATATTAATGATAATAAGTGATACAATAATTACTAATGATAAACAGCCACTGTTAACAAATAAATGTACTGATTGGAAAAAGTTCAGGAATGAACTAAACAATAGCATCATTTTAAACACACAACTTTCATCAGAAGAAACATTAGAACAGGAGATGGAGAAGCTCGTCAAGGACACATGGCTAGCGGCGTGGAAAAGTACTAACACAACAAACAAAAAAATAGCTGGCAAATGCCATCCAATGGAAATCACTAGTTATAGATAAGAGAAGTACCCGTAGGGAGTGGCAACGTACACGAGACCCAACCGTTAAAAATAGATTAAATAATTTAACACAACAAATACGTAGAGAAATACGGGAATTTAAAAATAAATCAATAAATTCATACCTACAATCTCTCACCTATGATAATGGTAGTGATTATTCATTGTGGAAAGCAACCAAATATTTGAAAAGACCAATAAGAACAAATAATGGTCACCTGGCTAAAAGCAAAGAAGAAAAAGCAGTAAAATTCTCGGATCATCTCGAGCGTACTTTTCAGCCAAATTTAACAACACTTAACCAACAGCATATATTGTTCGAAAACCAAACAACTATCGTGAGACAGGAAATTCCATTAACTAATGCTAAAGAAGTAAAACAAGTAATAAAGAACCATGTTGTACTTAAAAAATCACTAAGATATGACCTGATAACTGGAGAGATTCTAAAACAACTGCCTAATAAAGCTATTAAAAAAATATCGGACATAATTAATGCTTCCTTCAGACTCCGTTATGTCCCTCTATCTTGGAAATTTGCGGAAGTGATAATGATACCTAAGCCAGGTAAGCCACCAAGTGAACTGGCCTCGTACAGGCCAATATCACTTCTTCCAACTATGTCAAAACTATTAGAGAGATTGTTATTAAAACGAATTAAACCAGAAGTTGTAAAATCAGGAGCTGTTCCGTCCCATCAGTTTGGATTTAGAGAGGAACACTCCGCAATCGACCAACTCCATAGAATAACAGATATAATAGAAAAATCCTTAAAGGAAAAAAAGATTTGTTCAGCCATATTTCTTGACATAGCGCAGCTATTTGACAAAGTCTGGCTAGATGGTTTAATATTTAAATTGGAGAAAACACTGCAATTTGAGTATTGCGAACTGCTAAAGTCATACCTGAAAAGGAGATATGAGTCTCGCAGGGCCTTTTCTTTGGACCTTTTTTGACACTTCTCAGTGTCTTAGGGCCTTTTTTTTTCGTACTGTTTACTAGCGACATAACACAGACGAGCAATACAACTATCGCCACGTTTGCAGATGATACTACAATTCTAGCTGTTGGTGACACAATCGGTAAAGTCACATTCAAACTACAAATAGCCGTAAATATTATATAAGATTGGCTAGCTAAGTGGAGAATTAAAGTGAATGAATCGAAGTCTACTCACATTAACTTCACTAATAGATCAATAGAACCACTACCTGTGACTCTCAATAATATCTCTGTACCACATCATCCATATACACCTTGGTATGAATCTTGATGTAAAGTTAAAGTGGAAAATACACGTGAAAAAGAAAGCAGAAGAGCTTCAGTTAAAACATATAGAAAAATGTACTGGTTAATTGGAAGAAACTCTCAGTTATCCATTCATAATAAACTTATGCTTTATAAACAAGTACTCAAGCCGATCTGGACGTATTGTATTCAACTATGGGGATGCACCAAAATCAGCAATCAACAGATAGTTCAACGATTTCAAAATAAAGTCCTAAGAGGAATTGTAAATGCCCCTTGGTACACTCGTTATAGTGACCTTCATAGAGATCTCGGAATAGACACAGTCGCAAGTGAAATAAAGAAATGTGCTCAAAAACACAAGGAGAGGCTCCATCATCACCCTAACATCGAAACTGCAAGACTTCTTCATCAAGAGGGTATAATAAGAAGACTCAAAAGACTAAAACCTTTTGAGTTACCTGAATAGTCCGCACAATGCAACATCAACCAAAACAACACTTTATTTGAAGAATACATATGAGTGCTTTATTATTATATTGTCAGAGTCAAACGCTGTTAGTCAAAAATAATTAGTTACTTTGTAAAAAAATTTTATTCATAAAATTTTATCATAATCATTCAAAAATTTTATCATAAATAAAATTATTAAAAAAAAAAAAAAAAAAAAAAATGTGTGTCAAGCTGATCCGCTTAAATTTCATATTGGGTTTACCTATTGAAATATCGATTTATCGACAATTTGAGAACAGGACCTTTTGCATATATAAGAAAATCGATATCCTTAATATTTCTTTTATCGGAAAACATCTCACTATATGATTTTTCGATAGGCCTATGTGTGTAGTATAATCAAGCTCATCCGTTAAGATTTCATATTGGGTTTACCTATTGAATTATCGATTATTCCACAGTTTGAAAACAGGATCTTATGCATATCTATGAAAATCGATATCTTAAAATTTTCTTCTATCGGAAAACATCTCACTATGATTTTTCGACAGGCCTATGTGTGTAGTATAATCAAGGTAATCCGCTAAAATTTCATATTATGTTTACCTATTGAAATACCGCTTATTCGACCACCTCAAAAATTTGATCTTATGCATATCTATGAAAATCGAAATCTTAAAACTCTCACTATGATATTTCGACAGGCCTATGTGTGTAGTATGATCAAGCTGATCTGCTTAAATTTCATATTAGGTTTGCCTATTAAAATATCGATTATTCGAAAACTTGTAGCGGAAACATTTTACACCGCACAAATTGTTTACATGCAACTACAATATCCCCTAAATTGGTTACGTCATCATACTCATCAACGTTTTGTTATTTGTTACCACGGTTAATAATAAATCAGTGGTTACTCGGTCGTTGACAAATAAAGACACAACAATAATTGTATATATATTATATGTTGTGTAGGATTCAAATAAAACTAATATGTGGCTTTCAATTTAATATTAATACAATAATTATATCATATGTCGTATATTTAAATAACTGATAATAATAAATTAATAATAAATAATTAATAAAATTGCGTTCTGTGTTTGTTTCACTGAAATAAATAACTTACCTACATACAGACAAGTGACGCGAATGGAGTTTGTATGTAAAGTTATATTGGTGACCATCGACAATAAAATTAAATTAAAATTATAATAATTACAGTGAAACATTAAAATATAGATTGAAACATAAATTACATAAAAACTATAATAATAATAAAAAGAACTAAACAGTGTTGGCTCGCTATAAGAAGTCAAGTTATCACATAGTCACGCCGAATTCGACCTTACGGTAAAAATAATAGAAAATCATCCGTAGTTTTCAAAGCCGGATTCGATCAACAGAAACCACGATCAACATTGCGCAACATATTTTGTATTTTGGATATACAAAATACAAAAATTTAAAAATCCAGACGAACTTTAGATTACCAGAAAGTTGTACAAAAACAAATATATAAATACATATATTCCCGCATCATATTAGCAAAACGGAATCATCATTACAGTAAAATTGCCGTTTTACCATTGCATAAACACAACAATTGAAGAGGATCGTTGAACTGATATAAAAATAATTTTGTACATCTATAGTAAATGTTCAATTGTGTAAAATCTTGTAAAAATTGAACGCCACACATACATATATTTATATATATGTATATACATTTTTTGTTTCTTGGACATATTTTAGTTTATTTTGTTGTTGTTGTTCTTATTAACATTTAAAAAAAAAAAAAAAAAAAAAAATCTCGAATAATTAAATATGTCGGTGATGGGAAGGATAACGGAAATAATACAAGCAGTGAGGAAGCTAAGTTGGATGATAACAATTTGGAAAATCGGCCAAATGAAAATACAGATGCTGATTCTAGCATTGATTCAGTTAAGATAAAATTACCTCCATTTTGGTCCCACAATCCACAGGTATGGTTTTTTCAAGCTGAAGCTCAATTCAGTATTTACAAAATTTCTTCTGATTTGACTAAATACTTTTTAATCATTAGTGTATTACCTTCGGACATTTGCGATAATATTATAGATATTTTATCTAACCCTCCTACGGAACAAAGATATATTACGCTTAAAAACGCTCTTTTACAACGTCATTCATTATCGGAAGAAAAGCGTTTAGAAAAGTTAATAGAGCGTGAAGACCTTGGTGATAAGAAACCGTCAGACGCTTATAGATCCATGCAAATATTAGCCGGAAGTAGTGTTAGTGAAAATATTATTAAAAATTTATGGTTTCGTCGACTTCCTCAAATTGTTAATATTACATTAATATCTGTTGGTGATAAACCTATCAACGAATTATTATCGATAGCTGATAAAATATATGAAGCGTCACGGTGTAACAATAATATTGCTGAAGTTGGCCAATCTAGTCAAAATAAACAAAGTCAAGCATCCAGCTCACCACACGTAACCGATTTTGAAAAGCGGTTAGCTAACATTGAATCCATGATGTTACAAATGACTACGCGAGAACATCAACGCTCATTTCGATCACAATCCCCAGACCGTTATCGCAGACGTTCTAGGTCTCGAAGTATTGGTTCAAATAATTTTATTTGTTGGTACCATAGAAGATTTGGGGATCGTGCTCGCAGATGTTTTTGTAAAAATTCTGGTCCGACACAAAATTCACAATCTGAGAATAACCCAAAATAATTCAATCGACTGTCGCAGCGACGGACAGGCGATTGAATTTTAGCAGTCGCTTAATAGTTCATGATACCAATAATAACTTATCCTTTCTTATCGACACAGGTGCGGATCTATCGATAATTCCGTTTAAAACATCTTTACGTAACAATGCAACGCGGGATGAGAATCTAATTTTAACTGCAGCCAATGGTTCGACCATTAATACGTACGGCACGAGATTACTGAGTGTTAATTTAGGATTGCGTCGTAATTTTACGCATCCGTTTGTAATGGCTCAAGTTACTAAGCCTATCATTGGGGCAGATTTTTTAAATAAATTTGGATTGTTGGTGGATATTAAAAAGAAACGGTTAATTGACTCTGAGACCACTCTTTCGGTTAGAGCAATAACAATCGATAATACCACACCAACACCATTCAGTTTTGTAGTGAACAATAATTTTTCTGAAATTTTGAAAGAATTTCCAAACCTAATTTCCACCCCAAATTACAATGCAAGAATTAATCATTCAGTTGTGCATCATATTGTTACGAAGGGCCAGCTACCTTATTCCAAGCCACGAAGATTAAATCCAACTAAGCATAAAGCTGCGTTGCTTGAATTTAGGCACATGGTTGAATTGGGAATTTGTAGGCCCTCTAGCTCGTCGGTCTCATCAGCATTACACATGGTTGCAAAGAAGCAAAGCTCTGACTGGCGTCCTTGCGGAGATTACCGCAGGTTGAATGCCATCACCGTTCCCGATCGGTATCCTTTACCGCACTTGCAAAATTTTTCAATGTTCCTAAATGAGTGTCGGATATTTTCAAAGGTTGATTTAGTGAGGGCTTACCATCTTATACCGGTAGCGCCAGATGATGTTTTTAAGACAGCCATAACAACACCCTTTGGGTTATATGAATATACGAGAATGCCGTTTGGTTTGCGAAATGCGGCCCAAACGTTCCAACGTTTTATAAACATGGTGATAGGCGATTTAAATTTCGCATTTGTTTATATAGACGACATTTTAATCGCAAGCAAAGATGAAATTCAACATAAAGAGCATTTACGTTTATTATTCAATCGGTTATCTGAATATAATGTCACTATTAATATCACAAAATGCGTGTTTGGTACGCAATCACTTGAGTTTCTCGGTCATAAAATAACATCACATGGAATTTTTCCAGCTGACCACCGAATCGAAGCCATTAGAGATTTTCCGTCACCGAATTCGATTAGACAAATACAAAGATTTATCGGCATGATAAATTTTTACCATCGATTTATACCGCAACTAGCAGTAATGCTAGCCCCATTACTTTCTCATCTCAATGCATTGCAAAGGCTGCCAAAGAATGGCAAACATTTTTCATGGCCTAATGATTGTGAGGAAGCGTTTAAAAAAGCCAAGAATGCGCTATGCAATGTCAGTTTGTTAGCTCATCCAATTGAAAACGCTTTAATAAGTTTAACAACAGATGCTTCAAATATTGCTGTGGGTGCGGTTCTTCACCAATTAAATAATAAAGCATGGGAGCCTTTAGGATTTTATTCCAAAAAGCTTTCCCCAGCAGAAATTAAATATTCTGCGTTTGATAGGGAGTTGTTGGCAGTATATCAAGCTATAAAACATTTCAGGTTTTTCTTGGAAGGTCGCGATTTTACTGTATATACTGACCACAAGCCGTTGACCCAAGCTTTATCATCAAAAACTGAACGTTCTCCTAGACAAGCAAGACATTTGGATTACATCAGCCAATTTACGTCCAACATACAGTATGTTGCCGGTAAAGAAAACTCTGTCGCTGATGCTTTATCCAGAATTAACGAGACAGAATTATATGCCACAGACAGTAAATTAATTGATTTTAAAACATTAGCTGATCTTCAGATATCGGATGATCAACTGAAGACTCTTCTGTTAAACACTAACATAAGCTCGTCCTATAAGCTGAAAAAAGTTAAACTACCCGACATTGAAATTTATTGTGAAATTTCCACTGGTGCTTACCGTCCATATGTAGTCGAAATAATGCGACGGCCTATATTAGAAAAATTACATTCTCTTTCGCACCCAGGAATTCGCGGTTCTCGAAAATTGATATCATCTCGATATTTCTGGCCGAATCTTAACAAAGATGTTGGATTATGGGCAAAATCGTGCATAGCTTGTCAAAAATCCAAAGTGCATAAGCACACACGATCTGAATTTGGTCGGTTCGACGTGCCAGCGGGTAGATTTGAACATATTCAAATGGACATTGTAGGTCCTTTGCCACAATCGAGAAACAACTCATATATTCTCACTATCATTGATAGATATACTCGATGGCCCGAGGCGTATCCTATTCCGGATATGACAGCATTAACAGTAGCCAGTACTTTCGTAGAACAATACATTCCAAGATTCGGAGTTCCTTGCAAAATTACTACTGACCAAGGAAGTCAGTTTGAATCAAAACTTTTTGCAGAGCTAACTAACTTAATTGGATCTCATAGAATTCGAACTACTCCATATCATCCTCAAGCCAACGGAATGATCGAAAGGTTTCATCGTCATTTGAAGGCATCACTGAAGGCCAGAGGAAATACCACGAACTGGAGTATTGACTTGGCAATTGTGCTTCTTGGAATTCGTGCTGCCGTTAGAGACGACATAAAATGTACACCTGCTGAGCTTGTTTATGGGCAAACATTAAAGCTTCCTGGCGAATTAATTATCCAATCTCCAACAGATACAACAGCTGATTCAAACAGCCTAATTGAACATCTACGTAGTGCTATGAAATCATTGTTACCAACCGATACTCGACAATGTAAACAAAGCAATATGTTCATTCCAAAAAACTTGGACAACTGCGAATTTGTTTTTGTAAGGGTGGACAAAGTTAAGACTGGTTTCAGTTCTCCTTATGAAGGTCCTTACAAGGTGATACGTCGATTCAGAAAACATTTTGTTATTCTAAAAAACGATAAAAAAGTAAGCATATCTATTGATAGAATAAAACCTGCGTTTGGAATTTTAACATCGGCAGTAAAAAAAGAAAACAACCAAATTAAAACCATAACTTTTAAGGATTAGCCCATTTCTTAAATCTTACTGTTTCCTTCGGAATCAGCACTTGGAGGAGGGTGATGTAGCGGAAACATTTTACACCGCACAAATTGTTTACATGCAACTACAATATCCCCTAAATTAGTTACGTCATCATACTCATCAACGTTTTGTTATTTGTTACCACGGTTAATAATAAATCAGTGGTTACTCGGTCGTTGACAAATAAAGACACAACAATAATTGTATATATATTATATGTTGTGTAGGATTCAAATAAAACTAATATGTGGCTTTCAATTTAATATTAATACAATAATTATATCATATGTCGTATATATAAATAACTGATAATAATAAATTAATAATAAATAATTAATAAAATTGCGTTCTGTGTTTGTTTCACTGAAATAAATAACTTACCTACATACAGACAAGTGACGCGAATGGAGTCTGTATGTAAAGTTATAAACTTCTTGAAATGGATCTTAAGCATATTTCGCTATATATAATGCACTAAAATTAGTCAGAGTTATAAAATTTATTAGAAAAGTGTGGATTTGACTAAAGGAAATTTTCTTCGAAAGTTCCAAATATTTCTAAACCGTCGGACTCCACATCGAACATTTCATTAGTCCCTGCCCTTTCTTGGAACACTTCCCAGGATGAATGTGAGATGAATTTTTCTAAATTTTCCTTACATACAATTTGCACGAAACAACAAATTTTGTCTAAAATTTGCCTATTATTCGATCCGTTGCACGCTTCATTGATTTTCATTGCGAAACTTATAATTCATACGATATGGAAACTTCATGGTACAGATTGGGATGACGATTTTGCGAATCAAGTGCGTGATCAATGGATGGATTTCAAACGGCAATTAATTTAATTAAACCGTATAACAATGTCACGATGTATTTTAGTGCCACAACATCAGGTAATACAAATTCATGGATTTTTAGATGCATCTGAAAAAGTGTACGGCTGTGTTCTTTAACCATCATGTAAGACTGGTTTGTGCAAAATCTCGAGTTGCTCTTCTCAAATAACAAACCATTCCTCGCTTAGAGGTTTGTGCCGCACTACTTTTAGCGCAAACTTTGACTAAAGTCGTTGAGAGTTTGAATATGCGCTACGATAAACTTTTTCTTTGGTTCGACTCGGAGATAACGTTGCTTCGAATTAGGTCTGAACCATCAAATTGCTACATTTGTGGCTAATAGAATAACACAAATTCAGGAACAATGTTTAATACATGATTGGTGATATGTATAAACATTACAGAACCCAGCAGACTTAGTTTAGCAAGGATTAATGCCAAAAGAGAGAAGAACAATCTATTTGGCCCAAAAACTCTAAGTTTACAATTGATCAAGATTTGATAAATTTCGATCTACGGACAAATTCATCAACTCACTATTTAATTTAATTTGATTTCAACCAACTCCTTATGGATGAATTATTGATCAACGAAAAAAATTGTGAACTGTGGAATTTTTCATCAACAAGTAGGTAAGGAAATAAAACCTGACTGATGTAATACTGATAAAAATATTATAAAATAATAATTGAAATGAACTGAAATTTATTGCATGTAAATAAATATAACTACCGAGAAAATTGTTGAGGCCGCAATAGAGATTAGAAATATACGATACACATATTTAGACCCAGAAACTACAAATTATCGTTGTTTACATTTTATATTGCTACAACATAGTATTGTAATTTCTATTAATCTCCCAGACTTAAAACAAAACTATATATAATATGGGTGTTATCGTAATAAATACAGTAACAACGAGCATTTAGTTATTTCTATATTCGCCATAGTAAGATTGGGTTATCATCAAACATGAACAATTATGTAAAAAAAAAAAAAATTTAATTTGAAATGCTAGAAATAAATGCTTTGATATCTTGCTTCCTCTCTACAAGTGTTATGGTGTAAATAAAACTGCAAAACTAAAACGCATTTTTCTTATCAGGAACTATACTAGCAGGTTCGTTGGACTGAATAAATTTTATATATACTATGTTTACTTGACTCTTTCTGTAGTTTTGGTTATTTTTATAGGTATGTACAATCATGACATCTACCTGCTATTTCACACATTTCCTGCCGAACTGTAACCGTTCTGTCTGTTTGTTATTTAACCTGCCTACCGCAGTTTCAATTTATCGTCGGTCGAATTTTGAAACGGCAACTAAATTTGCGTTTCAGTATTGAAAGCCATAAACTAAATTATTTTCTTTGGTTATCAACTAGAAACCATTCAGTTAACTATAACATTGAATAGACATGGTGCTAATTTTGCGCAAAAGCTGCTAAAACAATAAATATTGCTGCAGCAGTCATATTGCCTTGCGTTACTAATACGTGGCGAAGCAACTACGTCAATATGAATGCAAAATACTTGTAATTTTAACGGAGGAAACATGTAGCATGACTATACGCCAAGTCTTCAATCTCAATCAAAATCAATAATTTTAACAACTAAAACGGGTCCAGAATGGGCCGAAAAGTAGTCAATAGGCGCCTTTATTATATTGATTAGGTAAATTTCCCGGCCAGCAATAATCTTGGCCAAAACAATTTGTTTCCTTTTTTTTTTTTTAATTTGCTGCATGTGCCAGTGATACATTTATACATTTATTTATGGAGTAGAAATTCTGATATGCCCTGATCCTGAGTTAGCCTATTTGCGCAGTTAGTTTTACTAACGATATCGGCAAGTGATTTTTTAGATAATTTGTTACTGCGATTCAGCCATGATTTAATAGCTAGAATTTAGAATGTGAATGGCACACCGATCACTTGGTGTAACTGAAGTGCTACAGATTTTGCAACAAACCGTTTTGTTTGACCAATAATCGCTTCCTAACCCAGCCTACTTATGCAGTGTGAAGTATCTCTCACTTTACTGTGTTCGAGAGCCGCGGGGTAGTTCATCTTATATTTACCCAAATGCTTATGGCTTCTGTATGCTAATGTGGGACATGAGCTCAACAAGTGAACCAAGGTACAATACCTTCCTCCTCCTCTTCCATACTGCTTCTATATAAGTCATTCGCTTCCAAACTCAACCTTCTTGCATGTTCTCCAAAATGGCAGTGTTCATTGAGTATTATGCTACCGTTTCTAATTCATGTTTACATATGGAGGTTATTGTACTGGAGCGCTCCAAGCCCTGGTTTAGCCAAACTTGCTAGTTTAGATGCTGTGATAGGAAAGTCGGAAAGTCGTACCCCACCATCCTGCAGTTCCCTAGGACGTCCTAGTGCTCGCCCATATCATTAGGAGAAGAGTGGCAACCCAACGCCCGCCAGCCATAATAACAGAGATACTGATTTGAGCGAGCAGATGGGGAAGGGATTGCGAAAATAAAGTATCTGTTATTGACCGGTTACTTCGCGATTTCCTTTAAGGTAATATGGTCCGCAAACCTTTCTCAAAGCATAGAGTTGGTACAATACACCAACTCTATGCTTTGAGAAAGGTTTGCGGACCATATTACCTTAAAGGAAATCGCGGAGTAACCGGTCAATATCAGAAACTGAATTTCCGCAATGATTTACCAGCTATTAATTTAATAACTATTTATCATCGAGTGACCTGTCTGAAGTCATTCATCCACTAAAGAATGGCTAAGAGTCGCTCAGCCGTATTTGCCGCCATCTGTCTATCAAAAATTTTGACCGAAAGATGGTGGAACTTATCCCCAAAAGCGCGTGCCGGTGCCATCTTCAGCTTATAATCACACATTCCTTCCTTTGCAACTTCTCTATATTATTCCTGTATGTTACGTTGTCAAGAGCTGGCGATCACAAACTCACTCCGTACATAAGTACAGGTTTTGCTACGGCGATATTGGACCAGCATACCATATCCGGTTTCAGACCTCATCTCTTACCAATGATGTTCCTGCAGGCGAACATAATAATAGTAGCCTTGTTTACTTTTTCAAAATGTTGGTTCAAAATGTCAACTAAGCTTAATGCTAAAGATAACGCCCAGATAACTCGCACTGTCAAACGGTGTAAAGGCGAGTCTAGTACCGTTTAAGGTATGAAGGACAATTACCGCGATTTGGTATTTCTTAGAAAAGAGTACCAGCTCTGTCTTGGCCCGGTGATTCTCAGTCCAAATTTACTGGGCCATTTTATAATGATTTCTGCCTGATGTTCCCTGATGAATACTAAGTCGTCAGAGCTCCTTGAAAAGTGGACACCGATGAGAATCATTAAGGAATCCTCTCTAGATACTACCTAGGAACCACTCGGTTAAATTAAATAACCAGGACTTGTTAGATTGCTGGAGAGAATTTGCGTAAGGGCCGAAGTTTCAGAGACCACCTCCATTTAATCACAGAAGGGTCTACAAGGCTGCTTTTGTACCTTTGTTCATTTTTGGTCCTCCTTGTAAGAGTCCCACTCACGAGTCTCTCTGGTATATTTGGCTCTATTAAAGGCTGTGGACCACCATACTGGATTCTGATTTCTCCTAGGACTAACCATAAACCAAGCAGTCCAACTGGTTGCTTGCGCTATTCAGTTCCTTCATTGTCGCCGGGGGCTCAGGGGCTTCCGGTAGCAAGAGTCCCTCAAAAGTTTAATTATATTTGATCCAGCTAGTTTATTTAGGGTTTCGGAAGGCATTTCGAGTAGCGGTGTGAATATCGAGGCTCTAAGTTACGGATAGGTGGTTAGAAAAGGAGTATTCCTTGGCCACCTACTATTCCCTAATAACCCTCCTGCTAATTACTAGTAATAAACTTATGGTTTCTCGCTTAATATTGCAAACTGAAAGTAAACGGCTAATAGTAAACAAAATGACTCACCTCTAACGTAATTGTCCGTGCTTCCCTCAGATTATCCGGCTGAACCTCCGAACAGATTCTGTTAGTGCTAATCTCGAGGCTGTCCGCAGTTATGTCACCATTGCTGTATTGAAAAGTAGGAAAATATTTAAATTAGATTTTTAAAGAATACAAGATATTTCCAGGATTAATTGAGGCCACAGATCATGGTCTTGCTAATCAAAGATAATTTAATTAAAGCCACATCTTCACCCGAACTCGTCAGTCTAAAATAAAAGAACTGCCGATGTAGCCTTTGTACAGTGCGAATTAATTTAAATAATACTGCGTTAACTCTACATATCTCCATGTATTTCCTTTATTCTCCATGTTTCGCCCCCCAAAGGCCTCTGTACAGCGAGATTATGCCATTTGTCTTCGTCAAAGGAAGTAAGGATTCTCTATTGATCATCACAATGGAGAATCTAGAGCCCACTTTAGCCTACTCTTGCTCTACAATCTTCCAGTTACTGGCTGTTACTGGTGCATTTGCGCAGTACCTTCAAAAAATCAATTTTTCACAACTTCGGTATCCCTGACGCTCACTACTTCTGAACCTCTGCCAATTATAGCTAGCACCAACACAAGCTCTCTCATGACGTCACTGAATATTGGTCTCGTTCGCTGACCGCCGTCTAGTAGACACATGATCCATTTCCGAGTGGTCGATGATGAAAGTGTTCTTTGCCTATGCCTTCGGGGTCGCAGCTTACTTGTCCAGTATCCTGAACGTAGAGCACGGATTCCTGTGCAGAGATCCGTATATATGCAGATAAGGCTAATTACAAATGCAGGTCGCCTTGTATCTACAGGACTCCGTTTACGACTTATCTTTGTTAGTTGAACTACCAACCTGTTTCAAATTTTGCTTCAAAGGAAATATTCTTAATCGATAATCGACATCCGACGACAAATTTTCGATTTTTCCACTCGGACAACAATTGGAATTCAGCGCTGTGAGTGTACTCTAATTTTGGATAAGGTAAGTGTCCTTTTGTGTAAAGAAGTTCACACCAATAAGTTAAAATCACTGAAACAAACAAGAGAAACTCGAGTTTTTAAGACCTGTGATTACTCAAGATTTTGTGATGTTAAACAATACCCAAAAATAATAGTTACCAAGCCGCTGAAAATAGTGTGAGGCTTACTTTCGCCCTTTAACAATAATCAATAGATTTTATTAAGGAGCCCAAGTTATCTCGATTAAAGACAAGATTTCTGAATGTGTTCCAGCACGCCGATTTCCGAGAAGATTGCTCAATTTAGTACACTTTATAGAAATCTGACCAAAAACGACAAATTGCCCATCGATCTTTTTTGTGCAGCAAGAATATACAAATAGGATACAGGTGCGAATTCATCTGAAATGTTTTATGGAACAAGCCTTTATTTGCTTGGTAAACTTTTAGTGGAACGGATCACAATTGACATACGTGTTATATAGCCCAATTCTTGTAAAAAAATGTCGTCATGAATTTCTCAATGTAACAGTGGAATCCGCCTCATATTTCTAGGGCTACAACTAAAAATACTTGCCAAAACCACCAGTACTGTTCACATATAGTAAACGTACACTTTGAAATTTTTTGACTAATTTTGGTTGTAAAAAATGGATAGAGATCCTTGTCGCACGTTATAAAAGGGCCAACTAGTTGATTCCTGGATTACATTGATTAATACACATTATTTAATATAAAGAAAAAATTTCAAAAACTTAGTGTTATAAATTCATTAAAAAATTCCAAGTTTATCGGAATATTCGATATAGTTAACTGCAAAAAATCTATAAATAAATTGTGGCATTTAATCACCACATGATAACTACCACTACTGTTCTTATTCTTAGTTTATCAAAAAACACTATAAAAGCAAAACTTTGCTGCAACATTAAATCAGTAGTTTTTAAACGATGAAGTCGTTCACACAACAATCACTTGTACTGTTAGTAATAATTAATGTCGCATTTGGTGGTAAATATATAAAAATTGGTGGCCAAACCTATTATGAGAGCACACCCCACGAATACAATTGGTACGAATCATACAGATTTTGTAAAGCGATTGGTATGTATTTGATTGACATACCAACAGAAGCTGAAAACAGCAGAATTGGAGATGTTATAAAAGCAGCAAATATGGCAACATTTGGCTATTGGACATCGGGCATGGACCTTGGGAGTTCGTATAATTTTTTCTGGATGACTACCGGACACTCAGTGGTGTTTCGCGACTGGCATCCAGGTCAGCCTAATGAAAAACAATTAAAAATTGGTGAAAACTGTTTGCTTATAAGTTCATACATTCCCGAAAAGTATGAATGGTTTGATATAAAATGTTCTGAGAAAAGAGCATTTATTTGCCGCGAAACTTTCGATGTGGTAAACTATAAGTCGAGCGAATGTTCAATTGAATTTGGAAGCAGTTAAAAAAATGTTGTGATTTAATTTTTGCCTATTTATTATGTAAACAATAAACATTTAACATTCGAAAATGTCATGAAATTTTGAAATTATTTATTTAATTTAATATAACTATAATCAAACAAGATTATTTACTCATTACCAAATAGAGAATGTTTTATTTGTGGTATTTCTGTGGAATACTTTTTATCCCGCTGTGTTTTTTTTAACATAAAAAGGTAGCTGAAATAAAGAGCAAGTGGTTCATTATGTACCGAAATGGTTTGGGCCTTATAAGAAGTTACGCATTTCTTACCAAAATGTATAAAAACTAAAACTCCCGAAATCTGAGGTTCCTTTGCCAAAAATAAAAAATAAATGTTTTACATAAAATGAAAAGCAAACTTACTACCAATTTGTACAATCACCACAAACATTTAACGATACTGATTGTTTGTAACGATAACTATTTATGGTAGCGGACTGTATTTAATTTAATTGTTTTATTGGTCCAATAATTAAGTAAAACTCTTCATTTTAATTTAAATGCGTTAACAAATTTTATTTAGTTTACAAGTTTTATTTTAATGTGTTTTTTAACCTCACTAATCGTGGCGATCTATATCGATATACACCCTTTGACGGTCGATGCAAAAGAGAGTGAAAATAATTTTATGTTTTTACAAGATTATTTTATAAGCTATTTCATATACCTAAATCTAGGTGGCTATTATGTTCTACTATGCTATTATCGAACTGTTATACAAATTTTATAACATTTGGTAAACGTCAAAGTTTAAGTAAACATATAAATTTTTGTTTTTGTTTACTTTTACAATAAAAATAAATTGTTATTAAATATGAATATAATAATACATAAATTATGGCCACTTCGATATCTTAAAGATAAGTATTTTTTCTTATATAATATTACAAGATTTATAATTATAATTTTAATACATTAATTAATTTATTTTTAGGTTAGGTTCAATACTGGAACATATCAACAAGTTACAGGTAAATACAATATATGAGAATTATAATGAATCATTTTCTAACTTTCCTTAATTTATTTTCTTATAGGTATTATATGATGCATCATCTCGTTAAATCTACAACACAACTGGATAATTAATGTACAATTATATAAAATAAAGTTTTGAAATAAGTTATTAAATTGAAGTGTTGTTTATTTGGAGATTTGGAAATGACGGTACTAAACAACAGCTGTGCTTTACGAACATCACGGCCGCCTTGAATACCGGATGGTATTTAATTTACTGGTAAACGACAGAGCTTTGTAATGGATCGTCGCATAGTACCTTGGATGGGTTTGATTTCGGCGACGCGAACTCGTCCATCACTTCCTGGACATACTTGCATTACTCTTCCCATGTTCCATTGGTTCATTAAAGAGTTCTCGTCTTTAACAAGGACTACATCATTGATTTGAATATTTTCCTTGGTGTTATGCCATTTAGTACGAGCTTGTAGTGACATAAGATATTCCTGATGCCAACGCTTCCAGAACAATTGACTCATTCTGATTATGGCATTGTAGTGTGACAATCTATTGTAGGGCACCTGAGTGAGGTCAGGCTGTGGTATTGTAGTGATGGGATGCCCAATCAGGAAACGCGCTAGTGTCAATGGGTCCATTTCGTCCTCGGATAAAACGCACAACGGTCTCGAATTCATCACGCCTTCGATTTGAACTAGTAGGGTATGTAACTCTTCTTGGGTCAGTATTTTATCGCCGATTACTTTCATCATCTGGGTTTTCGCAGATTTTACGCCTCTCTCCCAAATTCCATCGAAATGAGGAGCGTATGGTGGTATAAAATGCCAAGTAACCTGATATCTTTGAAATATAGAATTGGAAATTAGTTGTACAATATTTTTAAGAAAAATATTTATTTCCTTTAACTTTCTAGATGCACCCTGAAAATTGGTACCGTTGTCTGAAAATACATCAGTACTAACACCCCTGTGCGTAAAAAATCGATGTAATGCGCCTAAAAATGCGTCGGTTGATAAATTGCTTACGAGTTCTATATGAACCGCCTTCGTACTTAGGCAAATGATTAGGCATATGTAGGCCTTTTCTGCTCGTTGACCTCGCCCGCGTTTCAAATAGGTTTTTATAGAACCTGCAAAATCCAAGCCTATTTTTAAAAATGGTCGAATCAATTCTACTCTCTCCTTAGGAAGATCACCCATTAGCTGACTCTCGGTTTGGGGGCGTTGTTTAATGCAATAGACACACTTGCGCACTATTGATTTGATCAAATTTCTGCCTTTGATTATCCAATATTTTCTTCTAATTAGACTTAACAGCATCGATGCCCCGCTATGTAAATACATTTTGTGATATTTTTTAATGATCAATTTAGTGACATCGGAATTGGCAGACAGAATTATCGAATGACGTGTATCGTAAGGTGCAATCGATTTGTCAATTCGACCACCCACTCGCTAAATTCCTCTTTTATCAACAAATGGATTTAATGATTTGGTTGCGCTCTTACTCGAAACTGCGTTGCCTTTATTCACATCTCTGATTTCTTTCATATAATTTTGTAGTTGTGAATACCTTAAAATTTCAGTTTCTGCGGCTTGCCAATCATATTGAGTTTGGTTGGTTGGTTTTGTTTTTTCCTTGCAACATAAATAATAAAATTTTCGGATTTTCATCAATATACGTATGACCTTATCATAACTAGAATAAGCGCTGCATAGGTCTTGAATTAGTGGATTCGATTCATCTAAACAGGTGGTGGTCATAACTTGTATTATATCTCTTCGTTATGGCTGATTTGCAGTTTCTGTTTTTCGAATATTAGGCCAGTTCTCAGCGTCTTGGCTTAAAAATTCTGGTCCATTCCACCAGAGGGTATAGCTCTTTAATTCCTTCGGACTCAAACCTCTTGTAGCGCAATCCGCTGGATTAAGTTTGGATGCAATGTGCCGCCACTTTCTTCTCGGAAGGATCTCTAAAATTTCGCTCGTTCTATTCGCAACGTATGTTTTCCATCTGCGTGGTGGTTCGGAAAGCCCATCCAAAACGATAGTGCTATCAATCCATCCGAATAACTGAGAATCTGGAATACACAAAACTGCTTGGACATGTTTTATTAGGCGAGCCAACAGCAAAGCACCATTCATTTCTAACCGGGGTAAAGATATATTTTAAATAGGCGCAACCTTTGTTTTTGCCGCTATAAGACTGGTAACAAAACTGCCATTGTAGTACGTGCGTAAGTACACGGTCGCTGCAAATGCCATCTCGCTGGAGTCGCAAATCCCATGCAATTGATGTTCTTCTCCATTGGTCATAAAAAGCCACCTAGGTATCGTCAGGGTTGAGATTTGGTCAGCTTCCTCTCTAATAGTTTTCCATTGGTTTTGAATTTTGCCTGGTAGTTTGTCGTCCCATTGCACATCTAGCAGCCACAATGTTTGAAAAAAACTCTTTATTTTTATTACGTATGGTGATAAGAGGCCCAGAGGATCAAAAATCCGACTGGCTTCGGAAAGTATTGCACGCTTCGTGGTAGGCGTGCTCTATTCTAGAGTGACGTGGTAAGGGAATTTATCTGCTGTTGGCTGCCACTGCAACCCCAACACCTTGATTTCATTGATATCTTCAGCAATTATCTTTGGTTGTGGTGGAAAAGATTCAGCTACATTCATCTTGGCTAACACTTTGCACGAATTCGATGACCATTTCCGGAGATTGAATCCAGATTGCCTCATTATATGTGAAAGTTGTTCTGCTAATTGGGTTGCTTCAGGTATTAAATGTGTTCCAGTTAATAAATCATCAATATATGTGTCTCTCTGTAAAATCTGTGATGCTTCCGGATATTGGTTACGATTATCCACGGCGATGTGGTGGATAACTCTTGTTGCTAGATATGGTGCTGAAGACATGCTATATGTTAACGTCTTTAATTCAAAATGCCTTATTGGTGCGGTCGGTGTTTGGCGCCATACTATTCGTTGAAATCGGCGATTGCTTGGATGTATCCATATCAGCCGATACATTTTTTCAGCATCTGCGGTAAAGACAATTTTGTACACACGAAAACGTAGCAGGGTATCTACTAATAAATTTTGCAGTATTGGCCCTGTGAGCAGATTATCGTTTAGCGAATAAACCGATCTGGTTTTGGCCGACGCATCAAACACAACACGCAATTTTGTCGTTGTAGAAGTTTCTTTCCAGACTCCGTGATGTGGTAGGTACAGATAATCCAATGGCTGTTTTAGTGGATCCACTTCTTCCATATATCCCAGTCGTCTATACTCCTCCATGAAATCAACGTATTGCTTCTGCAAATTAGGATTTTTCATAAATTTCCGCTCCATACCGTGTAATCGTTTGATAGCGATACTCAATGATTCATTTAATGGATTGGAATCTGGTCTAAAAGGCAGCTTAACCATGTAGTGCTTGTCTTCTAATTTCGTGGTAGTCGTTTTAAAAAGCTCTTCGCAGATCTGATGTTCAGGTAATAATGGAATCGACTTAAAAACCTCTTCGGGTTCCCAAAAACTTCGCAAGGTGTTATCTAACATGTTATTATAAACGATTATGGTATTGCATTGATTCGAGTTTTGTGTTTGTGATAGATTCCCCGTCAATATCCATCCGAGATGTGTATTCTGAACAAGCATTTTATTGTTGTGATCTTTAAGCTGCTCTGGTTTTAGGATGTCAAAAAAATTATTAGCTCCGATAAGTAAGTCGATTTTGGATTTTGACTGCGGACTTACATCAGCTAATGTTAGAGACGAAACACATTGATACGCTAACCAATCACTTTTTCGCACAGGGTTAACTTTGGTGATAGATGGTACTACATATGCAGAGATCTGAGCTGTGAAGTTGGATTCGAAATGTGGCGATACTACGACCCTTACTATTCCTCGGGTAGTAACCAGCTTTTAATTAGCAATGCATTGAATGTTGATTTTTCCATATGTTCGTTTCAGACCTAGTTTCTGTATCAGTGCTTCCGTTATGAAGGAGCTCTGCGATCCTGAATCGAGTAAAACTCGACATAGTTGCGACTGACCACTTACATCTCGCACTCTCACGGTCGCTGTTGGTAAAACAGCTGGATTTATTATATTGCTGGAGTGAAGACATGATGATGTTTGCGATTGAGTGTCTGCTAACGAAAGTGTGTTGGTTACAATTATTCTCTTGGCTGGTAGTAACTGCTTACTGGTGGAACCTATGGCATCAGTGGATTGGTGTAGCAACGAGTTGTGTCTTCTTCGGCAATAATGACATCTTCCTCTAGATTTGCACTGGAATACGGTATGTGACTCACCGAAACAGTTGAAACAACGATTTTCGGTCTTCACTAACTCTCTGCGTTTCTCAACGGTCCATTCCTTGAATTTTGGGCATATGAATAGAGGATGACAATCTTTCTGGCATATGGAACACGACATCACGGCATTGGTTAATGTTTTTGAAATTGATTTCGTTTAGACCACTGTTTTTCGCGAGTATCCCTTGACTTAATCCAAAGCATAAGCTCTTTTCATCAAAAAATCGATTAGTGATTGACAAGTTGGAAACTCAATGTCCGATGTCTCGGTAGCCCATTTGTCTCTCGTATCTTCATCTAGTTTTTGGATCAATATGAAAACTAGCCACGGGTCTCTAGATTCTGCTTCAGGTCCGATAGCCTTTAGTCCACGGATAACTTCGTCTGCTGTGTCCATCAACTTCCGAATATGCTGTGATGTTGAGTTGATCGATGGTAAATCTATAAAACTTTTAATGAAAGATTGTACGGTGTATCTTTTTCTATCGTATCGATTCTTCAGCTTGTTTAATGCCTCAATGTAATTTCCGTCGGAAATGGAAAGGTGTTTTAAAAGGTTAGCGGCTTCATCTCTCAAAAATCCCTTCAGATATTGGAACTTTTGTGCGGGGTTTAAATTTGGATTCTCGTGGATCGTGGAAGCGAACAAATCATAAAATGATTGCCACTCTGTATAACTGCCGTAAAATGGAGCTGTACTAATCTTCGGTAGTTTGACTTCAATATTTGCGCCTTTTGAATGTTCTCCCTGAGTATCGTTCAAATCGAACGACATATTTCCGGTAACCAAGTTTGCTCGTCGAATTAGCCGGTTTAAATCTGCGACCGTTGTATAGTATTTGTCCTCAAATTCATCTTGATGGCTTTCATCTTTATTATTTAGTCCGTTGATCACATTTTTAATCTCGTGAAATTCCGATAATAATCCCTCTACACGACGTAATCTAACCTTGAGTTGCTCAAGATCCAATTGGTATGCCTCAACATTTTTACAGGACTGCACGTGATTAAATATTTTTGTCAACGAACCCTTGATGTTAGAACGGCGTTTATTTGCGGCTTCTAGCTGCGACATTGCTCACAAACAAATTCACTGAGGTTGATACGATACTCAATATTTTCACAAAACACTTCGTAATTTATTTGGTTGAAATTATAATCTATTTCTTAGCAAAGCCAGCACGTGGTTACTACGCAAACTCAAAATTCTATCAGGGAAACTTCCAGTGTAGTAGTTGAACAATAAAGTTACAAATTATTGTATTTACGGAAACTACAAAGACGCATGTGGGTAAGTGGGGTGTGAGTGGGTGAAATTAATTCGTGGTTATAACGATTAGGATTGTATCAAATCGTTTATTATTTTAATCGTTTATGGATCACCGATTCACGCTTAGCAAAATAAAATTCACTTACGGTTTTATGTTTCTCCTCCACGTGTCGATCTGGATACACGATTTTCTGATCAATCTTCTGGTTGAATTACTATATGTATGGTACGGTATGTTGGGTGATAAATTCCACTTATTGATGATAAATTAGCGGTGTGCTACTTGGTTGTTTAGGTTTTATAATTCCTTTCTGTCTTTTATGCGAAGATCAGCCTGCGGTTGTCACAATTTCTAATTCGTTGAGGTTAAATTTCCAATGAATTGGTTGGATAATAAAAAAACAAATTGATTCACAATAAACCACACGAGCGTAAGCGACTATTAATTTATTGCTCGAGTAAAACGGTATGTTCTACTATGGTAAGGTTTTCCTCGTGTGATAATCTGGTTTCTGGATACAAACGGTGTTATAATTCTCGATGTTTCGAATCAATTAACCAATTCACTGGCATCCGGCTCGAAGGACCATGTTTGTAACGATAACTTTTTAGGGTAGCGGACTGTATTTAATTTAATTGTTTTATTGGTCCAATAATTAAGTAAAACTCTTCATTTTACTTCAAATGCATTAACAAATTTTATTTAGTTTACAAGTTTTATTTTAATGTGTTTTTTAACCTCACTAATCGTGGCGATCTATATCGATATACACCCTTTGACGGTCGATGCAAAAGAGAGTGAAAATAATTTTATGTTTTTATAAGATTATTTTATAAGCTATTTCATATACCTAAATCTAGGTGGCTATTATGTTCTACTATGCTATTATCGAACTGTTATACAAATTTTATAACATTTGGTAAACGTCAAAGTTTAAGTAAACATATAAATTATTGTTTTTGTTTACTTTTACAATAAAAATAAATTGTTATTAAATATGAATATAATAATACATAAATTATGGCCACTTCGATATCTTAAAGATAAGTATTTTTTCTTATATAATATTACAAGATTTATAATTATAGTTTTAATACATTAATTAATTTATTTTTAGGTTAGGTTCAATACTGGAACATATCAACAAGTTACAGGTAAATACAATATATGAGAATTATAATGAATCATTTTCTAACTTTCCTTAATTTATTTTCTTATAGGTATTATATGATGCATCATCTCGTTAAATCTACAACACAACTGGATAATTAATGTACAATTATATAAAATAAAGTTTTGAAATAAGTTATTAAATTGAAGTGTTGTTTATTTGGAGATTTGGAAATGACGGTACTAAACAACAGCTGTGCTTTACGAACACTGATCATTATTTTTATTCATTTGCCATTAAGTTTTTTGTTACATATGCATTACCATCTATGATTAAGCTTATGTAACCAAAGCTAATTTTTATTATACAGGGTGTCCGGCTTTGGGATGCTGATCAGTCATTGGTTCATTCTTAGAAACAAATCGTATGTGGAGGGGGGATCCATTTTTGATATCCTTTGAGTTACAGGGTGTTTACAAAATTTGATTCAGAAAAAAAGTACACCCAAATATTAAACTGTAACTTCCAAAATATGTATCAGAGAGCAACCAACTTAGTCTTATTTGGTTGGTAATCGTATAGGCTATTATTAAGTTTAATTTGTTATCTTGTATCTGCATCCGTTTGAGAGCTATGGTGATTTAAATTAAAAAAAAAATATTTGTTTTTTATAAAATCGAGTTTTTCACAAAAAAAAAACCGTTATAATTTTTTCTTTAGTTTATTTAATTTTAATGTGTCATGATCTCTTCTACAATCCCCTAATACATTACTTGTACCCACGTGCCATAGTTTTCTTCGTATTCCGTTTATTCTCAATCTAATTAAGAGATGTTATAGTGTTAATATTTTACCAATTTTATTTTGATCTGTAAAACAGTAGGCGATGATTATTAACTCATTTGTTTAAAATGTTGAAAAAACAAAAACTAAATATTTTCAGATTCAGTCATTAGTTTCGAGATAATATCTAGTGTTGTATCAGTGTTTGAATCAAACTTTTAATTAATTTAATAAAATTAATATTATAATGGCACAGTTCTCAGGTGAGGAGTACATTGATATCCATTTTGTTTACGGATTTTGCGATGGTAATGCAGCACGAGCTCGCAATGAATATCAACTCAGATTTCCAACACGTTGCATTCCTGACGCAAGAGTATTTATAAATATTCATAGGAGACTGCCAAATATCGTAACAAGATCGAATACCCGGGCGGAGCCCCATTCAGTCTCACCAAACCATTTGGATGTCGACGAAGGTATAATCCGTATTGTAACAGCAAATCCTTCTATTAGCATAAGGAGGCTCGCTTTACAATTAAACGTCTCTCGCTATCGAATTCATCAAGTATTGCACAAGGAGAATCTTCATCCATACCATACAACACCCGTTCAACAACTATTACCGATAGACCGCACTACAAGATTGGAGTTTTGTAACTTGTTGATGGAAAGGAATTTGGCAATGCAAGTTTTGTGAAACGTATCCTATGGACGGATGAATCTCAATTCACAAGAGATGGTATAACAAACTTTCACGATCTACACACGTGGGCTGCTGAAAATCCTCATTCGAAAAAACAAATATCATTTAAGCACCGATTTAGTGTAAACGTATGGGCTGGTGTAATTGGCGATAAATTAATTGGACCATTCATATTACCACCTAGATTAAATGGTGAACGTTATTTACAATTTTTACAAAATGATTTGCCACTCCTTTTTGATGATGTTCCCATTTTAAGTAGATTCTCACATACATACCAACATGATGGTGCACCTTGTCACTACCATAATAATGTTAGGATTTTTTTTAACGAAAATTATCCAAATAATTGGATTGGAAGAAATGGTCCAATTCATTGGCCTGCAAGATCCCCCGATCTTACGGTATTGAATTTATATGTATGGGGATGGATGAAGGCGCCTGTATACTCCAAAGAAATTGAAACAAAAGAAGAACTTATACAACGAATACACACAGCAGCACAACATATAAGGGAAGAATTACCAAGAATTGAAATAACCAAAGGCATACTTAAACGAATATTAGCATGTATTCAATCACAAGGAGGACATTTTGAGCACCTTTTATAACTCCTCGACCCAAACTTTGTATTGAGGGATTGTAGAGGAGATCATGACAAATTAAAATTAAATAAACAAAAGAAAAAATTATAACGGTTTTTTTTTAGAAAAACTCGATTTTATAAAAAACAAATATTTTTTTTTTTACTTTAAATCACCATAGCTCTCAAACGGATGTAGATACAAGATAACCACTTAAATTTAATAATAGCCTATACGATTACCAACCAAATAAGACTAAGTTGGTTGCTCTCCGGTAAATATTTTGGAAGTTACAGTTTAATATTTGGGTGTACTTTTTTTCTGAACCAAATTTTTTAAACACCCTGTATCTCAAAGGATATCAAAAATGGATCCCCCCTCCACATACGGTTTGTTTCTCAGAATGAACCAAGGAATCACCCCATGACGGATCAATCCCAAACCCGGACAACCTGTATATTTATGTATGTACGTCCATAATCAAATTATAGTTCAATGTACCTTAATCGATCATTGTTATCATCTCTTCCATATAAGTATACAAATGTAAAATATCAATAAACAGAAAAAGAAAGAGGGGTAATCGATGTCCCGTAGAGTTATAAACATTAATGTATTATGTATAAGTTACAGAATAATAAAGAATAATTATAAAGTGTGACCGAATTGTTTCTTGAAAGTAAAGTGTGTGGTATCGGAGAAATACATAACATTGGCGACGAGAATAAAAATTTAAGAACGCGTGAGTGAAGAGAATTTGTGATTTTTTTTTTTTCCTTGATAACTGTCCAAGTGAATCCGCTATGCCACATGTTTGAAAAATTGAAGAGTTTGAACCGGGTGATGAATTTGAATCTTACCTTGACCGTCTTCTCTAATTTTCTTCAAAATTAATGAAATTGCGGACGGAAAAAAAACGCTGATGCTGCTAAGTTTAATTGGCAAGTCAACTTGTCATACATTAAAAGCGTTAGTAACACCAGATGATCCATCCGGGAAATCATTCGATGATTTAGTTACCGTTTTGAAAGATCATTTCCAACCGGAAGTGAATAAACGGGCGGAACGTTACAAATTTTATAAAACGGTACAACAGAGTGGTGAATCAATTACTGATTTTATTGTGCGGTTAAAAGCGTTAGCTCAACCTTGCAAATTCGGGGATTATCTGGTCGAAGATGCCAAAGCAACAGCTTTTAAAAGTAAGGCGCTGGACGATGCGCTAACAGATCGTTTTATTGTCGGGTTGCAATGCGAGTCAATTCAATGTGAGCTGTTAAAAGATGACACCATCGATTTTCATGGCTGTTATTGAAAAGCAATTAATATGGAGATGTCGTCACGTGAAGCAAGGAATTTGCAGCCTTTACCGCAATACAAAGTCGAAGATCAGTCGAATAAATTAAACCAACACACAAGTCAAAGTCCTCAGCAACAATTTAATAAGTCGTCAAGTAGAGAGTCATCAACTTATCGTCAAACAAGTCAAGGTCGAAGCAATTCACAAGATCGGAATGGTAGACGAAGTCAGTCAAGGGCTAATTGGAATACATGTTTTCGCTGTGCGCGAAGACAATGTGGAATCCTGTCCTGCAGTAAATTGGGAATGTTTTCGATGCCATCGTAAGGGGCATACATCCAGAGTCTGCCGCAGCAACAATTACAAAGTAGATTTGATAGATAGTGTCACATCAAACCAACAGCCAGCATGTATTGTCGTAAGCATTGAAGGTCAAACCGGGGAAATGGAAGTGGATACTCAGGCCTGCTCATCAATCATATCACAGGAAGTTTTTTGTTCTAATTTTAAAAATATAAAGTTAAATTAAATTTCTAATACACTTTTATCTATTACAGGTCAAGCTATCGATGCGTTGGGAAAAATCATAGTCAATGTCTTGTTTAATAATAAAAAATACTTATTGGAACTTATTGTGATCTAGACCAATAAAACTTTTGAACCATTATTGGGGAGAAATTGGTTAGATATTTTAGTTCCAGATTGGAGTAATAATATGTTTCGTCAAAAGGAATGTACCAAAATTTGTCGGGGAAATGAGTCGCAACCATGTCAGGACCAATCCATACGTAAAATTTATTCAAACGAAGCTCCTAATCCTAAGAATCTAACCGAACTTCAATCTTATCTCGGTCTTTTGAACTACTATGGGAGGTTCATTCCGAATTTGTCTACGGAATTAATGGAGTTGTATAAGCTATTAAAAAAGGATGTTGCATATATTTGGTCGGAAGCTTGTGAAAAATGTTTTACGAATAGTAAAAAATTAATTTTAAATAATAACATTTTACAATTATATGATCCAACCAAAGAAATTATTATTTCAACTGATGCTAGTCCATATGGTGTCGGGGCAGTATTGTCTCATTTAGTCGAAGGTGTCGAAAAACTAGTGCTTTTTGTCTCGAGTACTCTTTCGGCGGCTGAGAGAAATTATTCTCAGTTACATCGAGAGGCACTGGCGATCATATTCGCATTCAAAAAATTTCATAAGTATATATATGGACATCAATTTACTATATTTACGGATCACCAGGCTCTAAAAGAAATTGTTCACCCCAAAAAAGGAACTCCATCTGTGGCTGCTGCTCGTCTGCAGAGATGGTCTGTTATTTTGTCTATGTACAATTATAAGCTGGAGTACAAGAGTGGTTCTAAAAACGGTAATGCAGATGCAATGTCAAGATTGCCTCTATCTAAATGAGCCTACGGGAATAGACGACACAAACTGCATTAATTTTATTAAAGATTCTGTAGATATTCCAATTGTTATGTTGCAGATTTCTAATGAAACTACTAGAGATCCGATATTATAACAGGTGCGTACGTTTGTTATGTCGGATTGGCCTACAAAGATTTCAGAAATTCTTAAGCCGTATTATAGGAATCGTTATAGTTTGAGTACAGAAAATGAATGTTTATATTATGCCAACAGAATTATAGTGCCAGAAAAATTGAAAAATATAATGTTGAGGTTGTTACATGAAGGTTGTCCAGCTGGGGGGAGAGTCTCAGGGAACTGGGGAGTGGTTAACCTCAGTTCATTAAATTCTTAGTGCCTATGATGCCCAGCATGGAAAGACGAACAGATGGCGCCAGAAAACCATCTACCAATAATCACGGCGGACTGGGCGTCACGTCCTCTCTGCACCTCCGGAGTCTCCGCGGGTGATGAGTGGGGGACCCTATAAACGGGTGACCCGGTGAATGAAATGGATCCCATTGGATTGGGCTCTCCATGTGATTAGGTGAATGGGGGAGAGAATGGGCGGAGGGAAGAGGGTGCAGGGAGGCCGGGGTGCTAGCGAGCCGAATGGGCTGGATTAAGGCGTTAAGCGACCCGTGCTGATGGTCAACTAGGCTGGGGGCCCATTTAACAAAGCCTAGTCGCTAACGGAGCCCTCTGGATACCTGGCGACCTCCAGTTGTAATTAGCCTTACCTGCGTATACCGATCTCTGCGCAGGCGGACCTTTATTTCTCCGATACTCGTGGGAATCCAATGGATAGATCAATAACGAAAACAAAGGGCACCGGCTCTCCTCAAAAGCCGGTATCAGCGGAGGGAGGTACCTCGAACCAGACGGGTGGGGCCTCTAAGGTTGCAAAGGTGGTTGACTCTAGGGCACAAGGCCCGGGAGAGAGACATTCCTCCGGCGAAAAGGCGATACAGGAATCGCCGCTCGGCATTCCGAATTCTCGAGAAGTGGGCTGCGACCCCCGAGGGGAAGCTTACGGAAGAGCAAAGAACATCAGTAGCCTGGGCAAGGAGCACTGTGGGCTGCGGAAGCTCGGAAAGGGACCATGTGTCGGAAAGACAGCGGTCCCAGGACGAGGTGGAAGTAGTCAACAGCAAGCGGGCCAAGTTGGTGACTGAAAAGAAGCCGAGCTCCAACTCAGGAACGAGCTGTTTTAGAATTAAAAGCTGTTCAGCGAGGTCCTGAGGGAGCATGTGTTGATGCTAGACGTAATTGACGAAAGTCAAGAAGATGGGAGCATCACGGCGGAAAAATGGAGGATGGTGTATAATGCATTCAACCTCGTCTTTTTAAAGGTCCTGGGTGAGAATCCGGGACCACCCCCATCCTGCAGAGATGCGGGATGGTATCAAGGGCGTGTAAAGATGACTGCATGCTCGGACTCTAGATCTGTGGATCTGTACCAAAAGGCTATAGCCAAAGTAGGGGAGGTGTGGCCAGGCGCAAAGCTTGCGGCAGTTAGCCGGGAGGAAATTCCCAGCAGGTCGAGGGCACGTGTATGGCTGCCATCCGAACCGGCTAGCCCGGACGGGGCTTTGAACATCATTCAGGCCAGTAATCCGAAACCTCCGACCGAAAATTGGAAGATCGTCAAGCAGGAGGAGGCCAAGGGGGCTCGAAATTATCAATCATGGTGATAAAAAAGGAGTCCCTTGCCCTCCTTCACAAAACGAAGGGAGTAATTGACTTCGGTTCCAAGTGAATTACTCTCAACGTTTATAAGAAGGATGGGGCGGAAGCGCGTACGGGAGGCCAACCGGAGGGCGGTGGCAACCCGCCCAGGCCTGAACTGGGTACCAGCAGCATGGGGAAAGAAGCTGAGGGTAGGGGGGAGAGTAAATCCGGCGACCTCGGTAGGGCAAGGACTCTCTCGAAGGATGAGGAGGTGCACATAAGCAAAGGAGCTGGTGTACCGATGGATGAGGATGTCGACAGCCCGGCCAGACGGAGGGCACTGACAAGTCCTATATAGAGGTTATGAGGGGTGGCGAGACGGGCGTATCCGGCGCATCCCAAATTACCGGGAATTAATATTCCTGCGGTAATATTTTGGCTAGTTTCAGCCTACATGGACCGGGAGAAGGAGGTTCCTCCGGATAACCTGGAGGAGCTTATCCGTAAAGCGGAACAATCAAAGGTAGGTGTGGTACTGGGAGTTGATGCTAATGCGCATCACACTATCTGGGGAAGCACAGACATTAATGAAAGAGGTGAGTCGCTTTTTGATTATTTGATGAGTACTAACCATTCAGTGTGTAATATTGGGCGGGAACCCACATTTATTACTAGTAACAGGCAGGAGGTTCTAGACGTGACCCTTGCCTCAAATAATATTCTTCATATGGTTAAAAATTGGAGGGTGGATAAGGAACACTCTTTTCTGATCATCGATATTTAATCTATAGCCTCGATATTCACCCTGCTACCCGGAAAGCCTTCAGGAACCCTAGAAGGACCAACTGGAGCAAATATGGGGAATTATTGGAGAAAATGTTACCGACGAGGGCTATGGAGCCCCCGACGATCGTTGGGGAGCTGGAGGACATGGTGGCTAGCGTTACTAGCGCATGCAACCGATCCTTTCGCGCTGCCTGCCCACTGGCTAAGCCAAGGGGTAGGCAAAAACCGGTATGGTGGTCCAGGGAACTGGGAACCTATCGGAAGGCTTGTAGAATAGCCTTTAATAGAGCCAAAAATACAAGAGAGGCTCAGGATTGGGAATCCTATAAGGAGAAACTCGGAACTTATAAGAAAGAATTAAGAAAGGCACAAAGGAGGTCTTGGAGAATCTTCTGTGATAATATGGAAGAGGTATCCGAAACCTCCCGCCTTAGGAAGATTCTTTCCAAAAGTACATCTAGTCCCAGTTTTTTGATAAAACCGGACGGATCTTGGACAGCTTCTAGTGGAGAATCTCTGGAGCTTCTCTTCGAGACACACTACCCAGGGAGCTTTGAAGACCTGTTGGTGCGTAACAATCATCAGGAATCACTGTCAGTAACCACAGAGGATATCGTAACCAGAAAACGGATCCTATGGGCACTGAGGGGTTTTAAACCATTTAAATCGGCTGGTCCGGATCAAAGTATACCAGCGGAACTTTAAAACAACTCTGTAATTATTCTTCCTTACCTGGAAGCTATATTCAAAGGGTGTTTGAAGCTGAGCTATATTCCTAGGTACTGGACGGAGGTCAATGTGGTGTTCATACCGAAAGCGGGGAAAAGCTCACAAGACCAATAACTCTATCATCCTTTCTTTGAAAACCTTGGAAAGGCTGTTGGATGTATACATCAGAGATAAAATAGGTGCCAGGAAGTGGGCATCGTCTCAGCATGCGTACACAAAGGGTAGATCTGTGGACACGGCTCTGCACGCCTTGGTGTCTACGATTGAGAAATCGATTAATTCGAAGGAATTCTGTTTGGTGGCCTTCCTGGATATAGAAGGCGCCTTTAATAATGTGAAAGCGGAGGGAATCAAGGAGGGATTGTCATTTTTGGAGGTGGACGTTCCTCTGATAGGGTTAATCAATTATATGCTGGGAAGCAGGATTGTTAGCTCGAAGTTGGGGGACTCCACCTTCAAGAGGCGAGTAACTAGGGGAACTCCGCAGGGAGGGGGGGTGTTCTGTCCCCTCTTCTCTGGAACATAGTGGTAAACGGGTTACTACTTGAATTGGAGAGAGAGGGTATTGGAGTTATCGCGTACGCAGATAACGTAGCTTTAGCTGTTACCGGGAAATTCCTGGGCACGATTGTAGACGTAATGCAGAATGCGCTTACCATCGTTACGAAATGGGCTGGTTAATGTGGACTTGGTATTAACCCGTCCAAGACAGAGCTGGTACTCTTTACTAAGAAATACAAAATCCCGGTAGTTGTCCCTCCTACCTTAAATGGCACGAGACTTGCTTTTACTGATAGAGCTAGATATCTGGGCATTATCTTGGACAGTAAGCTTAGTTGGAAGCCCAACATGTTGGAGAGAATAAACAAAGCTACTATTGCTTTGTACTCCAGTAGGAACGCCATTGGTCATAGATGGGGTCTGAAGCCGGAGATGGTACACTGGCTCTACACCGCCGTAGTGAGACCTGTACTCATGTACGGGGTGGGTGTTTGGTGGCCAGCTCTGGACAAGGTAACTTACAAAAGTAAGATTGAGAGAGTGCAAAGAACGGCCTGTATGCTTGTTAGCGGGGCATTGAGGTCGACACCGACAAGTGCCTTAGAGGTTATGTTGTACCTTCTTCCGGTCGAAATTTTTGGCAAACAGCTGCGGCAAATACGGCTGTACGACTTGCAGCCGCCTCTCAGTGGAGGTGTCTTAGTATAGGACACTCTACTATCGTCAGATCGTTGAAGGACAAGCAATTTCGGACCTCCTTCCCTTCAGGGGAATCCTGGAGGGATAGACCGTTATCGGAAACCGAAGCGTTGCAATTCTTCATAGATGGCTCCAAGCTAGACGGCAAAGTAGGAGCTGGAGTATTCTGTGACAAATTAAATGTAAATATTTCTGTTCGTCTCCCTGATTACTGCAGCGTGTACCAAGCTGAAGTCTTAGCGATTGAGGAGGTCATGACGTGGTTGAAGCATAATGTGTTATCCTCAGACGATATCACAATCTATGTGGACAGTCAAGCGGCGATCCGGTCGTTAGAATCGGTGTCTTTAGCGTCACGGGTGGCGTTGAGTTGTCACTCATCTCTAAATGAGATGGGTGAGCATTTCAACATCCAGGTAGTCTGGGTCCCAGGTCACTCGGGCGTCATGGGGAACTGCAGGGCGGATTAAGTTGCTAGGCATGGTACGACTCTCCAGCTGCAACCGGAAAGGGCAAGTCTGGGGAGGCCTATCACAGCGCTGAAACAAGCACTTTGGAAGCAGGCGCTATCCTCAGCGGGGGAAAGGTGGTCTAACGCCCTCACCTGTAGAGTTGCAAGACAAGTTTGGCCAAAGCTGGACTTGGGGCGCACTAGGGCATTAATATCCTTACGCAGACGTGAATTAAGAATGGTCGTAGGAATTCTCACGGGACTCTGCCTTTTTGGAGAACATGCAAGAAGGCTGGGTCTGGAGGCTAATGACTTCTGCAGAAGCTGCTTGGACGAAGAGGAGGAAGAGACGTTAGTCCACTTCCTTTGCTCGTGTCCAGCATTGGCTCTCAGAAGGCACAAACACTTAGGTAAGTTCAGGATGGACTGCCTCTCGGATCTCGAAAACATTAAAGTGCAGGACGTCTTACGCTACATAAGTAGCTCGAAATGGTTCCAATAGGGGTAAAAGGGGATACATCCCGTGGTATCACAATGGATCGTCACCGGTCTAAGTGTGCGTAAGCAGCCACTCCAACCTAACCTACATGAAGATCACTTAGGAATTGTTAAAATGAAGTTATTAGCTTGTTCTTATGTTTGGTGAAATTTAATAGACAAAGATACAGAGACTTATGTAAATTCTTGTAATGTTTGTCAGGCAGTATCCTATGTTCCTGTAGAAAAGGTAATTACGTCATGGAAACCAAGTGAATACCCATTTGAGCGAGTACATGTGGATTTCTTAGAATTCGCAGGGTTTGTGTTTCTGCTTATAGTCGATACATATAGTAAATTTTGTGATGTTCAAACAATGAATAATACTAATGCTCAGAGCGTCATAAAAAAACTGTACAATTTGTTCCTTGTGTATGGGTTGCCAGGGAAGATAGTATCGGATAATGGCCCACCATTTACATCTTTTGCAATAAAAAATTTCTGCAAGACTTATAAAATTGAGTGGATATTTTCTTCACCTTACCACGCACAATCCAATGGGTCAGCAGAAAGATATGTTCAAATCGTAAAAAAATGTTTGAAAAAATTTTTAATCGAAAACCCTTCCGGTGATATACAATATAAAATTAATAAATTTTTGATGGTACAGAGAAATACTCCAAGTACAGTTACAAAACAGACAACAAATGAATTGATTTTTTCATACAAAACGCGATCTATGCTTGATCTTGTGAATAACAAAAAACAAGTAAGATTTAATTTACAAAATAAGCAAATTGAGAAAAATGTAATAGAAAATAAAAATAATGAATGTAGAGATAAGCTAATTACGAAAAAATTAAATAATTTTAAGGAGGGGGAGAAAGTGCTATATAGAAATCATTTTAAAAATTCTGTAAGATGGGTGCCATCTCGAATTCTAAAGCGAACCTCTCAGACGATGTATCTCACTAATGTAAATAATAGTGTCAGGAACGTGCATGTCAATCAATTAAGGTTATCGAATTTGGCAGATAAATTTCATCCCGCGGTACACATTTTTCCACAACAAGTGAAGCTTCCAAGATATCAGAATAAGCGCAAACCGAGTACAACAATAGAGCTGAGACGTTCGAAAAGAATTCGTAGATCGCTTGATCGTTTTCAAAGCACAAATTAAAAATCTAAATTAGTCTGCCATCACCTTTAAATAATTGAGTGAGAAACTAAACTTTAAGACTGCTTTAAAATTTTAAAATATAAAGATTTTTGTTATAAAAGTAATGAATAATTTATTAGCCACTTAAAATTGTATTGTTAAATAACCTAGCAGGTATGATTAATTTAAGAAGGGGAAAGTATTATATATTTATGTATGTACGTCCATAATCAAATTATAGTTCAATGTACCTTAATCGATCATTGTTATCATCTCTTCCATATAAGTATACAAATGTAAAATATCAATAAACAGAAAAAGAAAGAGGGGTCATCGATGTCCCGTAGAGTTATAAACATTAATGTATTATGTATAAGTTACAGAATAATAAAGAATAATTATAAAGTATGACCGAATTGTTTCTTGAAAGTGAAGTGTGTGGTATCGGAGAAATACATAACAATTTTATGTACCATATCGTTACGTTTTCGCCTTATCAATCAAGGTTCGTATGACTGGATTGTGAATAAAACAAAACACTTCAGTTTAACACAACGAATTTATTTATTTAACTCCACAAATCAAAATAACATAATTTATTAACAATAATTCACAAAATCACTTGTTATAATAATTGCACCAATTTTACTGATCAGTTGTAACTTTTATTTCGAACTAACACAGATTTTATAGTACTTTCAAATTCACTTTTTAATCCTTATAATTTCGCTAACCATAAACTAATGAATCCAATTCGACTTCGTTCGCCTTTTTGTATGCAGAAACCAGTTTTTATATACCGGTGGTAGAGCAAGAGGCCAAGGATCTTAAACCTAAGTTCCTTAGCAGTCAGCTTGGGCTTGGTTGGCTGGTACTAATCTGTGCTGACCGGGCCACTGTTCAGCGGCTCAGGGAGGCCATAGGGACTATCAAGCCATGGGAGGGTGCAAAGCTGATCGTGACCGAGGCGGAAAACCTGCCTCAAGCCAGGATTGTGTTCGACACCTTCCCAAATAGTGCTGAATTGCTCACGGAGCAGCTTTTTGGTTTTATCAAAAGCCAAAACGAGGGCTTGCAGGCGATCAACTGGAGAGTGATCAGGAGAGAGGCGAAAGGGTTATCGGACTTTTGTCTTGTTTTGCGTAAGTTTTATTTTTTTCGTGGTGAACAAATTTAAGTTGTTCAGCCTCGTCTAAATCCACCTTGTCTTTAAACAAAAAACACTACGATCACATGGTTTTTTTTTTGGTAAGTGGAATGCGCAGTTATACTCTTTGTTGAATACTTTGAAATAAATACGCTTCTTCACTAGCGTTCTGTCACACGACTCCTTGTATAAATTATACATTTTTTGAACCGATAAATTTTAACCTAGATATTCCTTTTTGGTATTTTCGCGGCAGTAGTGGGATTCTACTCGAGGAAAACCATTAATGTGGTGTTTTATTTCCTCTCTTTTAGTGTCTTGTGTTTTATTTTTAATGTTTACCTTTCGCTGGGGAAATGGGAATGCCAGTAGTTTCATCGAATTTTTTTGAAAAAAAACCATTGCTTTCTTCTCGAGCTAATGTCCAGAGTATTCAAAAAAAATTGTTTGCAGACTCTAGCCTGTCGTTCTTTATAGTTTAAAAAATAATTGAATGTAAGCTCTCGCTTTTTTATCGGATCCTTTTTCGACTTCCGTTTGCTGGTATCTTTTTCACAAATTGTACATAGTAAAAGGTTTTAGATTTATATAGTTATGGGATTGACGTATAGACATGCGAAGGTAAACTCACTTAAAAAATACTCCGTAACAATTTTATTTGTTTTCTTGGATATTTATTTTTAACGTGTTAACGTGTAAAGATTACTTATAATAATGAACATTGATATTTTGTTAATTTGGTTATTTATACTCATTTTATGAACAGTTGAGATTGTATTGATCATTATTCGATTCGCAAAAGGCGATAAGAATAATGCTTATTTGAATCAATTTGGCATAGGGTTAATTTATAGTGTTTAAGTTAGTTTCATTTCCTGTTATTATGAACAGTGAAATGAGATCCGGTTTATTACTTTGTTTTTGGGTTAATGTTCATGATCATTGATCGATTCGCAAAAGTTGATAAGAGTAATGCTTATTTGAATAAATTTGATATAGGGTTAGTTTTATGTATTTATGTTAGTTTCATTTCCTGTTATTATGAACAGTGAAATGAGATCAGTTTTATTAATTATAGTTATTTGGTTAGTTTTTAATTACATATTTGTTTCTTTTTTATTATATGCTTTCAGATCTGGGAATATCTTAGCATATTGTGAGGTTGTTGTTGGTATACTGCTAAGTGGTGTTGGATGTAACTCCTCCATCTCCAGATTTTCACTGTCCTCAGTGGAATTGGTTTTTTGTAGCTTCCTTGAGAGGTCCTTAATGTCTTGTGATTGCTTGATTTTTCCATACCATTGACATGGTGTGCAGCTGGGGCAGTATCTTAGTATGCAAAGATACATGATTATGCTGACTGTTATTATCGAAGTTATGCTCCATGCGGTGTAGTAGTGTGCTTGAGGTAATGATATTTGCTCCTCGTAATTCAGTTTGTTCATGTTGTCTATTGCGATATTGGTGATTATTTCAGGATCCAATACTTTAGTTGTATTGGTTATGATTATTTCGTTGAACGGTACATAGCTGTATGTTCCCTGATATTCTCTATGTAAATTGTTGTATGTTATCCCCTTGATGGTTATAGTGCAGTTCTGAAATGTTATTAGACATTGCCTTGGTAGATTTTTTGATGTTTGGTTTGTGCAATCCGTTCTATATTCAAGTGTTTCATTCACGTTTACTATGATAAATTTTTGCTCTATTTGTTAAATATATAGTTGATGGTTTTGCCTTCCGTTAATGTGCATTGTGCTGGTTGGTTTGTGACTATGTGTTAGATGCATTTATCTTGGGCGTCGTAGATTTCTTCTTTATTACAGAAGTATGTATTGTCGATCTTATCGCAGGGTTCATTAGAATATTTTGAAATTTTTTGGTGTGTGTGGATGAATTTGGATGGGATTTTAATGGTATATGTCTGGTTAACGGTTAAAGGATATAATTTTATGTGTTGGAATAAATCTTTGGAATATTGTGGAATTATAATTGAGAATACTATCAATGGATGCTTGAAATATGTTTTTATTTGTAGGAATTGATATAATTCGTGCTCTGAATTTATTTCTATTTTTTGTTGTTCCAAATTATCATAAATAAAGTTGCTTTCTTTCTTAGTTAAAAGGTAGTGAGATATGTATCCTAGTTTAGCTAGTTGGATAGAGTCAAGTATTTCGTCTACATGTTGTTGTAGGCTTCGTAGTACATATTCTATTGAATGGAGATTTTGTTCTGTTACTAATGTCATTTCTATTTCATTTAAATGTCGATTTGCCTCGTTTACCTTGTTTAGCCTAACGGCTTTGTACTTCTCCGTTAATATGGTCTTCTATTTGTCGAAATCGGTTTATCATGTTTTTATTTATCTCTATTTGCTCGTTAATTTTCGAAATTATTCTGCTTTCGTTCGTGTTTATTGTTTTTAATGCTTTGTTTATTTGTTCTGTATCGGCTCCTATTATGTCTCCGAAGATTATATGTATTCCTTTTCTGTTCCGTATTTTTGGTTGTATGGTTAGTATTGTTTCTATTAATGTTTTCGTTTCTTTTCTGAGTGTTCTAAGTCTTGTTTCGAAAAATTTGTAAAGTTTGGTGTTGTTTTGTTTTTTGATTTGTGCGGATATTTTGTCTAAATTAATAGTGCTTTGTATTGCTATTGGTAGGTATGCTGTTGTATTTATAACATGTATGAATTGCAGATTGCTTTCGTATATCCTTGCTTCCCCTAATACTATTGGTATGATGCCTTTATTTTGCGTGTAGTAAGTTATGTCGATTGATCCGGTGACGCTGTAATAATAGAATGTCTTTTAATATTTTTCTTGTGGATTTTTCTTTTGTTGGTGTTTGCTGTAGGACCGGGAGAATTTTGAGTTATCGTGTGTCTCATGTATTTTGGTGCTGTCTTGTCTCTTGTATGTAATTTTTCGTAAATTATGTCACTGGTTTGTAATTGAGGTGATGGTTCTTTATTTTTATTTATTTTTGTTATTTTTGCTAGTTTATTTATTTTTTGCTTGTCCGCAATTGCTTCAATGCGTTGGCTGTATTCTGATTGTAGAGTTTTGGCAAAGTCTTCTGTCGCTAAATTTTCTGGGAATTTTTGAAGTATTATGTGGGCTCTATGCAGTTCCATTGGTGTAAAGCTTGTTGCTGAATGAATAGAGTTGTTGTATGTTATTATAGCTTCTGCCATAAGGTCGTCCGTTTTTATTTTTCTGTTCTCGTCAAATTTTACTCGTATTATTTCGGTTAGTGTGGAGTGCAACCGTCCTATCATGGCATTTCCTGTACTTGCTTTTGGTGTAGTTTTGTGGTGTATGAAATTAAATCTGTCAGTAAATTGTTTAAATGTTTCTGAGGTAAATTCTGTCGCGCAATCTGAGATGATTGTTTTGGGAATTCCTTCTTGAGAGAAATGTTTTTTTAACGTATTTATTATTTTTATTGATTCGCGGTTTGGTAGTTCATAAGCTGATACGAACCTTGAAAATCTGTCAATTATTGTCAAGAATTGTTTTGACCTAAGTGAGAAAGTATCGATGTGTACTCGTTCGTTTGGTTTCGTTGCTGTTTCTGTTAACTGTTGTTCCATTTGAATTGGGTTTCTGTCGTATTTTGTTCTGTTGCATACGTCACAGTTATTTATATATTTTTGGATCATTTCTTTGGTGTTACCGAACTTATATTTCTTTCGTATTTGAGCATAGTTTTCGTTTGCTCCTCTGTGGTCCTTTATATGTGTTTCAATTATTATTCTTAATTGCTCTGTTGGGCTATTGATTTCCTGTACACTTGGGTTTGTGGTGGGCGATACTAGTGTTATGATTTCTTCATGCGTTTTTGATAAATCTTGATTTTTTTGAACTTGTGTCGCATCTTCTTTCTGGGATGTTGATGGTACCTGAGGTAGTAGTTCCCGTGTGAGTGTTTTTTGTAATTTTAGATTATCTATTGCAATATTGTTCTCTCTTTGTTGTTGTATTCGACATAGATTTATCTGGTTGTTATTTTTTGAAGTTTTTATCCATTTTGCTAGTATTTCTGCTATGTTATCGTCGCAATCTATCGCTATGTTTCCTTTATTTTTTGACACTACACTGGTTATTATTGATCGCACTGATGCTTCGGGATATTGCTGTTTTTGATATGTAATCCTTGTGTTGTTGTTTATGGTTTGTATTGTACGGTTTGGCCTATCTGGCCTATCTTTAGGTCCTAATTTGAATATTAATTGTGTTTTGAAGTCGTCTATTGGAGTTTGTGTTGTGGGAATTGTGCAAGTTTCGTTGCAATTTATTTCCAGACGGGATAATGCGTCTGCATTGTTGTTCTTGGTCCCTTTCTTATAATTTATTTTGAAATCGAATTCCGATAGCTTCAGTCGCCATCGTACTAACTTGGATGAGGGGTCTTTTAAAGACATCAGCCATTCTAGTGGTCGGTGATCTGTATGAATTTCAAATTTTGCCCCATATAAATATGGTCTGCAATGTTTAGTGGCCCATACGATTGCCAATAGTTCCTTGTTAGTGGCATCATACTTTGTTTCCGCTTCATTTAGTGTACGGCTTGCGTATGCTATGGGCTTGTCCGTGTCGTCATGAGACAGAATTGCTTAAAGTCCGGATATTCCAAGATGGGTTTTGTTGTTAGAAGAGTCTTGCATTCTTCGAAACATTTTAAGTACTCACCATCTTTGGGGTTTATTTTTGCTCCTTTCTTCAATAGCTTTGATATTGGTTTTGTTTTTTCCGCGAAATTCTTTATGAATTTGCGGTAGTAACCTATTAAGCCTAGAAATTGTTTGATTTGTTTCGGGGTTTTGGGTATGGTTACTTTTGTGATTGTGTCAATCTTGTCTGGGTCTGGTTGGATCCCTTCAGTATTGACGATATGTCCGAGGAACTTTATTTGAATTTCGGTGAACTTGCACTTGTCTAGCTGTATCCTCATGTTTGCCTTGTTTAGTGTTTTGAAGATTGCATCTAAGTGTTGTATCTGTTCGTTGCTAGACTTGCTATAGACAATGATATCGTCCATATAACAGAGACATATGTTTCCTATATATCTGCTTAGTGTTCGGTTCATTAGTCTCAGAAATGTAGATGGCGCATTTTTCAGGCCAAATGGCATTCTTTTGAACTCGTAGTGATTTCCGAGTATAGAGAATGCTGTTTTTGGAATATCAACCGGGTTCATTTTAACCTGGTGAAATCCGGATTTCAAGTCGATTACTGAGAAGTACTTTCAATCATTGAGTTGGTCCAGTAGTTCCTAAATATTTGGGACAGGAAATCTATCGTCTATCGTTTTAGCGTTTAGCTCTCAATAGTCTATTACCATCCGGAATTTTTTCTTTCCGGATTCATCGTCTTTCTTGTTGACGATGATTATTGGACTGTTCCAAGGGCTCTTGCTCTCTTGGATAACATCGTTTGCCAATAATTCTTTTATCTGCCTTTTGATCTCTGGGATCTGGGCATTGGGGTACCTGTACTGCTTTTTATGTATAGGTTTCTCGTTAAGCAATTCTACTGAATGTATTATATCTCCCGTATAGGGTAGTGTTGACTCTGTGTCGAATAATTTCTCATATTTTTCTAAAAGTTCTTCTAGTTGGGTTCTTGGCAGGCCATTTGTGAAACTAATATTTTTGCTGCCTGCTTTAAATGATTTAATTTTCATTGTATGAGTAGGAAAGATTAAGTTTTTATTTTTTAGGTCTATTACTATGCCTAATTGTGTCATTAGATTTGTTCCTATTAGTCCGTCGAATGTATCGTGAAATTTGATAAGGTGAAATTTGAGTTTTTCTTTAGTTTTGAACTCTTGGATTCCGTTTAAGATTACTATTCGGTCTACTGTTAGTGGCTGACTGACCGTTTTGATTGTTACTGGTTTAATTTGTATAGATTTTTCAGGTTTGAGAAGATCGGGGTTAAGATATGATTCATCGGCACCTGTGTCGATGAGGAGGTGAATTGGCCGGTTTTTAATATGTATCGTAATGTATGGTAATTCTTGTTTTCCGTGCGTATTTATTCGCTGGTTTCCGAGGCATTTTCTTGAAAAAAATCTTCTGTATCTTCCAAGTTTTCTTCGTCGTCTTCTTCGCTTTCTACTTCCGTTTCCTTGGTTTCCGTTATGTTTACGTTCCTTTCCTGTTTTATTGCCGGGAAACGATTCTTGTTGCTAAGTGGTGTTGGATGTAACTATATATATATATATATATATATATATATATATATATATATATATATATATATATATATATATATATATATATATATATATATATATATATATATATATATATATATATATATATATATATATATATATATATATATATATATATATATATACATATATATATATATATATATATATATATATTTATATATATGTATATATATATATATATATATATATATATATATATATATATATATATATATATATATATATATACATATGTATATAGCTATATATATATATATATATATATCACAAAGTTAAAATAAACCAACGTTATATTAACGAAAAACATAATTTAATAACGGTAATTTATTAGTATTTTAACAACTTGGCTTGTATGGTGATTAGTTGTTGTTGGTTTTGCATGTATTTCATTATACAATACACACACAAATGCGTATTAATTAAAAAATTGTTTAAATAAAACTCACGTGTTACTCATGATGCGATGTGCTATTTGTTCAACGTTTTTAGAAAGACTGAAACTGCATATAAATTTTCACTTAACAATAAAAAAAATAAAAACTATGAAACTGTTTAATTCGACAATATTATAAGTTTGTATCACACAAGTCCTGATTCTAAATTTAAAATTGACGTTTTATCCGCAGACAAATCGTATGTTTTTATCATTCAAGTTCTGAATTTAAATTTTGCGTTTATGAATTAGTTGTATATAGATTGTACGTTTGTATCACACAAGTCCTGAATTATCATTTTGCGATTATGCCTTAATCGCAGATATGTACGTATGTAGATTGTACGTTTGAACTATTCAAGTTTTGAATTTACTTTTTAACATTAATGCCTTATTCGCTAATAGATGGTATGTTTGTATCATTCAAGCCCTGAATTTACCTTTAGCGCTTAAATCTTATTCGCATACGGTTGTATGTTTGTATCATTCAAAACTTAGTTTTCCTTTTGCGTTTAAACCTATTTTTAATATTGATTGTTTGTAGTATGTTAGTATGTAACACTTAAATATCGTTTTAATTTTATTTAAAAATTGTTAGTAAATTATGGCATTCCGATATGTTTAGTTTATGTAACAGACAAGTATTTTATTTTCATTAACAACTAAGCGTATTTAACACTTGGCGCACTGATATCTTTGAATAGCAATGAGATAAGAAACTTTTAAAAAGAGCAATCGAAAGCTTTCGTTTAAAAAAAAAATGATACTACTACCATTTATATCTCCTTCGTCTGTCAGGGTTAAGGAGTGTCTTAAACTTAGGAAACTTGAAATGAGGCTGCTTACCTTAAGAAGATGGGCCTAAGTAAGACAAATGGATGCTGCTTCTGCGATCTGGAAGCGGAATCAGCGGAACATATTCTGTGCCATTGCCCAGCCATTTTACAGCAAAGACTGCAACATCTAGGAGTGAGAACAATGAGCCCGAATAGTATGTATCTTGTACCGGCCAGTAGTATTATCAGATTTATTAAGAGCCTGAATATTGTCTAGACGGATAATTAAATAGGGTTCAGCACAATAGAAGTTTTAGGTTGCGGTGCGAGGTAGCTTATCGCCACATGGCCCTTCAATCAATAATAATAATAATACAGAAACCAAACTTCTAGAAAGTTCATGACTTTTCCAGAAAAATAGTCTAGAAATATTAAGAACAGTTTTAACATCAAAATTCCATTTTAAGTAGAGTAGAACATTGAGCTATTAATTTAATTTATTCTATTACACCCTAGGTGTCACCGTAAAAATATTTTGTTCGATAAAATGGTGAATGCCAGTTGGCGCTTTTGATTTATGACCAAATGACTTAACAATTTTATGATCGGTTATTTTACTTTTAGAGAACGAGCTACAAAGACCAATTTGTTTGGGACATCACCACCTATTGGAAATATTAACAAAAATTTGGACTTACAACGTTAATAAAGTAAACAAATTAGCCATTATTGGCAAGGAGCATAATTTCTTGGTTGAGAAATACTTCAATGGAAAGAATATATCAGGAAGCGTTCCAGATGTTACAATTGCTTAATTGATGCACCACTTGTATAGTGCAAATCAAAACGAAAATCCAAGTTATATAGCAAGAAGTAACATGAAATCCTATGTTGAGAAGCCTCCAAAAGTACCGCCGTAGAAACCAATTGCGGCAATGCCAAATACAGCAAATAGCGTCATACTTCCAGCTGCCCAAGTAGAATAGTTGAGTCATAATGGTGACTGGCAACGTTGTCGAGCACTACTTGACTCCAGGTCGCTAATGTCTTTTGTAACAGAAGTATTTCCAGTGACTCGTACTGAAAAAGGTAAATGGAGAATTGGGATTCAAAGTCTCAACGATGTAACCTCTGGACAGCGATTTTGGTCGCAATTTGAGGATTGAGTTGAGTATTACCGGAAGGCAAAAGTATTGGTAAATTGTATTGGTGTCCAAAGAATAGAGAAAAACAGAGAATAAACATTTGAAATATAAAAAAAAAAATTCAGTTTCATCTAATGCGTACGAAAGGTTGTACATATTTTTATTTCCAGTAATTTTTTTGCAAAATTTAAAACTAATAAAATTGTTAGTTGAATAATGATTTAAAGATAAATAAATATTAATTAAAAAAGGCAAATAAATCAGAAAAATATTTATAAACTATAATTTTATTAATAATTTTAAGTTAGAAAAATTACACGACGTACATACTCCCTTTCCTGCGCTTGGATCAACACTAAAAGTTAAAATCACTAATTTACTTCTTATATTTTTCACATTATCCCTCTTATCCGATGTTATCAAAGAAACCTTATGCCATGTTATTTTAAACAAAAAACTAAAAAATACGCACATTTGACAGTGTCTAATGGGCGTTTGTTAAAGTTTTTTGTTTAACATGATGCAAATAAGAGAGATAAAATGACACGAAAAAGAGGGATATAAAATATAATGTGGAAAAAATAAGAAGTAAATTAGTTATTTTGGCTTAGTGTTAATTCAAGCACAGGAAAGGGTGGATGTACGTCGTGTGATTTTTCATTATTTTAAATTATTAATAAAATTATAGTTTATCAATATTTATCTTACTTATTTTCCATTTTTAGTTAATATTTATTTATCTTTAAATCATTATTTAATTAACAATTTTGTTAGTTTTAAATTTTGCAGAAAATTACTGGAAATAAAAATATGTACAACATTCCTTTCGTGCGCATGAGATAACACTGAATTGGTTTTTTTTATTTTTCAAATGTTTATTCTCACATAACTCAAAAAAAAAAAAAAAAGTTAAAAATATTATGAATGTGGTCGACGAAGAATGTAAAAATTAAAAATCATTTATTTATGCTGCTTTTTGTTTTTTATATAGAAGATCACCACGAGCAATTGATTGCGTATATTGTTTTGGATTTTTGGTAACGAAGTAAAATGAATGTCTCGTTTACAACAACAATAGATAGAAAAACATGAATTCTTCATGTTAAAAGGTAGGGAAAAATAACTCAAGGCGAGCGGAAGCAACAAAAAAGTTGAACCGATTTCACCCGCTTAGCTTATTTTTGATACTTACCATCATGAGAAAACACACAAATACAATAAAAATATTTGTCGGCACACAATAGCAAAATGTATATTATACGCCGTGTACATATACAAAATTTTAAATCCTCAATCCTCATTTTGCGACCAAAATCGATACCCTGGAATGTTAAGTATCGTCGTAGCAACTATCAATTAAGGGACCAAGGGATTTAAAAGGTTTGAGCAATTTTAACCTGGCAAAAGGTTTATTCCACAGTCGAAGCTGATTGCTCACAACGCTAGATTAGGCTGGTGATACCGCGGACGCCAATTCGAACCGAAGATGGTAATCAAGTTGTTTCAGTTAATCTGCATTTAGATATCGATTCGACGCTGCGAAAATTTTGGTAGGTTGAGGAGATCAGGGTTTCCGTTCCTTACACTGTATATTGTAAGTCTACCGCTCAAGGTAGGCTTACCAAGTTTGGGAAATGTAAATGCGCTTAAAAAGAAACGTTTTTTTCCTGGATGAGTATTTAAAACCCGGACAAATGGTAAGATCACGGTACACTGGCACTGATGAATACTATTTGTCGCACAATGGTCTGACCAAGGAGAGCAGTTCCACAGCCAAGTAACGTGTTGTATTTGATGGATCGGTCAAGACTACCAAAGGCAATTCCCTTACTTATCTAGTATCCTGAACGCTGAGCACTAGTTTCAGTATAGTCGCTTCGACGAAAGAAGATCTCTAAATCGTTTATCGCCGTGTTTAATGCCGGTATCGCTGACCCCCCGGCTTCAATATCATGGAACTATCCACTGGTGCTGCTGTTAAACGAGCTGAACCCATTTGCTGGCTCTCACGTTAGATGTTTCTGGCTTTCAAGGGTGCCGGAGGTGGTCATTTAGCATCGCCTGCCTTACAATAAGTCCTGTGCTTACTCAAGATTTTCTAACGTTGTCACATAGTTGCCAAGCGGCTGCAAACTTTCAAAAGCTTTTTCAGAGACTATTTTTCGTCTATGAAAATAATTCAAAGAACAAAATAAAAAAACTTTTCACAAGAACCACTAGATTTTCCGGGCTAGTCCAAGCTAACCCCATGAAAAACATGATCGCTGAATGTAGTTCAGCAAGCTGATTTTCGAGAGGATTACTTACTTTGGAACATTTTAAGGCACATTTCATCAAATAGGATACAAGTTTGTTCGATAAAACATTTAAACTCGTATAATATCGCCCATTTCTCGAGAATAAAAACGGTCGCTATAACAAGATCTCAGTGGATTGGCAGAATCCGGCTCGTATTTCCAAGGTCCATTAATACCACTAAAAATATTACCCAAAACCACCAGATTCGTTCACGTATAGCAATCGTTAAATTTGAATTTTATTAATTTTGGTTGTAAAATACAGAGATCATTTTCGCGCGTTATAAAACAACCAAAAGTAAATATTTTAGAAGTTTTATTTTGTTGTTGTCTTAACCTAATATTCAAAAAGATTAAAAATGAAAACACCGAGTTAAATTTATAACTTCCGCTGTAAATGAAATATAAATTAAAAATTGCCTTAGTGTTACAAATTACATTCAACAATTCCTTGTTTATCGGAATATTCGATATAGTAAACTTCATAAAGTCTAAAAATAAATTGTAGCATTTAATCAACACTGGATACATAGTCCAAAATTATGAATTATCAATGTAGCCAATGAAATTCAAGTTCTTATTTTCAGTATTATCAAAAAACACTATAAAATCGAAACTTTGCTGCAACATTAAATCAGTAGTTTTTAAACGATGAAGTCGTTCACACAACAATCACTTGTACTGTTAGTAATAATTAGTGTCGCATTTGGTGGTAATTATATAAAAATTGGTGGCCAAACCTATTATTCGAGCACACCCCAGCAATACAATTGGTATGAATCATACAGATTCTGTAAAGCGCTCGGTATGTATTTGATTGACATACCAACAGAAGCTGAAAACAGCAGAATTGTAGAAGTTATGAAAGCAGCAAATTTGACAACACCTGGCTATTGGACATCGGGAATGGACCTTGGGAGTTCGTTTAATTTTTTCTGGATGACTACAGGACAGTCATTGGTGTTTCGCAACTGGCATCCAGGTCAGCCTATGGAAAAACAATTAAAAATTGGTGAAAACTGTTTGGTTATAAGTTCATATATTAACGAAAACAATCAATGGTTTGATATGAACTGTTCTGTAAAAAAAGCATTTATTTGCCGCGAAAGTTTCGATGTGGTAAACTATAAGTCGAGCGAATGTTCAATTGAATTTGGAAGCAGTTAAATAAATATTGTGATTTAATTTTTGTGTATATATTATGTAAACAATAAACAATTAACATTCGAAAATGTCATGAAATTTTAAATTTTTATTTTTTTATTTGTGGTATTTTTGAAGACTTTTTATCCGGCTGTATATAGAAAAGGTAGATTTGGACTGATTGAAGTTCACCCTTACCATAACGACTAAAAACTAAAAATCGAAAAGTGATTATGTTTCTCTGAATTAAGGTCGTTTAATTTTTAAAGCTAGCAAAGAGCTTAACTCAAACAATTTTCCCATTTAATAGTAATTTTGAAGTTTTAAATAAAAATTTTGTAGAATAAGGAAGCAATTCTGGAAAATACTAAAAACGCAATGATTATTTTATGGCCGTTATGATTTATATTTGCTTTATTATTTTAACAGAATATTAACAGTATTAAAGGATTATATGAACGGCATAAGGTAGTTAAAGACAATGAAATGTTACAAACATGTGTATTACACCAACAATTAAGAATCAAATCATAATTATACGAACAGAACTTGTATTTACATAAAGGAAAAGCAATTATTTTGTAATTAGTTGTTTTATTCACATCAACAATTAGCAGCTCTATTGTGCAGCCAAGCCGAATATTGAATTATAGTCCATTCATTTGTGCTCGACTGAGGCATTTGTCTTTCGGGCTGGATGGCGCAATAAACATTAATTGACACAATAAAATTTGCAACACTTTTTGGAAACAATTAGCGTTGACTAACGGAAGCTAATACACAATCAAGGACAAACAAACCATATTACCTGGAATACAACGAGGGAGAACATAAGTGGATTTTGATTAAAACCGATAATCTAAATCTAAACAGACCAGGCTGCTGCCGTAAAATTATATTGATTATTTTCCATTAATATCAATGATTCAATTGCGATTACCCAACATTATGTGCAACCTTTCGTGAAATTTCATCTTAACGGTTAAGATTACTAAAGTTCATTTTCCGACAATTATATCAAGAATGGTAATCATTTTTTGATTTGTTCGCATCAACCACATACATGAAAACTCTAACCTCCATCCAGCGAAGCAGTTTCAATACCTAAAGGGGCTCGCTCCTTAAAGCCGAACCAGCAAAACTTTTTATGCATCCTCCAATCTCACATGCCAATTATGTATATTGAAGCGCTAAATAAATTTAAGGCTCGTTAAGATAGAAAACGGAATACAGTACGATCCTTCATCAACAGATAAATCAACTTACGTGTTGAAGACATCACTGGAATTATTGTCGAGCAGCTGTAATTAAAAGAAAATACACAAATGGTTCTTTGTTGAAAATCTAATTTAAATTTGTACTTATCTGATAATATTTGTGTTCATCAGACGTTTATTTTCTTATATTCTGATATCTGAAAAGTATAAATTTTAATGCATATATTAATTTAAAACTTGTTTTATATCGAGCCAATTTAATTTACCATCAACAAATTAGCTAGTTTGTTTGCTTTATTTTGACATTTTGCCATTTTTATATACAAGAGGATAAAATATTATAGTAGGTGTGCGGTGACACGTTTAAATAATTTATGATTTTGTACTAAAATGATTTGTAGTGTAACCAGTTTTGTAATACTAATTAAACTATTTATTTACAGATGTCACATAGGTTAGGTTAGGTTTGGTTGGAGTGGCTGCTTGTGACCGATGGCGGTCTATTGTGACACCACAGGATGTATCCCCTTTTACCCCTATTGGAACCATTTCGAGCTACTTATGTAGCCTAAGACGTCCCGCATTTTACTGTTTTCAAGATCCGAGAGGCAGTCCATCCTGAACTTACCTAAGAGTTTGTGCCCTCTGAGAGCCAATGCTGGACACGAGCAAAGGAAGTGGACCAATGTCTCTTTCTCCTCTTCGTCCAAGCAGCTTCTGCAGAAGTCATTAGCCTCCAGACCCAGCCTTCTTGCATGTTCTCCAAAAAAGCAGTGTCCCGTGAGAATTCCTACGACCTTTCTTAATTCACGTCTGCGTAAGAATAATAATGCCCTAGTCCCAAGTAGCACGAGTGAGTTGGTATAACGTTGTACTGTGGTTGGCTAAATGACTACTGGTCGGCTAGCCAACGTTGTGACAATGGTATGACAACTGAGATACAACGTTATTGGGGAATACATTTTGGGTTGTAACAACGTCGTAATAACTATTATCCGACTTGTCAATTGACCATAGAATACAAGTCAGGAAATAGATATATTGACCACTATTTTGTTTGTATTTTAGCAGAAAGGACAACTATTTTTTATAAAATATATAAATAATCATGTTGTCTTCTTTTATCTTATAAATATAATAATTATTTGTCTATTTCCTTTATCATCTATTTCATTATTTACGACTTTATGAAAATTTACTTCATAATAATTGTAAATGTAATATTCACATTCCCTGTAATAATGATAACCCAAAAATCTGGCAAGATACGACATATTTTTATAAACAAAGCAAGTTTTATCGTAAATGTGCACCTATCAGTGAACTAAAAACTCATGCGCCTTATAAGCCTTATATAGGTTGACTAAAATTTTCTAAAATCAATTTAAACCATATTGAAATAATCCCCACCTTTAAAATAATGATATTACAATAATATTTAGTCATGAGAAGTATGAAAATCAGAATTTTATTTTCAAAAAATACAAATTTTTATATGCATGTATAATTAAAAATGGCGAACTTCATATTATGTATTAAAATATATTTAAACCACTAAAAAGTTAGATTAATAACCAATTTATAACAAATTCGACTCAAAAATTACAAATTTGTTATTTTATTTCCAAAAAAGTTACTGTCACGACGGTCTAGTCATTCTCCCGACGATTTATTTAATTTTATTACCAAATTTTCAAGAATTCAACTGTAAAGATATTTGCACACCAAATAAGTTATATTGAATAGCGTTGTAAATTCCCAAAAATTCCTTAACGACAAAAAAGAAAAACTTGAGATAGTTAATTTAAAATTCCCTGAAAAAGACAAAGGAGACTGTATGGATACAAATGTATTTGATTTTAATGATACATTCGCGAATTATAAAAAACATGATTAAAACTTCAAAAACGTAAAACATTTGTGTTATTTATGTTGATAATTATTCATTAATTAAATCCTTAGTATAACACAAAAATTATGATTGACCTATTTTGGAAGATAAAAGAAGTTGAAGTCAGAAAAACTTTTTTATATTAAATTATTTATATAAAAATTAACATGACACAATAAGGTTGTTTGCCGATGATGTAATAATGTCGGTCACAAAATATCTTTTTTGTCAATTATTTCACTAAATTGTATGCATAAGTAAAAAATGTTATCTTGTGGTCGTGCAGGTAACAACAAAATATATAGGTTGGATATTGGTTTTTACACGACAAAAAAGTTGCTAGGTAGTCATTAAATACCACATAATACGACAACATAACTAAATAATCGGTACACGGTTATAAAATACATATTAGTCGGTCAATAGATGAAAATAGTCAAAAAAAGTTGTCAAGTAGATATAAAATAACGCTCTGGCGGCTGCTAACATATAACGTGGCATTGTGGTCGTGCCGACGAAAAAATAAAAATTGTTAGTTCGATGTCAAACAAGTGAATTTATAGAAATTTGTGACGTTGTACCGACGTCGGAAACGGGTTATAAAACTATAAAGTTATTTGGTGCTACTTATGAGTGCGCCCCAAGTCCAGCTTTGGCCAAACTTGTCTTGCAACTCTACAGGTGAGGGTGTTCGACCATCTTTCCCCCGCTGAGGATAGCGCCTGCTTCCCAAGTGCTTGTCTCAGCGCTGTAATAGGCCTCCCCAGACTTGCCCTTTCCGGTTGCAGCTAGAGAGTCGTACCACGCCTAGCAAGTTCTTCTGCCCTGCAGTTCCCTATGACGTCAGAGTGACCTAAGACCCAGATTACCTGGATATTGAAATGCTCATCCATCTCATTTAGAGATGAGTGACAACTCAACGCCACCCGTGACGCCGAAGACACCGATTCTAACGAACGGATCGCCGCTTGACTGTCCACATGGATTGTGATATCGTCTGAGAATAACACATTACGCTTCAACCACGTCATGACCTCCTCAATCGCTACGACTCAGCATGATACACGCTGCAGTAATCAGGGAGACGAATAGAAATGTTTACATTTAATTTGTCACAGAATACTCCAGCTCCTACTTTGCCGTCTAGCTTGGAGCCATCTGTGAAGAATTGCAATGCTTCGGTTTCCAAAAACGGTCTTTCCCTCCAGGATTCCTTTGAAGGGAAGGAGGTCCGAAATCACTTCTCGAAGCGTAGAGCAGGTTTAATATAGTTAAGTTTCGGCATCTCATCCTTCAACGATCTAACAATAGTAGAGTGTCCTATACTAAGACACCTCTACTGAGAGACGGCTGCAAGTCGTACAGCCGTATTTGCCGCAATCTCTTTGGCACAAATGTTGACCGGAAGAAGGTGCAACATAACCTCTAAGGCACTTGTCGGTGTCGAACTCAATGCCCCGCTAACAAGCATACAGGCCGTTCTTTGCACTCTCTCAATCTTACTTTTATAAGTTACCTTATCCAGAGGTGGCCACCAAACACCCACTTTATTATTATTATTATTATTATTAAATTTATCTTTATTTCAGTTTATTTATATACATATATTAAAGAAAAACAATTATTGCAAATTAGAAATAAAGTAAAGCTCCATTAGATTTATATTAAAATCTGTGGTGGAGCAACAATTATACAATTCAACAAAATTAAACTAATACAACTTTTAATACAACATACAATAACAAGCTCAAATTTAGTATCATTTGACATACAATAATTCAATTGCACCACTAAAAGTATTGCTCAATGTTATCTAAACCGAGCAGCCAGGATCGAATTTCACGTTTTAATTTGTATTTCCGCACATTGCTTAGACTTTGTACATGAGAACAGGTCTCACTAGAGCGGTGTAGAGCCAGTGTACCATCTCCGGCTTCGGACCCCATCTATGACTAATGGCGTTCCTACAGGAGTACAAAGCAATAGTAGCTTTGTTTATTCTCTCCAACATGTTGGGCTTCCAACTAAGCTTACTGTCCAAGATAATGCCCAGATATCTAGCTCTGTCAGTAAAAGCAAATCTCGTGCCATTTAAGGTAGGAGGGACAACTACCGGGATTTTGTATTTCTTAGTAAAGAGTACCAGCTCTGTCTTGGACGGGTTAATGCCAAGTCTACATTTGCCAGCCCATTTCGTACCGATGGTAAGCGCATTATGCATTACGTCTACAATCGTGCCCAGGAATTTCCCGGTAACAGCTAAAGCTACGTCATCTGCGTACGGGAAAACATCAATACCCTCTCTGTCCATTTCAAGTAGTAACCCGTTTACCACTATGTTCCAGAGAAGAGGGGACAGAATCCCGCCCCCTGCGGAGTTCCCCTAGTTACTCGTCTCTTGGTGGTGGAGTCTCCCAACTTCGAGCTAACAATCCTGCTTTCCAGCATATAATTGATTAACACTATCAAAGGAACGTTCACCTCCAAAAATGACAATCCCTCCTTGATTGCCTCCGCTTTCACATTATTAAAGGCGCCTTCTATATCCAGGAAGGCCACCAAACAAAATTCCTTCGAACTAATCGATTTCTCAATCGTACACACCAAGGCGTGCAGAGCAGTGTCCACAGATCTACCCTTTGTGTACGCATGCTGAGACGATGGCCACTTCCTGGCCCTTATTTTATCTCTGATGTATACATCCAGCAGCCTTTCCAAGGTTTTCAAAAGAAAGGATAATAGAGTTATTGGCCTTAGGTCCTTAGGATAGACATGTGAGCTTTTCCCCGCTTTCGGTATGAACACCACATTGACCTCCGTCCAGTACCTAGGAATATAGCCCAGCTTCAAACACCCTTGAATATAGCTTCCAGGTAGGGAAGAATAATTACTGAGTTGTTTTGAAGTTCAGCTGGTATAATTTGATCCGGACGAAACCTAACGTGATTCATGTTGAAATTCTTCTGGAAATGAACATAGCGTTTTCGAAGTCGTGGAATCCTATAAATCAATTCTAGTATGAAGATAAGATCGCTTCTGAAACCTTAAGTTCAAACAGAGAAAATTTTGTAGACCTACCGTCATTCTTTACAAGTGGTAATGGATTAGCCCTTGCTCAACCACCGGTAACATAAAATATGGTAATCGGACGTTTCATTTGACTCCACCCTGCATTATTCCCTCTCGCTTAGCACGAACTCATATTATTCTGGAAATGTGTATTTATTCGCCTTGCCCCCCTAACGGTATCCGGTATATATATATATATATATATATATATATATATATATATATATATATATATATATATATATATATATATATATATATATATATATATATATATATATATATATATATATATAGTTACATTCACATAAATCATATAAGTGATGATTAAGAACATTCCATCATTGCACAAGCAAGGTATCAAATAAATTCCAATGAATAACAGGAAACGCTCCGTAATACGATCGAGTAAAATAGGTTAAAGATATAAAAATGCATTATTGCACTTTTGATAAGACATAATATTTTAAATTATAGAAATAAGAATTTAGTTTTAAGATCTAACTCATTCTGTAAAGAACTCGAAATAAAATATAAATAAAATAATTTTTTTTATGTTTCTCTCGTAAAGAAACCTATAATTGGCGCAGCCGTCCGGTAGTGTTTAGTTTTCGTGTTAGTGTAACAGTGTATAAACATTAGTGAATAAAAACTAGTGAAGAAGTGAATCCGTAAAAATAAAAAAAAATAGGTGTTAATTTTTTTTTGTGAAAAACATCTCTAGCTGAAGGTTAAATAACCGCTAAGAGACTTGAGATTCCACCGCATCACAACACGAGCTCTACATTGAACCTGAGACACCACGACTACAAATTATTATACGAAGTATAATATCCAGGTAACAAAGTTTATATAATTTTTTTTTAATTTTTTAAATTGTACCAAATACTTTGATTATCTTTTGGCAAACGTGTGGAACTACTAAATAGCCACAAACCTGCTAACCATACCCGTGCACTACCTGATAGACACGGAAGAAAAATTAATCAATAAATAAATAAATAAAGTGAATGAGAGATAAATTGATCGATAGATTCATAGCTAATCGACAGATCGATCTCGACCACGAAATGGATCAAGCGGTAAACGAATTAACCGTGCAATTGAAAGTTGTTGTTGAGCAATTACAGAAAATGACCACTAAGTCGGAAGAACACGAACAAGTGTTGGCATTTCTGCAACAAAAGGCACAACACACTACAGAGGCACAGAAACCTACTGTAGAACAACAATTGACAGTTGATTTATTCAGAATACCGGATCCAATCAAATCGATACCCGAATATGATGGGAATCGAAAACAGTTATCTGCATGGATCAAGACAGCGGAGGATACACTGAACGTATTCGCGCCATTAGTGTCTGAACCACAGTTCAAATTATACTTACAAGCAGTAAGTAATAAAATAAGGGGTAAGGCAAAAGACGCGATATGTCTAGCCGGTAACCCACAAAATTTTGAGGAAATCAAACAAATCCTCTTAGAAACTTTGGGAGACAAACAAGAGTTGTCTTTCTATAAGTCCCAGTTATGGGCAACGAAACAAAGCGAGAACACAACAGTTCACACTTATTTTCAAAAAATAAAAGAAAATGTTCAAAACATTAAAACTTTAGCGAGACAAAACGCTACCTATAGTTACTCATGGACCGCGATAAACGCTTTTATCGAAGAGGATGCCTTGGCAGCCTTCATATCCGGTTTAAGAAAACCCTACTTCGGTTACGCCCAAGCGGCGAAACCAAAAACAATCGAGGAAGCGTATGCTTTCCTTTGTAAATTTAATTCAAACGAGATAATCTCAGGAAATTCTCGAAAACCAATTAATCATGTTCCACCACCGCAACCGAAATTTAATAATTCATACCAAAAACCAAAGGAATGGAATGAAAATAACCAGGTGTATAAGAGACCAGGTTCAATCAGAGAAAAAGCCACTCCTATGGACGTTGACGTTTCTATGCAATCTAGAAACACGTTCAACAAAAAAATGGTGAACACCCATGAGATCAACGCTGAAAGCGAAGAATCAGAAAACCTTCCGAATGAATTAGATGTCAATGCGACAAATTTTCAAGACGATCAGGTGGAAGATACGGAAGATTAAACTTTCTTCCTTACCTTGAATGCAAGGACACACATAACAACATAAATATAAAATTATTAATAGATACCGGAGCAAATAAAAACATAATAAAACCCGGTATCATCCCCAAAAATTTATTAAGCTTCCAAGAAGCTTCTGTGAAAAACATTTTAGGAACTCACGTAGTAAATACCAAAGGTAAAATAAATTTTCTGGGTCAAGGTATCCCGGAACAAACTTACTACGAATTAGGATTCCATAAATTTTTTGATGGAATCCTAGGTTCGCAATCAATGGCGATACTAAACACCAAAATTGATTACAGAACCAATGAGATAATAATAAATAATTCAAAATTCAAATTTCACCGTTATTATCCAACGGGAACAGTCTATAACCATATAGTAACATTTCGAACAAGTAATGAAGGCGAATGGTTCGTGCCAAGTTACGAAAATTTAAATGAAAATATAATAATTCAACCCGACGTATATAAAGCCATTAATGGTAATACGATCGTAAATATTCTCACAAACGAACCAGTACCACCACAAAATTTACCGAAGTTAAAACTGAACGTTAACAACTTCGAAACGCTAAAACCAGTCCCTATTTTTGGACATGAAATAATTAGCAAAAAAGATATAAAAAACATAATAAGAACAGAGCATCTCAATGAGGGAACGGATAACACTACACGTGAATCCGAGGAAGTCGCAGAAAATATTCCAAACGTCAATAGTGACGAAATAGAAACAATCCACTCAGCGAACACGTCAGACGATTACTTCATCCACTTCGCTGACAGGCCAATTAATTACTACAGGAACCAGTTAGTGTTCAAATTTTCAAACAAAAACAGTATCATTTCGGAAGAAATGATTTTCCCAAATTTCAAACGAACCATTATTTCAAAGAAATCCTTCGAAGAAAACGATATCACACAGTTTTTAAAAGTATACCATAATGGGAAACAATCAGCAATAATGGCTCCCGAAAGTCTATACGACAAAATCCAAACTTCGTTCAGACAAAATTTTTGTCAAAAAAGTCATTTTGTGATAGTCACAAAAATAGTCCAAGACGTTACGAATGAAGATAGACAAAATTTACTAATAACCAAGGAACACGAACGTGCACATAGGGGCACTAATGAGGTTGAAAACCAACTAAGGCGAGCATATTTCTTCCCCAGAATGGGAAATAAAATCCGAACTCACATTAATGCATGTAATATATGCAACGTGCATAAATACGACCGCAAGCCTTATAATATTAAAATAAGCCCACGGCCAATCACAAAGAAGCCGTTAGAAAGACTACACATTGACATTTTCAGTATAAACAGAAACAATTTCCTCTCAATCATTGACTCATTTTCCAAACATCTACAGATGATGCCAATGGAAACAAAAAATTTAACAGACGTAACCAGTAGTCTTAGTAAATATTTTACCCTTTTCGGAATACCGAACTCTATTATCTGTGATCACGAAACTACTTTCCAGTCCACCCAATTTAAAGAATTTCTGAACAGCCTTAATATAAAATTAGATTACGCATCTTCATCAGAATCCAACGGACAGATAGAAAAAACCCATTCCACCGTGATCGAAATATTCAATACAAATAAACATAAAGCAATAAGCCCAGATACTTCAACTGCCATCGAAATGTCAGTTGCTCTTTATAATAATTCCGTGCACTCAGCCACTGGCTTTACGCCAAATGAAGTTATATTCAATCAAAATAATTTCATTGACCCCATAAAAATACGAGCACAAGCTAACGATATCTTCCAAACAGTTAACAACAATTTGGAAAAAGCCGCAAAGAAAATGCAAAAACAAAACGACCAAAAAGAAGAACCACCTAATCTTATAGAAGGTGAAACGGTCTTCTTGAAACCAAATATAAGGACGAAAGCTCAACCAAGGGGAGTTGAGACTAAAATTCAAAACATTGAAAATAAAACTTTCCGTACAAAAAGAAATATAAAACGGAATAAGAACAAAATAAAACGAATAAAAAAGACTAATTAAATTTATTTTTGTATCATTTTCAGAAAAAAAAAAAAAGAAAAAAAATATATAACATTAAGATAAAATCTAGATACTAGAAAAAATAAATACTAAATAGTAAATAATATTATAACATAAGTTATTAGGCTTGAATATTGTATTTTAAACATTCTTTATAATTAGCTGGTAATAAAGCCTAAGGGTTTATATAAAAAAAAAATTAAAAGAATATTATATCAGTTTTCTAAATTTTAAAGTAAAACAAATAAACAAATCTATTATTTTCCATGACAATGTACTTTGTAATAAAATTAGCAATATTAATAATAATTCCTAAAATTTATCATTTCCAAAAATTAGAAATAAAAAATTTAAATGACGACCCTATTTTAATATTAAAAACTAATGATTGTAAAATTCAAGTAGGTAGCATAAAAGTCGTTCATCCAATTGATTTAAATAACATACAGAAAACAGTAGATTCAATAAACAAATTTATTTATAATAAATTAGATGATAAGAACGATAAATTAGATTTATATAAAATAGTAAAACAAAAGTGCAGAAAGTTGTACGACAATCTACAACAAATTAAACCTATAAAGCATTATAGACAAAAACGTTGGGATGCCCTGGGCTCAGCGTGGAAATGGCTGGCGGGTAGTCCAGATGCCATAGATTTGCGAATGATAGAGAGCAAAATGACGGAACTAGTAAATGAAAACAACCAGCAAATCCAAATAAACAACCAGATTGATGAAAGAATACGGATGATAACAGACACAATAAACAAAGCTGTAACAACCACTAACACAGCGAACAAAATAACACTCAGTGAAATAGAAATGATAGCAGCCATCATTAATATAGATAACATAAATACCATACTAGAAGACATCCAGGACGCTATCGTCAAAACTAAAATCGGCCTGGCAAGCAACAAAGTTATATCGCTAAAAGAATTAATGATGATAAAAGACCTAATGACAAGCCAAGGAGTAAACATAACTCTACCTGAAGAAGCACTGCAATACGTGATACCAAAAGTAGCCGTAAACAAGGAAACGCTACTTTTTATTCTAGAAACACCAAAACTAGAAGAGGAAACTTCACTAACAGCAATGATCGTTCCATTAACAGTCAATGAAACAATAATAAAAGAATACCCTCAGCATATCGTAAAGACGAAACAAAAATTATTTACAACAATCAATCGTAATAATTTTGTACAAAAATATTCGGAAATCAAAGAGTTTGAGGACGAATGTATCAAACCTCTTATAATGGGAACTAAAAGTATTTGCAACGTAACCGCAAAATCAGAAACTACAGTACGGTTCATCACAGAAGACAAATTGCTCATTGATAACGCAAAAGAAGAAATACTTTTATCGGATTGCGGACCAAATAATCGCACAATAACGGGTAATTTCTTAATAACATTCCATAACTGCACCTTAATAGTAAAAAAATAAGAAGTTCCAATCCTTCGAAATTAAAAGCGAAACAGAAGAAATACAGGGTGCTCTTCATAACCCCGAAATTACACGCAAACTGATCAAATCTGTGGATATAGATTTATATATTATATATATATATATTATATATATATTCGTCCCATGGAAATGAGAGTATGATAAGTTAAAAATGTCATTTTTCAGGAAAGGAGTTTGAATTTTTTTACTATTAAATCCATTGTGACTGTTTTGCTACAAAGTTAATTTCAACGGTTTCAATAAAAAAATGTGAGGTGTTATCAGTTCTTTAAGCTTTTAATATCCCCATTAAAATTAATTAATTATTTATAATGAAAACTAAGTTTAAAAATGTTGTAATAGTCTTGTGCGGTTTTTTTTACAATGTACTATGGTAAACTATACATGTATTATAATCAACTGGAAATAAAATATATTTCTGGGTACTAAACGACGAAATCATAATTTGATTAGGAGAGATATTAATATTCGTTATATTAAAATAGTTTATAATTGTTTTTGTTGAAATATTTCAAGTTTTATTCCATATAATATAAAATTGCTCAAAAATTTAATGTAAGTATAAAGAATATTCCATTTATTAAAATAATATCACAAAAATAAGAAATTCACGAAATCACGAATAATATCACGAAAAAAAATTTGGTTTCTTTTATTCATCATCCGAAGCTTCCAAATTATCGGATGAATGAGGCAGATTTCTGTAAAAATTGTGGTATGCAGAATTAATACTTTTTTTATTACAGAGATCTACCAAATCTTTGTATTTGGCCTCCGTTATCGGATGGAGCGAATTGTACGCCTGTTTTAATTTAAAACAAAGATTCGTTGATTTGGTCGAATTTCGTCCTCTAGATTTAATGTCTTTAACTAAAGCAATGATTCTATAGGGCTCTTCAAATGCATATTTGTATTTTAGATGTTGTGGATTATTTCGATCAATAAAAAGCTGTTTCATTTTGCTGGTACAAAATTTTTCCCCATTAATATTTTTGGTAAAATTAAAGTGGTTTGAAGGAGTTTTGAAGTCAATAAAATCTCCAAAGTTCATTTCAATAACTTTATAAGCTGGTGGTTTCACTTTTGCACATCTTATTAGCTGGTACCACTACTCCGGCACAAAAATTTCTTGATTTTTCGCCACACGTTCAATACAAGAGTGAACGCTGTCGCCCTCATTTTGGGTGTGGCCCTTCTCCAAATATGTATGCGAGATGTTGATATTATAATTTTTAGAAGCCCAAGCGTAAAATGTGTACAATATTTTATTTCTGTTCTGGCCAGGGCAATTGTCTGACCAAAATCTAAAATCTTTACAAGTTGGATGCAATTCGATAAATTGCTTAAGGCAACTGGCGACTTCTGTTCCCCCACGTTTACCAAGTGTCTCGTGCCAAACAAAGCAGAAACCAGTATTGCTATTCATAGAATATACAGTAAAGTTATACACAAAGTATTTTCGCTTATAGTAAAAAACTGACGCCCGAGATTGTGGTACAGTTAAAATTTTTTGAAAATCAAACACTGCACTGACGATTTTACCTTCACTTTGTTGAGCTTCCAGTTTTTCGATTTCTTTTATTTTTCTTGATTCGATTTTATTCGACAAGTGCCTGTCTTGAATTAATTTGTTTTGTTCTTTTTCTTCGGGCGACAAATTGTCAAATCCAATGCATTGGTCGCATTGATCTTTCTTGGGTACAAAAAACCCTAAATTAAAATTTTGGTTAAAAGTGTCGCGGTATTGACGTTCAGTCACGCTATGTTCAATCGAGCTTGCTTCCATAAATTCAACGAATAGCCGGTACATTTTTGTAACAGTTAAATTTCCTTCTAAATATTTTTTATTGCTTTTTTGTCGGCAATAATGTGCATCAACGCATGGAAATGAATTTATATGCTCACAAATTGTATTGAACATAGCAAGCTTCCGTATGTCTTCCGATCGCTCGTGTTTGCCCCTGCGATCAATATCTAAAACGCCACTTCCAGATTGTTTTTTCTCATATGCCGTTGTGATCCACTGGCTATTAATATCCAACGTATTGAGAAACATTAGTTTACATACCTAAAATAACAAAAGTTTATACATGTACACATGAAACAAATTTCAAACAATTGTTACCTTCTGTCGAATTAAAGAACTATTCCCGCTCGAAGCTAACAAACAATATTCACGGTTGCCGCCCCTTTGCCTATTTGCAGCACATTTGGCTCGAATTTTTACTTTTTGTTCGGTGTACTGAATTAGGTATAAAGTTCCATTGGCGATAGTGTTCACCTAGGCTCCAAAACTGATTAAAAAGAAATTCTCAAAGAAAGTGCAAGGCGGCCGCACCGGCCGTCCTTTTATTGGTTGGCCTCTCTCATTCACGTGTGTCAATCCCTTATTATAGGCCGTTTTAGAAATTCTGGAAATCCAATTAAGCTGATCCCTTTTACGTTTTCTTACGTTTGGTTTATTGTACTTTGGCGTGGAGTTTACATTCTCAACAACGTTAATACCTTGAGCTTCCGTTCCTGAATTAGGGGGAGTAACAGCAGTAACAACGCTCAAAGCATTCCCACCTACATAGATAATTGAAACCCGTTGAATATAAATATTAAAATGTATTATTTAATTTTCCAACCTGATAAAACTGAGGTTATTTCATCCTCCGACGAACTTGACTCACTATTACTTGGTTTATATTCGTTTCCACTGTCAGGGAAATCTATATGAATAAATTAGTATAAGGTTACGGTTATTATTTTACAGTAACAGCTTAAATGTTAGAACTACTAACCAAATAAACTAGAATCATTTTTATCAATTGGTTCTTCCAATTGTCTGAAGTTTTCGTTCACTTTCCTGTGACACACTAAATTAAAATTCCAAAAACAGTTATCCAAAAATATATAATTTTACGAATGAGACAAAATACTTACTTAGCAAGTCAGCTTGCGGTTGAGAACGGTTCTCAGTAATTATTTCATCACTTATTACACTTTCATTAGCTAAATAAAAATAGTTATTTACTCTTAAGAATTACCTCTTAAATAGTGCACTTATCATAGTCTTACCGATTTTTTCGTCAATTTGATGCAATGCCAATTTTAATATTTTTTTACCTCTTAACAACATTTTTTTGCATTAAACTGATATCCAAGTCCGTTCTGATTAAAACTCAAATAAAAACTAACAAAACAAAATAAAAAACAATATGTTTAAATATTACGCAAAACATCCTTCGATATTAATCCAATTAAAATTATTATAAAGTGATTTATGATTGGTAAAGTTCTGAGAGTTGCCCAATTGAACTATTATAAAGGTCACTTATTATTGAGAAAGGAAAAAAAATAACGTTCTAAAGTAGTTTATGAATTAAACAAATAAAAAAACACAACTGAAAGTATGATAAATGATTTTTCCTAAAATCGCCGTGAAAAGCAGGTTTTTTTTCTCTGTTTTCAAAGCCCAAAGTGTCCAAAAGTGTGCCCAAATGTTTTTTTGACAGTTAATAAACAAATTACTTTGTCACACGTTTCTCTTAGAAACGTGTGACAAAACTTGAAACCGCACGCTAAATTTGAACATATGAAAAGAAGAGTAAGAGTAAAAGAAGAGTATTGAAAAGCGAAATTTCACATAATTATGATGTAATTATTTTTATTGATTATTATTGAAATTTACATTAATGGTACAATTGGTGCAGTTTTGTATGTTGATGCCGCGTTGATTGAGTTCTGGTGATAAAGTAGAATGAATGTTTTCCGGCGGTGTATTTGAGAGATGGCTGTCACTTAAATCCATTTTTTTTAGTTTTTTGTTGCAAAAAATAAATTGTCAATTTTTAAGAAAGACTAATGTTTGTATAAAACATCAAACCAAATTTTTGTTTTTCTTTATGAAAAATAAAAAAAATCTTTGACTACTCGATTGAACAAAATGTCGGTCCTAAAATAAAATCGTATTGTCAGTATAGTAAATTTTACTACAAAATTATCTTTTTATTATATTTTTTAAAATGATTGTAGGAAAAATAAAGTGTGAAACACGTCCGCAAAGTTGTTTGTCACGCTCGAAAGGTTGCTGGCCTCCGTCCCGTCGGCCAGCAATTTCCTTTCTCGCGTGACAAACTGGCACTTTGCGCTCTTGATACACAAATAACTATTGTAAAGAAATAAATAAAAATAGTTACGTGCAAGAATATTTGAAAATACTTTGCTATATTCTACTTTGGAGAAATGTATAGCAGAAAAGAAAGTGAGAGTATATTTTGTTGTTTTTAACCATCAGGGAGGATTTCGAGTTTTACGAAAAACTGCCATAATATAAAATCATATTCAGAGAATTCAATTATACGATTATTTGAGAGTATGATATAGTCACTTAACATACTCTCATTTGCATGGGACGAATGTCGGGTTTGTAAAGCCCAATTAATGACAGTTTGTCCACGCCTGCATCATATGGAAATTAAATATAACGAACCATAACGACAGAGGTTATAAAATATATATATACATACATGATTCTTTTAAAGTTTTCGGTGAAAGTAACTGGACTAGTGAACAGTAAATTGTAGTGTAGTGCAAAGTTAATTAATGTTACTCCTGAACAGAAGCAAGTATATTGTCTCTCAAATTAAAAGAACAATTTTGGTCTAATTATGACTAGCACGCCAGTGAGGAGTGAAAATTTTGACGAGTACTTGCAAAACTTCGAAAATAGCTTAATGTCAGTGTTGACGATAGAAAAAGTATCTCTACAACCGCTACCAGCTACGGGCTGAGTTTGAGGGGTTAAAAAATAAATTCAGATGCCTTGCAAATGAAAACGAGTTGCTAAAAGAAAGAAGCCAAAGTGATACAGATATTTTAAATAGCCACGTTGTCCAGAACAGTCTAGAAAAACAAAATGTACAACAAGTAAGTAGCCATGTTGATGTAATAGAAGAGTCCCGTTCTGATGATCGCGGTAAAAACGAAAACGAGGTTAAGTCGAAAAGTAATCAAAGTGTCGGTAACGTGGATAATTCTGTTCAAAATCACACTAATCTTGAGAATGGTTCTTTAATAGCGACTGAAAGAAATTTCGCGTCAGGCAATAAAGTTGATTTAGTTGAAAATGTGAACCTTATATTCAACCAATATACAACTTAGAGATGTACAAAAATCAATTCCCATTTTTTCTGGTAGTGACAATTATAGAGTAGAGACATGGATAGAAGATATGGAGAACTCTGTACAGTTATTCAGCTTAGACGCAATACAAACGTTAGTGGTAGCAAAAATGCTTTATCTGGATCATCTGCTAAGGCACTTAGAGCATACCCGAATGTAAGATCATGGAGTTACTTGAAAAAGGTGTTAACAAGTGAATTTTATATACAATTAAGCAGTGCGGACATCCATAAAAAGTTACGAGAACTAAAACAAAGGGCTGGAGAGACGTTAAAAGATTACTTGTTCTCTTTAAGAGAAATTGCGGTTTTGGGTGATGTTGATAGTCAAGCTATCATCGACTATTTCGTGGAAGGGCTTGATAGTCTACCATCGAACAAGATCTTACTGTAAGGCGCTGAATCATTTGAAGAATTGAGGTATAAAATTGAAACATATCAGAATTTTATAGATGCTGTTTTGTCAAAAACGATTCCTGACAAGCAGAACTATGGAAGATTAACGAAAACACCAAAAACATTGTCATTTGGTGATATTTGCCACAATTGTGGTAAGCCTGGACATAAAGCGAAATTTTGCTTCAGAAAATCAGAAGGGCCAAAATGTTTTCGGCATGTCCAAGAAAACCTGGAGATCGATCTAAACAGAAGGAACCTGTAGATAAATCATTGCTAGCTCAAAATACAGAAAAATCGAATCATTGCATTGTTCTTCTGAATAACAAAACGATGGATGCGGTGATTGACACAGGTAGTGATTTTACAATAATTCGCGAAGATGAATTTCGGCCACTTGGTTTGTAATATGATGACAGTAGCTCCAGCGAACTAAGCGAACTTGGGAATGCGAAGGTCAAGCCCTTAGGAACATAATCCTCAAGTTAGAGTTGTCCAGTCAAGTATGTTACCAGTGCCATTACTCATTGGCTTTGATATTCTTAAGGATGCAGTCATATACACAAAGGACGGAAGAATAAAAGTACGAAGACAAATCAAAAGCGGGTTTCCTTTTCATTGTCTGTTGGCGGAAGAGGAAGATCAAGTTGAAATATGAGAAATAACATTTAAAAAAGACGTTCAAAGATTGGTTAATGAGTACAAGCCGCGTAAGGCAAAAGAATGCCTTTTTTCATTGAAGATCGTGCTGAGAAGCGAAGCCCCAATTATTCAACCACCGCGTCAACTTAGCTTGGCTGAAAAAGAAAAAGTCCAACGGCAAATATCTGAGTAGATGAAAGATGGCATTATCAAACATAGCGTTTCCGATTACGCTTCACCAATTGTTTTAGTAAACAAGAAAGATGGCAGTAAAAGAATATTAGTAGATTACCGAAGGCTCAATAGAGAAATTGTGATGGATAGATACCCGTTGCCGGTCATAGATGATTTGGTTACTCAGCTGCAATCCTAAAAATATTTTACCACCTTTGATCTAAAAAATGGATTTTTCCACGTACCAGTTGATGAGAAGAATAGGAAATACCTTGCATTTGTTACGCCCTCTGGGCATTACGAGTTTTGCAGGGTTCCGTTTGGGCTGTGTATCTCACCAGCAGCCTTCCACCGGCGGCGTTACATTAATCTGATTTTTAAAGATTTCATTTCAGATGGTTGCATATTGGTATATATGGACGACATAATCATCCCATCACAGACGATTGACCAGAACTTAAACGTTTTGAAAATGGTTTTGCAATTATCGAGTAACTATTGGCTAAATTTTAAATGGGTCAAATGTCGGTTTTTATTTTCATCAGTCGAATATTTGGGTTACTTTGTCAAGAACGAAGAAATAAAACCATCGCAGGGAAAAGACGAAAGCAGTGGCCAATTTTCCAGAACCCACTTCTGTTAAGAGAGTACAAGCTTTCTTGGGACTAACAGGTTATTTTAGGAAGTTTATCCCAAGTTACGCAATTATAGCTCGTACACTCACTCAACTGTTAAAGAAAGATTCAAGATTCATTTTCACCGAAATTCAGCGTGAAGCATTTACCAATTTGAAGAAGCTGTTAATGTCAGATTCAATTTTGAAAATTTTCAAACCTGAAGCTGAGACAGAGTTACATACGGACGCGTGTAAATTGGGTTATGGGGCAATATTGTTGCAGAAAGATGGCTGTGATAGCAATTTTCATCCGGTATGCTACTATAGTCGAAAAATGACCGACGCCGAATCTCGTTATTTTAGCTATGAGCTTGAAGGGTTGGCCATAGTTCGGGCTCTTGATAAATTGAGGATGTATCTATTTGGAATCCCCTTCAAAATAGTAACAGACTGTGCGGCATTCAAGCAAACTATGGCGATGAAGAAAACTGCAGGGCGGGCATTTCAATTAGAAGAATATCAATATATTATCGAACATCGCAGAGGAACAACAATGAGGAACGTAGATGCATTAAGCCGGAATCCAGTAGTGTTACTCATCACCAGTCAGCTACTCGCAAGTATATCAAGTGATCAAGATAGAGATGAAAAGTTAAAATTAATTAAGTCTTTGCTGCATCATGGCCCGTATGAGAATTTTTCACTAAATCTATTATGCATACCGAAGGGAATGGAGATAGAAATCATCCGATCGGCGCACAGTGAGGGGCATTTCGGCGTTAAAAAAATGACAGAACTAATAGGACGAAAATACAATATACCGAAGTTAAACGAAAAGTGTGCCCGATATAAGTTAAACTGTATAGAATGCATACTAGGATATAGAAAACAAGCAAAACAAGAGGGATTTATAAATCCATTGCCCAATGGAGAGTATCCGTTTTCTACACTTCATCTAGACCATTTGGGAGTTGTAGATGCCTTTTCCAATTTGTGTGGATATTTCCAAGTAAGACCACAACCTCAGTCGAAGTTTTGGCCAAGATGAAGAACCATCAATCCGTTTTTGGCAATCCTGAAGATATGGTTACCGATCTAGGAACAGCGTTTACGTCTAAAACGTTTGAAGAGTATTGTTTAGAGAATAATATTAAGCACACGCTAATTACAACTGGCGTACCAAGAAGAAACGGACAGGTGGAGCGAATAAATGGAGTCCAGTTCTGACAAAACTTTCTGCAGAGTCATACTAAGGCTATCTATTTAGGACTTTTAGGAGATATGACGACCAACTCATTTACAGCACAGACATCTTTTCGGATAAATGAATAAACGTCCGAGCTGCAAGTCACAAATTAAAAGAATCGCTATCAGATGATAAACGTGGTTTATTAATCCCAGCACATTTTCCCATTTGTCATCCTATTACCGCCATTCGACAGCTAGATATCGCAGACATACCATATAGTAGATTATCCCACTGGAATACTATCAAGCAAATGATACAACTACTCTAGAAATGATGGCATCTGGAATATCTAACCCCTATGAAAGCTAGCGTGAAAAGGAATACTACAAGGGAAAATCCGAAAATTAATAATGTTGTCTTTGTTTTAGACGAAAATTTGCCAGTCAATCAATGGAAGTATTTCCTGGAAATGATGGACTAGTTCATGTCACCGAAATACTTACAAGTTAAAGAAAAATCGGAAGATCAATCATATCAGAGTTTTGACGTCTACCTGCACATTGAAATCTGGCGATATTCTAGGCGGCCGTGATGTTTGACATCATTCTTCAAATTAAACACGTTTTAGAATTACATTTGTATTTGACATATCGTTATAAATTTGTATAACGATATGTCCCCTATTTTCATTAATATTTTTTTTCTAGCCTCTTTGGTATGGAATTGATAACTCAGAGGAGAAGATCAGTCGTAATTTTACTTACCTTTATTCGAATAGCCTTTTCCAATCTCCTGGATTATTAACTTATATTTGATCTTTTAAATAGCCCCTTAAAAACAACTCGCATCAGAGTAAATCCAATGAGTACGGTGGCCATGGGAAACCTGGGATATAACCACTAATGCACTATCGCAAATAATCATTATAAATACTCATTAATTCCACATTTAGGCAGCTTCAAAATTTGTCTCACCAATCTTAAATCTGGCCCTATGTATGTTTAACACAAAATATACATAATGATGGCTTTTCAAATAGAGAACAAAGTAGAACCTATTGAATTCGTTACTCATTGTTATAAGTAAATTTTTGGGAGGAAAGCTTTTTTGTAAAGATACCCATACAGATTTAGTGAAAAACACATTTTTACATTTAACATTGAGTATTCATTACTGATATAGAAATGTAACCAAACAACAACAACAACAACATCAACATAAATAAAAGCTTATGTATAAAATAATAAAGCATAAAGTTCACAAAACAAAAACCAAATTCCGTAAAGCACTGAAACTTTTTTTGTATTTTTCTTTTTTTTAAGTTCTACATCATTTACTTAAAAGCTTTTTAAATCAAAATCACAATAAAATGACATATTTCAGTAATCAAGGATAGTGTTTGTAAGCTTTTTACGTTTTTTTTTGTCATTTGCCTTCCATTTAGATTTTTTATTTTTTTTGTGCTTTTTACTTCAACTTTGAACTGCCATCATGGTTTTAAGGCATATATGCTTATTTTGATACCATGTAAGAACGAATCCATTTGAATATATGTACATACATAGTATGTAGACTTTTTTATTTTTTATTTTTGGAGAGTGATCAACGTGGTGTGTATCTCATATATAATGGTTTTGATACATCGTTTTCAAAACTATTTTTCATAATGTCAAAAAAAAAAAATAAAAAAAAAAAAAAATGGGGAAAGAAATGAAAGTAACTTTATAATGATGGCGACAAAGTGCGATATAAATTATAAAATAAAATGTATGTATTCATATAAGGAAGCTAACTTTATATATTTAGTTAGCTGCTACAGGCACAGTGAAACGAATTTGTATTTTCGTGCAAAGATTAACTTTTTCTGAACGCAGCAGCAGTCTTTTATGTATTATAACACAGAAAGGCGACGACACAGCACAATTGTAAATTTACCAATTTACCGCACCCCCTTGTGTTGATGGTGCTAGTGTACATAAGCAAAATTTTGAAATGATAGAGATTGAGTACACAATTTCCAAAAAGGTTAAAAAAAGCTTTCTTCATTCAACACATAATAGATATGTATATGTATAAGCACATACTTGTTTGTAAGTATGTTACGTTTGTTTAGCAATGTTTTTGTGTAGATAGTTTCTTCTGTAGATTTTTAAGATGATTGATGTTTTGATTGCTAATGAAGATGATATCATTCTGTTTTTGGTGTTTTTTTTTAATTTATCTGATTGAATTTATTATTGTTTAAGTTTTAGTGATGCGTATCTGTCACCATGGGGTAAATAAAACAAAGAAGCTCGATTTGTGTGTCTTGTCTCTAGGTTGTTTGTCTTTTTTTACATTGTGATTGATGCGACAAAAATTTCCTCGTCTACTAAAAGAAAGTGAAAGCTGATGAAACTAATAATTCCTGATACCTTAAAAACCACATAAAAAGGTTGCTGAAAATTAGACTTTGCAAATTTTTAAAAGTAGGCAGCAATAGCAACTATATCCAGACACAAGAAAAAAAATGTTTCGTAGTACCCGCTGTGAAGAGTACAAAATGCTTTATCGTGCGAGAAATCAAATTGCTGCGTGCATTTTATGGGCATGTCACACTGGTTATTTTTCCAACAAACATTTTAATCTATTTATGAAAAAGAGTAACTTTTTATCTGCATATACATACATATTGCGTTTTACACCGGCTCTACAAGTAACGTATAGAGCCAATAATTATTTAGTATCTAAAAGAAAAAATACATTAAATTTAAATGATTAAATTATAAATTTGAATTAAAACTTAACTTATACCATTATGTTGGAATAAAACCATCAAATAAATTTGTAATATTTACATCAGTTTTTAGCCGGATCTGTGCAAAGATCCAGTGTATCAAGCTCGCCCAATGAGTCAATTTGACCAGAATCGTCACAATTTTGGAAAGCTCGCCATTTTGAGCAAACCACATCTGTTGAATTCACCGCGTGAAATCTGTTAACTATAAGGACGCTAAGACACGTTTACAATCAGTTAAGTGCACTCAGAGAAAAAACAACTTAAAAATAAAAATAAAGTTTCATTTAAAAAAAATTCATCTATGTTTTTCAAGCAAAAACGAAATATTTTAATTTGAAAATGATCATTTTATTATCATATATTTTTTTTAAAAAAGAAATATAAAAGCAAATCATTTTTAAATTAAAGACTTTGATTTTTTGTTTTAACAGGTTAACACATACAAATGTATTGCTGAGGTTTTTAATTTAAAAACTTAATTTTCATTTCAAAAATAGTTCTGGATGATTTAAAGTATAGAAGCAATGAAATTAAAATGTTTTAGTTTCTTATCTAAGGCGAATAACTTTTGATATTAATTTTAAGATAATAAATGTAAAACATTTTGTTTTTAAATTAAAGTTTGTTATATTAAATTCAAAATTACAGCTGAATGATTTCAAAAATGACTATTTTAATTTTTAAAGCGTTTTGATTTTGATTTAAATATGTTCAAACATTAGATTTAATTATATATTTAATGAAATTAAAATGATTTATTGTTTATTTTTAGAACAAATAGCATTTGATATTAACTTTAATGTTATTAAATATAAAACATTTTGTTTTTAATTTAAAGCTTATAATTTTAAATTCATAATTACAGTACAATGGTTTTTAAAATGTATATTTATATATAAATATTTATAGTTTTCATACTTACCGAAAGTTCGAACCTTTTATAGTTATTTCCTTATATTTTTTGTTCTTATTGGGTTGATCCATTACTGATTGAAAAACTGTATTTTATGTTGTTATAGTTAAAATAAATTTTATTTATCTCAAAATTATCAATTTATTAGTATAAAACAACATAACCATATTAAGCTTAAATTCAAATTAATTTAATTAATACTTAATTGTTAAAACTCTTAATTAATTAAATTTAAGTACTATTTATAATTTAACAAATATTGTATATATGTATATACGTATGTATTATAAATTACTTTATACATATTCATCTAATTACTATTACAATAAATCAATTTTTTGCAGATTTGAAGCCTTGCTATATAAATTTATTTTTCAAAGACTTTTCATTATTTATTTGATATAAATGTAAAGGAGGACTCGTAAAATAACAAATATTTTTAACATAAATAGTGTCATATTTTCTTCTAGTTTCATATGATTGGAAATGATAATCAAATTTAATTATTTCAATTGGATATCACAGAACAAAAATATTAATTTTTGTTCGTAAACAATACATTCTGAATAACCTCGTGAATCGAGATTATGATCAAAACTTGAAGCGAATGCGTTTTATCTTCGCCGTGAATAATCAATTGAGGTAATCTACTTACAATTTGCTATGAATGTTTGGCTCGTTTGTAAACTTTTGTACTTCTCAAAACACGCGGTGTGTTAACCTCACTTCCAAATAAGTAATAAAATGATTCTCGTGTTCGTTTTAATTTCCAAGGTTCAATAGATTTCGTTAGTTAGTTTAATCGTGTCCAGGTACAGTATGCGTAGTAAAAATATTTGTGGTGGTATACGGATGTTCAGGTATGGCTCAGGTAAGTAAAAATCACGTTTCTCTCAATATTAATTTTATTCGCTTTTCTTTTTTTCTTTTCATGTTTTCTGGTTGACTACAATTCACACAAGACAGAATTTGTTTTACCTCTTTGCTACTTACAAATTTTCTCAATTAAACGTTTTTTTTACATAATATTAGTACTACATTTGTTTGATTTTATCGCAATCATCTAGTACCTATTGTACTTTTGGTGTCTATTTTGTATTTGTCAAAAATTTTCACTGTACCTATGTAAACAATATCTTGATCGGAAAAACTCTTAAAGGTAATATTTTACACAAAACGAATTCTTAATGATAATAAACTTATACATATTGGCAATTATTTAATTAAACTAACTTTAAACATATTATTTTTCAGGTAGAAACTTAACAATTGTGGATTTGATGTGCTCCGGTGTATCAGCTGTTCAGATAAGTGCAATTTGCTTTGCTGTTGATTTTCATGATTCTTTGTGTCTTTTCATTTTCCTGAACTAATAAAACATTTGCAATTTTTAAACCAGGCTTAAAAGACATGGTGTATGGTGGATTTATTCTAGATGTTATATTATTAAAATAAGCTTTTGTTCTTTATGCTTTGCCTGAAAACGCATTGCCCAAATATATTTTAATGGACCACAGTTTTTAATTGCGCTAGGATAGTGGACCAAAAAATGAATAAAATCTAATGTATAATAGATGATGTTTTTCAATTCATTTTTGCAAACTATCTAATTCTTCTGGAGTATAATTTGGTTTTAGTAAAACATCAATATGTTCTATTAAAATAGTCAACAACTTCCAATGGTCATTTTCTGGATTTATCAGATATCCTATCATCAGTGGCAAAAATCTAGTAAACGTTAATGTTTCACTAGTAGTCATTTTTAAATTGAAGGATTTAAATTTATTCAAATTTAAGTGAGGTGAAATATTTCCAACCTCAGTTTCACCATATTGAAACTATTTTTTCTGCTATTTATGATTTCTAATGTCGCTATGTTGCCACTTATAAGAGCTAAGGCAATTTGGGAAATATCATAGATACAAATACCTAAAAGAAATTTTCAGTAACGTGAAAATTATCAAGTTCAATGAATATGCATTTGGTCTTTATTTCAGTTTCCTAAAAATCATTTTCTTGTATCTAATTTTCATAATTTTCCCTATTTCGTAAGTGGGTAGACATTTCTAAGACGTCTTCTTTTATTTTACTCCGAATCCTAGTGCAAATGCGACAATGTCTTTTCGAAGTATAAGATTGAACAATGCTTAGAATACTATTTACACCTAAAATATTCATGATTATAAGGTCCAATACAAACCGAACCTAAAATAATTGTTTTTGTACTCTAATATTAATTGTTTTAGGTGTTTCAATTCTTATACTATGTGCTGTTATGAAATTTCATTGCCCAGTTCTTTAAATCATTAGTTGAATTGAATGTGCCATGAAAAATAAATTTTAATATCGATAATAAATACTGGGACATTGTTGGGAAGCTAAAGTAGCATCCACAAATAGAAAATGTGTAATCTGGAAGTCGTCAAAATAGAATTAATCTGGAAGTCGTCAAAATATAAAATGCACGGTATAACAATATCGTGATTTAATCTCTTTACATTTAGTTTAAAAATGTCCGCACTAGCAAAATTTTGCAAACTATTTGGGATTTCAAAAATTGCTTAAAATATAAATCGCAATGGCCTTATATAAATATTAGATTGCTTGGCCGCCAGAGTTGGATTTCCTTCAACTACTTGTTCAGTTACTATATTTTAGACATATACGATGTTGGATCTTCATACAAATTTATTTCCTTCAGTATCTTAATAAGTCGATACTCCGACCGAATTTCTTCAAATGGATATTTACAAAATTGTAAAATACAATCTAAGTCTGTATGCACTTTTTGTTGATCATTATTAGTCATTATACATTTTATAGCAACTGAGATATATGAAAGTAAATCAGTAATTATGTTTTGGATTTCGATCACTTCATTTCACTGCCCTTTTCTTTAACTTTACTACTAGAAGGGAGGTATTAAGTGTTGAAGAAAGCTGTCATATTTCTTTCAGTTTCTTGCTCAATGACACTTAGAGTGGACTCAATATCTTTTGAACTACAAGTCTGATTTGTAGTATTATTTTGGACTGATGGAACAGAAACTAATATGAAATTTTGTTAAATGACAACAAAAAGTGGAATAGTTATTAAATAGTTGATTACAGTCATTTTTTTACATTGTAATGTAATTGTTTAGTTTAAAGCCTGGGGATACTTTAAAGACAGCACTTGAAACAATTGGAAGCAAATATTTAAGCATTCGAGGAAAGAACTAAATTTATATAAAGCTTCGTCAAAAAAGATGTAAAAAACTTTAATATCTAATTTTGCAGTTCCTTCAACAATTCTAAAGAATTGGATAATCGTGCCAATACAATAATATTTATTAATTAATTGTGTAATCCTATTATGATTGTCGCTTATGCAATTAAGGCGCATAATAAAGCTCTCCTGAGCGTCGCTTATAGTCACCTTCCGTTTATTACGACCCGTTTTATCTTTAAATCCAGCTACTGATAGCAAAACTCCATATAAGCCACAATTAAAAAGAATTTATAATAATCATGCGTCAAAAATTACCTTTGTTTGTCGTTGATTTTGCCAAAGCTAGTAGATTTCTGCAATGCTCGTTATGAATATCAAATTCTGATGTGATTATAGACTTAAATAAAAAGAAGTATAACGCAAATAAAAATGACAAGCATTCATTCACGAGGTATTTATTGAAAGCAAACAAAAGAAAGTACATAAGAAAGAGAACGCCACTAGAGCCTTATTTTCCAGTACTTAACTCTTCACGAGATTGACTCCCATTGAACAGGACCGGTGTTGTTTTGCTGTCACCGGTTTCATTTCATTTGTGTTAACGTAAACAAATTTAACTACCTTTTCACTAACCTTCTCGCGCAGAAAATGATGACGAACATCTTCACATATGCTTCTGGGTTGAAAAAGCTGTCTTTTCCGTTAGTTGGATCGCTCCTTTGTTGTCGCAGTGTATGATGGTTGAACATTTATTTTCCCCTAGCAACTCCTGACAAATACCCCGCCACCAAATAGCCTCTTGCGTTGCCACAGACATAGCCAGGTATTCGGACTCTGTTGTAGACAAAGCAACTGTTGGTTGCTTCTTTGACGCCCATGAAATTGCTCTACCTTGCAGTTTGAATACATATCCTGTTGTCGAGCGTCGATCTACTGAATCACTTGCCCAATTTGAATCGCAATAACCTTGCACTACTTCATTTCCATTTTTTGAATAAGTCAATTTTATCTTGATTATATACCTTTCAAATATCGCATGATCCGCTTCACTGCCAACCAATGAGTAACGCCTGGATTGTTATTGAATTTGCTGACAGCACCTACCGCGAACTGTATATCTGGTCGTGATACCTGGGCAGCAAACAACAAGCTCCCAACTTCTTCTTGATATGGCACATCCTTCATGGATTCGCGATCTGATTCATTCTTCGGTGACATTTCTTAAGTAACTTTCTGATTTGGATCAGCTGGAACACTTGACTTCCATCACTAAACTTTTCAGATTGAATCATACAGATTTCCTAGCTTAAATCGCCATGAAGGAACGCTGTAATTGCATCCATCTGATCGATCTCTAAATCGTATCTTACAGCTACTGCAATCAAAAACCGTATCGACGAGTAGCGAACTACGGGTGAGATTGTCTCCTCATAATCAATGCCCTTACGCAAAGCACAACATTTCACTACTAAACGAGCCTTGTACCGATCTACCACTCCTTTCTCGTTGTACTTGGTCTTGAAAACCCATTTGCATTGAATTGCTCTACGATCAGGTGGCAAATCCGTAAGCGACCACTTCTCGTTTTCGATTAACGAACGATACTCCTCTTCCATAGCTGTTTTTCAGTGAGACGCATTTGAGCTGCTCATAGCCCCCTCCATTGACATCCAATTGAACACGTGATACAACATAAACGAAATCATTACTTTTCGTCGACTTGTGCTCTCTCGATGAACGACGCGGTTGTTACGAAACATCGTTCACATCAATGGAATCTTCATCTGTTAATTCTCACTATTTTGATATCCAGATACGCCTTCTGAGCTAGCTGTTGTAACAATTGCCTCATCCTCCACTTCATTCCTATCATCTTCGAATGGATAAAAATGATTAGAAAATTCGTTACAATTAATTACCTTGTTTACACAGCGTTGATCCTCCAGAAAAACGACTACACGACTGACATCCACTCGTAATTTTTCCAAATCAAAAACTCGATAGCACATCTCGATAGCAACATGTGCCATTGCCTTGCATCCAAACACTCTCAAGTTGGACAAATCAGGCTTTTTGTTGGACCAAATTTATTCGAGCGTTTTATCGATAGCCCCACGATATGGTGAACGATTCACAAGATAAGCCGCTGTGTTGACAGCTTCACCCCAAAATCTGTTGTCAAGCTTTGCGTCAAGAAACATACATCTCGCACGCTCGATTAATGTTCGATTCATCCTTTCCGCCTTGCCGTTTTGCTCTGGCGTATACGGTGCAGTTGTTTATTGCTGTATACCCGAATCTCGGAGGAACTTAGAAAACTCCTTGTTGCAGTACTCTGTTTTATTACCTGAACGCAACGTTCTGATTTTGTAACCCGTTTGATTCTTCGCAAATGCTTTGAACTCCCTGAAAACATTCACGGTGTTTGTGTTCTTGATGAAATACACAATCATCCAAGAAAGTCGCAAAATTTCGCGAGCCGCCAAATGAATCAACTGGCATTGGACCACACAGGTCAGTTTGCACCAGTTCTAGTACTCTGGTAGCCCGAGATTTGCTGTCTTTGAACGGAAGGCGAATCTGTTTCCCCTTTAAACAAGTTTCACACTTGTCCTGTTGATCACCGACAAAACTCATTCCGTCCACTAAACCATTTCGTAATCTAATCGAGCTATTGTGACCTAAATGTCCTAGACGACGATGCCATAATTCCCATTAATCCACAACTTTGACCTTCAAACATGTTTCAATCGTCTGTGTCACTTTGAACATCCCTGCATTTACTTTTGCCACAACCAGTAATTTGTTGTTTTTGCCGAAAACTTTGCAATAATTTGCACAAAACTTGACAATTAGTCCTTTACCAACTAACTGACTGACCGACAATAAGTTTGTGGCACGAATAGAACGTCATGAACTCTAATATCCACTATACGATTATTCACCTGTAGCTGGAGTAAAACATTGCCAATCAATTCGGCCTTCAATTTTGATTGATTTGCAATCGTGCCCTCTCCTGGTTCTGACACTGGTTTGAGATTTTCCATCCAAGCTTGTTCACATGTCATGTGTGCAGAGGCATCAGAGTCTACATACCACTCAGTCGATTTAAGATTGCATGCTGTCAAAAAAAAAGAATTACAATAAACAAATTGAACTTTTTAATACTTTTTCCTGCGATTATTTAAGTGGGTCTGGGCTCATAACCTGATGTGATTATAGACTTAAATAAAAAAATGTATAACGCAAATAAAAATGACAAGCGTCGATTCACGAGGTATTTATTGAAAGCAAACAAAAGAAAGTACATAAGAAAGAGAACACCACAAGCGGCTAGCATTAAAAACAAAAAACAAAATAAAGACTCTCTCACAATTAATAACTCAACAAATTTATAGTACAGTTTAATTTTCTCTTTAAAAATATCCCACTTGCCGTACAAATACATGGATTTTTCCGGATGCATTATATTAAAATCTATCCGGATCTGCAATTGAATTTTAGGTTAATAGAAAAATTTTAATAAGAATTTCTTATATTAACTTGCTTTTATGAAACAATAATGTAGCGCTTCAGTTCAAGATTGCAGCTGAGCGTTTTTTAAAGTAATATATTGGCTATAATACTGAACTGACGTTCTATATATAGTTATGGGAATCCATAATGCTGATGCATAATTATTACGATAATATAAAATGCTGATGTACATCCTGGCCGGATGTTGCGCCGCCACGCGCTGTCTATACAAATTCCAATAAACCTGATACCAACGTGTTGTTCTATTTTATAATTTAATCAATTAAGTAAAGTAAGCATTTTTAAGTTACAAGAAAGGTAAAATAAAATTAAGTAAGTTAGTTAAGTCTTGATCTTGTTAGCATTAAGGACTAATGTATAACTCAAATGTGTAAAATAAAAGTTAAAAAGAAAAGAAATAATTTTTTTTTATGTATTTATAAACTATAAATCCAAAATTGGCGCAGCCTAGCGGAGTGTAAATAGTAAAGTAAAGTGATGTGTAAAGAAATGAGCAAATAAAAACTCATTTTAAAGTGAATCTGTTAAGAAAAATATAAAAGTAAAAACTTTTTGTGATTAGTGATCGCAGTGATACAAGCGAACCACATTTTTTTTCTTGACGTCTCATGCTGAAGGTTATTTATAACCGCTACGAGGATTTAGGATTCCACCCAGTTTACTAAGCTTTTACACGAACCAGCTCAACACGACAGCAACACGGAATTGTAATTCTCGCACTACAAACGATAGACGTAGAACTACATTTCGCATCTATAGGTAAGAGTTTTTTTTATTATTATCTAAAACAACGTAAATTTTTAAAAAACAAAGTGTTACCAATTCTGACTAAATTGCGCACTACTAGATAGACGTAGACCTGTCAAATCGTCCACTACAAGATAGAGACGATACAATTTTTTTTTCGGTGATTTCTTATCCAAAATTTAACGTAAACCTAGATAAAAAATAAAAGTGTTACCTATTTTGGCAAAATTACGCACTACTAGATAGACGTAGACCTGTCAATTCGTCCACTACAAGATAGAGACGATAAAATTTTTTTTTCGGTGTACTACTAGATAGGCACGGAAAACCAAGAAAAATAGTTCAATTTTTTTAATTGTGTATGGGAAAGAAATCAAGAGAAATTTTCGATATTAATAGGAATCTGGACGAGAATAGTATCGAAACATTCCCAATAACAATGGAGGCGCAAATTACTGCACAACTAAATACTATAGCAGAACAACTCCAGAAATTGAACACAAAACAAACAGAGCACGACCAAGTATTGGCGTACTTGAACCAAAGGTTTGAACAACCGCTACGGGAAGAAAAACCCGAGCCTGTCAATAAAGTAAACGTACTGGATCTGTTCAGGATACCAGACCCTATAAAATCGATACCCTCATTCGATGGGAATCGTAAGCAACTTACCGCTTGGATAAAGACGGTAGAGGACACACTTGGCGTATTTGAGCCATTGGTCCCAGAACAACAGTTCTATCTTTATCTACAAGCAGTTAATAATAAAATTGAAGGACGAGCCAAAGACGTATTATGTCTAGCTGGCAATCCGAAAACGTTTAAAGAAGTAAAAGAAATCCTAATGGAAGCCCTAGGGGACCGACAGGAACTATCGTTTTATAAATCACAGCTTTGGTCAACAAAGCAAAGTGAAGGAACAACGATCCATTCTTACTTCAACAAAATGAAAGAGATAGTGCAAAATATAAAGGGACTATCAAAACAAAACAAATTATACAATGAATCGTGGATCGCTATTAACGCGTTCATCGATGAAGATGCGTTAGCCGCATTTATTTCAGGTTTACGTAAACCTTATTTCGGGTACGCGCAAACTGCAAAGCCCAAAGGTATAGAGGAAGCGTATGCTTTCCTCTGTAAATTTAACTGCAACGAGTTAATTTCTAACAACTCGAAGAAGCCGTTAAATCAGAACAATCACCAAACAACCACACAAAAACCGGGAAACGGGAACCAAATAAGAAATAATATGGTTCAGTTAAAACCCAATCAATTTGTAAATACGAACGAAAGGAGACAAAGTTACTCTGTAAAGGATAAACCCATACCTATAGAGGTGGACCTTTCAATGAGAACAAGAAATTCTTTCAATCGTAAATTAATAAATAATCATGAAGTGTGTGAAGACGAAGAACAGGAAATCGACATTAATCACACAGAATCGAGTTCCGAAGAACAAAATTTTCAAGAGGATCAGGAAATAGGTTTAGACACTTAAATTTTCTACCCTACCTAATCCTCAACCAACCAATATTAAATAAAACAGTTAAATTATTAATAGATACCGGTGCTAATAAGAACATACTTAAACCCGGTATAGCACCTAAAAAATTACTAGAATCACATAAAATAACAGTGAAAAACATATTAGGCACACATACAGTAAATCTAAAATGTAAAATAAATTTATTAAGTGAAAAACTACCTATACAAACTTACCATGAACTAAACTTTCACAGATTCTTTGACGGAATTTTAGGCTCAGAATACATGGCTAAGACCAATGCGAAAATTGATTTCGAAACAAAAACAATAACAATGGATAATATAACCTACAAGTTTTACCGTTACTACCCAACGGAGAACTTCTACAATCACACAGTAGTCTTTAAAACGAATCAGATAGGAGACTGGTATGTACCAACCTTTAGTAAATTAGATCAAAATATTACGATACAACCTGGCTTGTATAAAGCTAACGGTAACCAAACAACGGTTAACATACTATCCAATGATCCAGATCCAACATATCATTTACCAAAACTAAAATTAGAAATAAATAATTTTGAGACGTTGAAACCTATACCGATATCCGTAAATTCACTAATCAGTAAACAAGCTATAGATGAGTTAATTAGAACAAGCCATCTAACTGAACTGGAGAAAACAACTCTTATCAACACACTTTTTGAAAACCAATCAGTACTGTTGCGGCAAAACGAAAAACTATCAGCCACAACAATTATTAAACATAAAATTCAAACTAGGGACGAGATACCAGTTTATACGAAAACCTACCGGTATCCTCACACATTTAAAAAAGATGTCGAGGACCAAGTGCAAGAAATGCTGGACAGCGGCATCATCAAAAACTCAAATAGCCCATATTCCTCACCAATTTGGGTGGTTCCAAAAAAGGCCGATGCGTCTGGAACTCGCAAAGTTAGGGTTGTCATTGATTATAGGAAATTGAATGAAAAAACAATTGATGACAAATACCCAATTCCCCAAATAGAAGAGATCTTAGACAATCTGGGAAAATCAGAATACTTCACTACTCTTGACTTGAAGTCTGGTTTTCATCAGATTCCCATGGACGTTAAGTCGCAGGAAAAAACCGCTTTTTCAACTGACAAAGGTCATTTCGAGTTTTGCCGGATGCCTTTTGGTCTGAAAAATGGGCCTGCTACTTTTCAAAGGGCCATGAATAATGTATTACATGGGTTGTTGGGAAAAAAATGTCACGTCTATTTGGATGATATAGTTGTTTTAGGAGAAAATCTTCAATCTCATATTAACAATTTAAAAACTGTCTTACAAAGATTAGCACTATTTAATCTAAAAATTCAGCTTGATAAGTGCGAATTTTTGAAAAAAGAAACGGAGTTCTTAGGACACGTCATAACTCAAGATGGCGTAAAACCTAATAAGGATAAAATAAAAAAGATCTTAGAATGGCCACTACCCAAAACTCCTACGGAAATAAAACAGTTTCTGGGTCTATCGGGATACTATAGGCGATTTATCAAAGACTATTCAAAAATTGCCAAAAATATGACCAAGTATCTAAAAAAAGATGTGCCATTAGATATGACTGACCAGGAATATAGAAAATCATTCGAGACGCTTAAGGCAACGATAGCTACAGATCAGATACTTACGTATCCTGACTTCAATAAACCTTTTATTCTGACAACGGACGCTTCAGAATACGCATTAGGCGCAGTTCTCTCTCAAGTCCAAAATCACATCGAAAGGCCTATCGCATTTGCATCAAGGACACTGAATAAGACAGAAATCAACTACGCCACCAATGAGAAGGAGGCACTGGCGATTATTTGGGCAGTAAAAAAGTACCAGCCTTACCTTTACGGTAACAAATTTACGCTGGTAACTGACCATAAGCCACTGACGTTCATAAAGTCTTCCGAGAAAAATTCGAAGATCTTAAGATGGAGACTTGAATTAGAAAATTATGACTACAATGTCATTTATAAAGAAGGCAAAGCCAACGTCGTCGCAGACGCGCTTAGCAGAATGCCAAAAGGAAATACAACTGAACTAAACGTTAACCAAGCTTCAGATAGTGTGTTAAATAGACCTGAAGAAGTTGCAGAAAACCTTCAAGAAAATAGTAGCGAGATGGACACAATCCACTCTGCTAATACATCGGATGAGTATTTTATTCATTTTTCAGAAAGACCTCTCAATTACTACAGGAACCAATTAGTTTTTAAACTTTCAAACTTAGATGTAATAATCACAGAAAACATATTTCCAAATTTTAATAGAATAATTATTTCGAAGAACTCATTCGAACTGGAAGATATTACAGACTTCATAAAAAAATACCACAACGGAAAACAATCCGCAATTCTCGCACCTGAAATCCTATACGGTAAAATTCAGGAATGTTTTAAACAAGAATTCTCCCAAAATGGCCATTTGGTTTTCGTTACCAAAATGGTCGAGGATGTGAAAAGTCCAGACCGTCAAAACGCCATTATAATAAAAGAGCATGAGCGAGCCCACAGAGGCATAAAAGAGGTTGAAAGCCAAATTAGAAGGTCTTATTTCTTCCCAAACTTGACCAATAAAATCAAAAGCCATGTTAACGCATGCAACGTGTGTAACACACACAAATATGATCGTCGACCCTATAACATAAAAATCTCACCGAGGCCAATTACAAAAAAACCTCTAGAAAGAGTGCACATTGATATTTTCAGTATCAACAAAATTAGTTTTCTCTCAATAATAGACGCATTTTCAAAGCACCTTCAAATGGTTCATATCAACACTAAAAATTTAGTGGATGTAACATCGGCACTCACAAAATATTTCACACTATTTGGAATACCAAATAGTATCGTTTCTGATCACGAAACGACATTCCAATCGGCACAATTCAAAGAATATCTAAGCAGACTTAACGTCAGGTTAGAATACACATCCTCTTCTGAGTCGAACGGACAAATAGAGAAGACTCACTCTACTATTATTGAAATATATAATACTAATAAGGATAAAGTCCCAAAAGCCGATACACTAACGGCCATAGAACTCGCTGTGGCACTTTACAATAGTTCTGTGCATTCATCCACTGGCTTCACGCCAAATGAGGTTATTTTTAACCAAAGCAATCTTTTGTCCCCAAATGAAATTCAAGCACAGGCAAACATTATATTTAAGAATGTAGGTGATAAGTTAGAATTAACAAAAAATAAAATAACAAAAATTAACAGTGCAAAAGAAGAACCCCCAATATTAACAAATAACCAATCTGTCTTTGTAAAACCAAATATAAGAACAAAAAGTCAACCAAGAGGGGTCGAGACAAAAATTAAGGAAATAACTCTAAAAACTTTTAAAACCAGTAACAATATTAAAAGGAATAAAAATAAAATAAAAAGGATAAAAAAACAATAAACTAAAATTTTTTTTCTCATTTCAGAAAATGTTTTCAAAATTTTTATTATTAATGTCCTTAACTCAATTTGGCAATACACAAAAGTTAGAAATAAAAAATTTGCACAAAGACCCCATTCTAGTAATAAAAACTAATGATTGTAAATTACAAATTGGAAACATTAAGTTAATACACCCAATAGATTTAAGAAATTTAGAGAATGTTATAAAATCAATGAATAAGTTTATTATAAATAAAGTAAATGATAGGCTAGAAATTTATAAAATAGTAGAACAAAAACTAAGAAAACTGAACAACAATTTCTATCAAATCAAACCAATCCATCGAAGGAGACGGAAAAGATGGGACACATTAGGATCTGCCTGGAAATGGATCGCCGGCACACCAGATGCACAAGACCTAAGCATCATTAACAGTACAATGGACGACCTTATAACTCAAAACAACCAGCAGTACCAAATAAATGAAAGAATAAACCAGCGAATACAGCTAATTACAGATACAATAAATAAAGCAATAACAAATAATACAATAGCTAACAGAATAACTCTCACAGAAATCGAACTAATCACAACCATAATTAATATAGATACAGTTAATGGCATATTGGAGGATATCCAGGAGGCAATAATAAGAACTAAGTCCGAATTACCCAGCAGTAAAATCTTATCTTTGAAAGAAGTCATCCTAATCAAAGACCTGATGATAAACCAAGGCGTTAATATTTCACTGCCGGATGAGGCACTTCAGTACGTAACACCAAAAATAGCAGTTAATGACGATACCCTGCTCTACATATTACAAGTACCCAAATTAGAAGAAGAAAAATCAACAGCGATGATGATAATACCACTAATCATCAATAATACAATAATCAGAGACTATCCACAATATCTCATTCGAACAAACCAAAAATTGTTTACAACAACAAAGCATGGCAACTTTGTACAAAAACACTCTGAGATTAAAGAATTCGAGGATAATTGTATATTACCACTTGTAATGGGGACAAGAAGCCATTGTAACGTGACAAAAGAAAAGGAAACTACGCTACAATTTATCGCTGAAGACAAACTGGTAATATCAAATGCAAAAAACGAAACACTTTCTTCGGACTGTGGCCCTAACAACCGAATATTAGATGGAAATTTTCTAATATCGTTTTGGAACTGTACAGTAACTTTTAAGAACAAAAAATTTAAATCATGCGAAATCAAAAGTGAAAAGATGGAAATCCAGGGTGCACTCCACAATATCCAAGCCATTCGTCAATTAATAAAAGAAATTAGTGTTGACGAAATCGTCCAGGAAAATATTGAAAACAGGAAACAACTGAACAAAGTCTACCTGAAACAAATAAACCATCAAACATGGATATGGTCATTATCGGGAGGGTTATCATTATCAACCATCGGAATAATAATATTACTAATCTACGCCAGCATCCAAAGGCACACAACAACAATAAAAGTAGACAATCCAAGAAGTTCAACCACAAAACCTACAGAGCCAAATGCGAACTCACAATACCGGGATCTTTTGGTAAAAATAGGGATTACACCAAAGAACGAGGACGTTCTTTCTCTACCCCAGGGAGGAGTTATGGGAATCCATAATGCTGATGCATAATTATTACGATAATATAAAATGCTGATGTACATCCTGGCCGGATGTTGCGCCGCCACGCGCTGTCTATACAAATTCCAATAAACCTGATACCAACGTGTTGTTCTATTTTATAATTTAATCAATTAAGTAAAGTAAGCATTTTTAAGTTACAAGAAAGGTAAAATAAAATTAAGTAAGTTAGTTAAGTCTTGATCTTGTTAGCATTAAGGACTAATGTATAACTCAAATGTGTAAAATAAAAGTTAAAAAGAAAAGAAATAATTTTTTTTTATGTATTTATAAACTATAAATCCAAAATTATATATATCGTGCGTTACCAAATAATACTGAACTGATGTATAATGCGATACTAATCAAGTCAATACAAACCAATTTAGGAGCTCGAGAATCCGCAAATTTCGGTCATGGTTTTAGAAATTCAATATTTGACAATGTTTCAAGGTCATTCGTTAAATTATATGTTTTTTACCATTAGTCGCTGATCTCTTCCCATTCCAAACTGTCACTAGCTAGAAATAACTTCAATGCGTTCCCTATTTTTTCATCAATCTCAATTTGCGGCTCGTTATAGAACACGACAATTTTCGTCACTTGTGGCTCATATTTACATATTTAGAATATAATTTCCTCCTAAGGAGGTTTGATTTACCATCTCAGGGAATAAAGTAGTAATCCTAAATAAAAAGTAATTATTTATTCGCTCAATATTACATGTGTTAAAATAATTTTACCCTTGCTTGGTTCTCAGTGGGAAATATCTTACAAATTTGATCAACTATTGATGGAAAGTCACACGACCGTAGAAATGTATCTCATGTATGTATTATTTCCGCAATGATAAGTGATATAAGCTCATGGAATACACGCATATATAGTGTTAAATTTCACAGCAACGAAATTGTGCTGAAATATGTAATATGTATGTAAAAGAAGTTAATTAATGTTTACCAGTTGAGAATATGGTGGAGTAATCCGAGGAGTTTTGTTGCCTAATCGTGTATTTATACTTCCGAATTCTTACTGAGGCAATCGTCAACCCTTGAACTATTTGAGATTGTAGTATCGTCAATACCGAGCTATAAAACAAAATTGAATAGGTTATGTGGAAAAATGTATCTTGATTATAAATTACCGTGTTTTTTTTCTCCATATAAATTTCTTCCATCCATCTCCCAGAATTCAGCTCTCAACCCATATGATTTAATTGCTCCGTATAATTTAATCTCTTGATATGTATGGCAAGCTGCGATATGTGATGTCAACGGCTGAAAAATCATAAAATATTAAGTTAATTGCTCGAGCGTCATAATAACAAAACATAACTTTAAATATATATAGAGTAAAATTAAAGTCATTTAACTTTAAGATCTGGCAAAATTTGTTCCAAGTTAAAGTTCTTCAATAAGATTTTCAGTTTGAATTCATCATCAGAACATATTTCGTTTAAAGTTCGCGCGGATTCCACCGTTTAATTTGATGATTCGCATTCTATAGCCGTAACATTTGGTATAAATAATGATAGACTTTCGGATGAATTATCAACAAGTCCAACCGTATTCCCAAAATCATCGTAAAAAATTCCATTAACTATTGTTTTATTATCTGGCTTCATACACTATAATATTCACTATAAACCTACAATATTAAAATTTTACCCATAAACCGCAAATACCGTTAGTATTGTTACGTTTTTGCCTTGACAATTAAGGTTCGTATCAATGGATTGTGAATAATACAAAATCATTTTAATTTATCACCAACGAATTTATTTAGTTAACACAAGAATTATTACCACACAGTTTATTAATAAAAATTCACAAAATCACTTTATATAAATTATTCTCAAAATTTACTGTACACTTATAATTTTTATTTCCACTAAAACACTTTTTAATTCAATTTTTAATGGCTTTTTTATAAATCAAACAATTATTTTAAAAGTGTCACAAACTTGAATTAGTGTTATAGTGAAAAGTGCGTGTTAACCTTTATTTTTAAATATCTATTTAAGCAATAAGTAAGTTGGTTTCGTTGATATAAAATTGTGGAGATAGCTACTTTTAAAAAACAGCGCGCTACCTACATAGCTCGCCTTACCAACATAATTAAATAACTCAATTTTGCCGATAATGAAACATCGATTGAAGACTTAACAACGTGTCACGCGCGAGTTGAACAATTAATGCAAGAGTTTAAAATAATCGAACACAATATTTTTCTACAGGACAAAAAATTAAGATTCCGACTATATATATATAGTATGAGAAAAACAATTACGAAGCGATCACTAGGGCAAAGGAATTGGCTTCCGGTTCAGCAGTACAAGAAGCAGGAGCTCATCACGACATAAAGCTACCAAAAATCAACATATCTATTTTTTCGGGAGACTACACTGAATGGCAATCATTTTATGATTTGTTTTCTAGTACGAATCACGAATCAGGTAATTTAAGCCCGGTACAAAAATTCCAGTACCTTAAAGGACTTCTAAGTGGAGAGGCCGGCAGCTTGTTGAAACTTAGAAGCATGAAAGAACCGTACGATCGCAAATGCCACATCAATAATTCATTTATGAGCACCTTTATAGAGCAACGTTTACCTTTAATTGCTACAGCTGATAATGTAAAGCAACTCATGGACACGTTCGATCAAGTCATCCGTGGCTTAAAATCTGTAGGCGAAAATGCGTAAACTCATGATCATTGGCTCATATTTTTATTAGTACAAAAGTTAGATGAAAAAATCCAAAATTTAACCGATAAAGACACTCCGCAATTCTCAGATTTCCTAGTGTGTCTTACAAGTCGAATTGACACTTTGAAATCAGTCAATATGTCAGTAAAGACCAGAACCATTCGTCAAACCTAAACTGAAAAGCCATCTTGTCATTGGAAAATTTAGTTACACTTGTGCCATACGCAACGAAAAGGATTATTCACTATTTACTTGCAAGCGGTTTAATGAAATTGATGTGACACAGCGCATATGAATTGGGCTAAATTCGGCAACAGATGCTTTAATTTCCTTAGCAATAGATATCAAATCAACAACTGTCATTCTAGATGTTGCTGCCAGATCTGAAATAAGGATTCTTCATAGTCATCAGCGGAAAAGCAATCACTTGTCCAACAGCTTTGATTAAAGTGTTGGATTTTGCCAGAAGTACACATTAGTGCCATGGCCTATTAGACTCGGGGTCTCAGGCCACGTTTAAGAAGAAAATGCCAGATTTTCAATTGCTGGTTTAGGAAGTACAATTATTGTTACAACCAAGGGTTTGGTCACGGTGACTGTGCAACCAAATCGTCATGACGAATTTGCTATGAAAGCATTAATTTTATCAAAAATCACCTCCAATGTACCACGCAAAAATCTTATAATTACACAATTTAGTTATTGGTTTACAGTAGAACTAGCTGATCCGCATATTTACAAATCAGATCGCATTGATATGCGATGGAATCGGAGCAAATCAAATCCGCTACGGATGGCACAATTTTGCAGAAGACCATCTTCGGTTGGGTGATCGCTGGGAAAACGACAAATCAAGTTGAACCTGACATTGTATCGATGCTAGCCATAAATCACCAAATTGACATGAATTGGGATCACACTTTCCGCAACTTCTGGGAGATTGAAACAGTTACAAGTGCCAAACCAATCCTGTCTCCAGAAGAAACGTTTTGTGAGAAATATTTCAGTGATAATAACAAAATCGGGCAGATTTATTGTGAGCTTACCGTTTAAGAAATACCCACAAATTTTGGCGAAATCACTAAACACCGACATTCAAAGGTTCAGGAGAATTGAACGCCGTTTTTTACGAGATCCACAATTTTTAAATTTATATCGAGAATTTATATCAGAATACATTCAACTCCATTCGGCTCAGAAGTGACACGACAAAGCTTAGGGTGGTATTTGACGGTTCGGCAAAGACCACATCAGGAGTATCATTAAATGACTGTCTCGCAATTGGGCCAAGTGTTCAATTAACACTGTTTGCAATCATTTTGAGGTTTAGGGAGCACAAATACTTTATCACTGCAGACGTGGAAAAAATGTACAGTCAAGTGAAAATTCATAAAGATGATACCGATTTCCAAAAAATAGTTTAATGTAATCATCCATCCGAGTCTTTTCGACCTTTCAGCTTGACTACTATTACTTACGGTCTTTCATCAGCTACATTTTTAGCTACAATAGTGTTGAAAAGAATCGCTGATGATCATCAAGCATCGGATCCGGCAGCAGCCCACGCCATACGCAACGACTAAGTCAAACACCGAACATGAGGTCAGACAAGTTAAAAATCTACTATCTGAAAGTTGCTATCACAAGATAGTTTTCACCTTTGCAGGTGGAATTCTAACTCAAGTAACTTATTAAAAATAAGAAATCAATTAAGGTTATTGGTCTTTCAGTTAAGGTTCTTCAGAATCCAAAATCAGTTAAGGTTCTCTCTCCACACCAATTTACATTTTCTTCAGATCTACCAAACATCACTACATTTACAGAACGAATTGTATTATCTAAAGAAAGTGGCCTTCACTATCAAAATATTGATACAAAACTTTCGCTGTCAATTTGGACTGGAATGAACCTCTCCCCGACGGACCTGGATGATCTCGATTCCTCGATTCATACAAGCCACTCCGAGCGATACTGTTCATTTACATGGATTTTCAGATGCCAGTCAAAGCGTTTATGGAGCTGTAGTCTATCTTAGAGTACATACATTAGCAGGAGATGTATTGGTAAACATTATTTCAGCAAAGACAAAGGTGGCTCCACGACTTGAACTTTGTGCCGCAGTTCTGCTAACAATGTTAATGAATATAGTCCAAAGTACAACGCAACTAAAACTATCTCAAATATTTGCTTGGACCGACACTCAAATTGTTTTGGACTGGCTTGTAAGTCACCCTCGCCATTGGGGCACATTCATAGGTAGCAGAACCGCTAAAATTTTAACCACAATACCCCGCAAACAGTGGCATCATGTATTAATTGAAAGATTTTCTCCTTTAACGCCACCATACGTGAATCTTGACCAGAATACTAACCACAATTTGTTTTTATTCGAATGTTAATAAAAGGTAGGCTTTCTGGAAATCGCCCATATAACCAACTCGAAAAACCACGACTTTGATCAATTGTGGATGTTCTATGGCCGATTCTGGCTAAAGTGTAATATGTACAAACGTGAATCTTGGCCAGAATACTAACCACACTTTGTTTTAATTCGAATGTTAATAAAATGTGCGATTTCCAGGAATCGCCCATATAACCTCTTCGAAAAACCACGATTTTGATCAATTGTGGATGTTCTATGGCCGATTCTGGCTCAAGTGTAATATGCACAAACGTGAAGCTTGACCAAAATACTAACACCAATTTGTTTTTATTCAAATATTAATAAAAAGTAGGCTTCCTGGAAATCACCCATATCACCAATTCGAAAAACCACGATTTTGATCAATTCTGGATGTTCTATGGCCGATTCTGTCTAAAGTGTAATATACCCAAACGTGAATCTTAGCCAGAATACTAAACATCTCTTGTTTTAATTCGAATGTTAATAAAAGATGGGATTTATGGGAATCTCCGATATAACCTTTTCGAAGAACCACGATTTTGATCAATTGTGGATGTTATATGGCCGATTCTGGCTAAAGTCTAATATGCACAAACGTGAATCTTGGCCAGAATACTAACTACAGTAGGTTTTAATTCGAATGTTAATAAAAGGTGGGATTTCCAGGAATCGCCCATATAACCTCTTCGAAAAACCACGATTTTGATCAATTGTGGATGTTCTATGGCCGATTCTGGCTCAAGTGTAATATGCACAAACGTGAAGCTTGACCAAAATACTAACACTAATTTGTTTTTATTCAAATACTAATAAAAAGTAGGCTTCCTGGAAATCACCCATATCACCAATTCGAAAAACCACGATTTTGATCAATTCTGGATGTTCTATGGCCGATTCTGTCTAAAGTGTAATATACCCAAACGTGAATCTTAGCCAGAATACTAAACATCTCTTGTTTTAATTCGAATGTTAATAAAAGATGGGATTTATGGGAATCTCCGATATAACCTTTTCGAAGAACCACGATTTTGATCAATTGTGGATGTTATATGGCCGATTCTGGCTAAAGTCTAATATGCACAAACGTGAATCTTGGCCAGAATACTAACTACAGTAGGTTTTAATTCGAATGTTAATAAAAGGTGGGATTTCTGAGAATCGCCCATGTAACCTCTTCGACAATCACGATTTTGATCAATTGTGGATGTGATATGGCCGATTCTGGCTAAAATGTAATATGCACAGACGTGAATCTTAACCAGAATATTAAACACAAATTGTTTTTATTCGAATGTTAATAAAAGGTAGGCTTTCTGGAAATCGCCCATATAACCAATTCGAAAAATCACGATTTTGATCAATTGTGGATGTTCTCTGGCCGATTCTGGCCAATATAAACTATTTTCAAGGTAAGTTTAGTAAGGCTTAATTTTGCACAATCATCATACACCGAAAAATATGTTTTGTTATAAATGGATCATCACGTGAGAAATCCCATCCTATTTCCTAAAGTACGCTATGCACAAATTTTCTAATGATAGGCACAAAATTGCACAATCCCAATGGTGCGAATTATATATAGAAAACTTTGATTTTCTAAAATGGGATTTCTGGTGTAATGTTCACAAAATATCGGGTGTATGTTAGTCTAGTGATTTTCATATACTACCTTGATCATCAAGTTCTCGGAATAACCACCGTGTGGCGCTCCCATCGTTCCGATTTGAGTTCTGTTTTTTTGTTAAGTTGGTACATCTGTTGTTGATATTCCCTCTAAATCTTAGCATCATAGCTTGACATTTGCAAAAGTTACGTAGTCAAGAGTACATCTATCTTTGTGTGTGATGGCGATTATTTACAATTTTAGACATGATTTGCGAGGCTGAATCCGATCCCACATTTATTAAAAGGATCATTACTGGAAACGAGACGTGAGGAAGAGAACGACATCAGGCAAGTGAATGGCGTTCACCAAAAAAACCACGTCGTTTTCAGTCAAAAAAGAAGGCAATGCTTACGGTTTTCATGGATTACAACGGTGTAGTGAATCATGGATTTTTGCCAGAAGGCCAGACCGTAAACAAAGAGTATTATTTGGGCGTTATGAGACGTTTGCGTGAAGCAATTCGCCGAAAGAAACCAGAATTGTGGGCAGAAAACTCGTGGATTTTGCACCATGATAACGCATCGTCGCACAGTGCCATCATTATTCGTAATTTTTTGACGAAAAATGCAACAAATACCATCCAACAGCCACCGAATTCACCTGATTTGGCTTCCTGTGACTTCTTTCTGTTCAATCGAGTTAAAAAACCATTACGGGGAACGCGTTTCAGCAGCCGAGAGGAAATAATGGAAAAATCGCCAACACACACAGAGTAGATGTACTCTTGACTACGTAACTTTTGCAAATGTCAAACTATGACGCTAAGATTTAGAGGGAATATCAACAACAGATGTACCAACTTAATAAAAAATGAACTTAAATCGGAACAATGGGAGCACCACACGGTGGTTATTGCGAGAACTTGTTGATCAAGGTAGTATGTACATACATGCGCAATTGCTCAGTTGACTTTAGACGAAGAATATACTAGGTGCACAAAGATAAAATGTTATAACTGTTAAAATTAAGTATATTTGATTTCCTGTTAAACAAATGTTTAATACATAAATACATATTGTGCCTTAAAATTTACAGAATACATAAAAAAAAAATACTTTGCATTAGATGAAATTGAATAGAGCCCCTCTAGACATAACAATTTTATAGCTTGAATAATACTAGCGCGCACCATACAATACAGAAAAAAAAAATTCAATCGATTTTGATTAATTTGTGTCTGCAGGCATCGTTTTCTTCTTATTAAGCACTTGAAATTCACTTTGTTATTCGTAAATTGTTATTTAGTACAGAGAGTTTATCTTATTCTTAATTTATTTATTTGTGTGCTTACGAATATTACTTTTGTTTAATTTATTATTTATTGATTTGCGTATGCAGAGGTAGCACCTTATCGGAATACAGTTATGTATTTTGTATGTGTAATTGTATACGAACAAAATAGTCGTAACACCCTGATGCCAATTTTTGTTCTGTACATCATTCGAAAGCTATCGTGCAGCGTAAACTAAATAATTGAGTACTTCCAATCGCAACAAAATTGGTGTCAAAAGTTACACATTTTTAGTTAACCGGCAGAATAGTATTGTATTAAGTATTCGCGTACAAAATCGTAATTAATATCTTATGATGAGCTCATACTCGTACCTTTTAATAAATTATTTTTTGATTTAATTTTAATGGTTGCGAACATAAATGTTGGTTTTTATTGTTGTGTTGTTATTTTAATAGCTAGCAGGCAATATTTGATTTTTTTGCTTTTTTAAAGTTGCGTCAATGATTTTTGTTGTTATAATTTTTAGGAGAAACTATCAGAACCAAATTATTTCTAATTTGTGTTTCGTTTGCCCCAATGTGACCCCGGTATATTGAAAGTTTATTTAGATGTTCAAATTAGAAATGGAATTAAGAGATATCTAGAAATTTTGATTCAATTTTTATGTTTTTTTTATTTTTATTTTATTTTTTCTCCATAAACAATCCAAAAAATGTTTTACAAAAATTTATAGAAGTTCATCTTTTGATTTGGGTTTCCCGATCCGGTTGACCTTCCTTTGGTGTTGAAAATTTAATTCTTCAAATGGTTTTATTAATCTTTGGTTGGTTGGTCTAAAACTTCTGAAAAGAAAACTAAGTATAGCCAAGTTGCCAAAATTGTAAGGCCGTTTGACATGATAATGGCAATTTTTTGTTAAATTCGTAAGTGTCTCTAACGTGATTGTCACTACCTGAATGAAGTTCGTTATCTTCTTGTAAAATCACGAGATCGCCAACATTGATATTTGAATTTGGTTGTGTCAACTTTTTCTTTAGTTGTAATTGTGAGAGGTATTCGAATGACCATCTCTTCCAAAATATTTGGAAATTAGCTTGTATGCGTTGATAAAGACTCAGTCGGTTATAATCAACGTGTGATAAAGATGGATCGGGAATGGTGGTTAATGGTTAACCGATCAAAAAATGTCCTGGTGTGAAAATGTCTTAACATTCGTAGTCGTTTGGATTATCTGACATGTAGCCAATTGGGTGTGAGTTCAAACATGCCTCCACTTTGTTGGCAAGTGTGGAAAGCATTTCTGAAGTATACGACGTTGTACCCAAAATTCCTTTCAAATGGTGTTTCGCCTTTTTTATTGCGGCCTCCCATAACCCGCTAAAGTGAGGGGATCGCGGAGGGATGGTATGCCATTGGATGCCATGATCGGTCTGAGAGAAATAATTTCCTAAGATCTTGCAATTCGGCCTTTGCTCCAATAAAATTCGTTGCATTATCTGAGTAAACGTTGGAACAGAGTCCACGGCGAGACACGAATCTCCGCATTGCAGCGATGAAAACATTAGTCGACAAATTTGAACAGTTCGATGTGGACCGCCTTTGAAGCGAAACATATGAAAATTGCTAGATACGCTCTAGTCAATGTTTTAGAGCGTATTTTATTTGAGGTTAAAAAAGGACCACAGAAATCAACTCCGACATGTTGGAATGGTCGGGATGGATTGACTCTGTGTTTGGGTAGTTGGCCCATTATCCGAAACCGATTATCCAAAATCGATGTCGAAGACTATAAACAATAGAGTTTGAGGACCGGAGTGAAGTAGACGATGATGCTCATGACGTACCAATAGTTTGATAAACTTGTGCGACCCAGGTAATAAAAACTGATGCTTATGGTCGTATGAGATGTTGGCATTAGATAAGCGTCCGCCGACGCGAATTAATCCACCCTCATCTAAGAATGGGCTCAACGCTCGAAAATTACTACTTGACGCAACGATTTGATTTTTACGAAGATGACCAATATCATTGGGATATTCGATCATTTGGATATGTTTAATTATTGCAGTAAGTGCATTATCCAGTTCGATAGTAGAAAGTTCAACAAACCTTTCCTTTACTTCGGTATTTTTTGCTCGAAGAGGTATTCCAATTGATTCAGTTGCTGATTTACGCTGAGCACATTTATTCTTTAAACAGTTTACATATCTTAACACATAGAAATGAAATACACGCAGAATCAATTTGTAGCTGGAACATTTTTCGAAAAGTGGCATTGACGATTGAGTATTAGATAACTGAGCTTGAATGTTTGTTTTTCGTACTTCCAATTGATCGGACGAGATTTTTAAATTGGGTTGTTCAGGTATAATAATGTTTGGAGAATTTAAAAATGTTGGACCTGTCCACCAGGTTTGAGCTTTCATAAACTCAGATGGCATCAATACTTTAGACGCCATATCTGCCGGGTTTTCTGACAAAGGTACATAATATTAATTTGTTGATAGTTTTAAATCAAGAGCATGGACGATCTTGTGTGTTAATTGTGAGAGCAACAATGCACCACATAATTCCAGTCGGGGGATTGTTTGTGTTTTTAAAGGATCCACTCGACTTTTCGAAGATACAAATTTCACGAAGCAATTACCGGTTTTATCAATAGCTCGAACATAGACGACACATCCATAACCCTTTTCGAATGCATCTCCAAATCCATGTAGTTCAATTAATTTTGGCGACGCTGCAATAATACGTCTGGGAATCGTTATTTTATCAATGGAAAGGAGTTGTCGCTTAAACTCACTCCAATAGGCACGAAGAGAAACAGGAAGCGGATCATCCCATTGATAGTTTGATGACCATAATACTTGCATAAAAGGTTTAGCAACAAAAACGATTGGTGTGCACAATCCCAGTGGATCGAACAATTTCGCAATGTCCGATAGAACTGATCTCTTTGTGCTACTTTCGTTAATAGAATATTGTTGAAATAAGAAGTTAAACAAATCACTGATGAAATCCCAAGTCATTCCCAAGATGAGAATGGATTTAGACTGCGAGGAATCCGGTTTAGACGAAATATTAGGATTATTTGATTGAATTTTTCGTAACTCGAAACAACCGCGAGATAATAATTTAACGAGGTTAATTTTTAGATTGATTGCCCCTTCATCAGTATCCGACCCGGTAAGAATGTCATCGACATACAAATCTTCTGTAAGGATTTTTGCCGTGGTGGGAAATTCGGACTCAGCATCTTTTGCGAGTTGAAAGAGTGTCCTGATTGCCAAGAATGGGGCGCTGGCAGTGCCATACGTTACTGTACGAAGTTTATAACATCGAATTGGTTTGTCCGGGGAATCACGCCACCATATTTTTGCTATATCACCCGTTTTAGCAATCTGATGTTTTCGAAATCTGGTTATTATTGAATATAAATCGCTTTGGATTGTTGGGCCTACCATTAAGCAATCGTTAAGTGAAAGCCCTGACGAAGTTTTTGACGAAGCATTAAAAACAACTCTTACTTTAGGAGTTTAGCTTGATTCCTTTACAACTGAATGATGTGGTAAATAAAAAGTTTTGTTAAACGTGGAATTTGTTATCTAGGGGTTAATTACTACTTCCATGTTCTCAACTTTGAGGTATTCGTTCATGAAAGCATTATATTCTTGTCGAAGTTCAGGATTACGAATTAGCCGAGTTTCAATGTATTTAAATTGCCGTTGGGCAATATCCGACGAATCACCTAGCTGGATAATGTTCGATTTAATCGAAAGTGAAACCATGTATCTCCCATTCTCGTTTCGAACGACTGATTCTGAATACAACTTTTCACAGTACTTTTCTTCAATTGATAATTTTTGGGGGTTTCCAAAATTTTTCAATTAGCTGTGAAAGATTTTCAACAGAACATAACGATGTTAATATATTTGGCGATTGTACATGAGGCGTGACTCTTCCGATGACGATGTATCCAAAAACTGAATTTTGTAACGGAATTTCCTGGTTAATATTTATTTCATTTGATTTCATTATGTCTGAAAAATATTCAGCTCCGATTAATAGATCGACGGTGTCAGGCTTGAAGAAATAGGGATCGGCGATTTTTATCGATGTACACTGGGGTTGATGGTGTCAAGTTTGAAATTTTGGATCGTAACAATCAAGATGGACTTGAAATTTGGATGTGCGAGATTCAACACGAATGTTGACCATTTTTGTTAACGTGGAAACTGTACCGTTAATTCCGGAAATGTTCACGGGAGTTGATTCTGTTTGTAATTTAAGAAATTGTACCATCTTCGATGTTATGAAATTCACTTGTGATCCACAATCGAGCATTGCCCGACATTTTATACGATGCCCAATAGAATTTCGCATTCAAATTACTACAGTGGCCAGTAATATTTGAGAATTAGATGAACCTCTATGTGGGACCATCTTTGAAGAATAAAGTTGTGAATTTATTACAGAATCATTTGATGATTGTTTTAATGACGATGGTTGATCATTTGAAGTTTGATTGCTGGGTTGGGAAGTAGATTTTGATATATTCTGTGGCAAACTTATTGGCGACCTGTAATGATTTGAACGACCGAAATGAAGTAACCAATGATGTTTTAACGGACCTAAGGTCAGGCAACAATCAATTAAATGATTTCCCTTGCAATAAATGCAACTCGAGTTTTGCGCAAACAGTGCTTTTGTTGTCCTACTGAAGTGTGAACTCACGACCTTCCGGGAAATGTCGAAAATGTTTGATTTCGTGGTACGCCTCGAACAGATTCCGGTCGTACCCGCTTTAACGTTGCTGCGTCTTGTTTAAACGTTTTGAGAAGAAACCTAGTGCTGCCAGGTATAAGAGACAAACTGCTACGCAACTGCTCCGATAGCGTAGTCGGATGCGTCCACCATGATTGACATAGCTTATTCTTGCAATTATTGAAGGCGTCTGTAGATGCCGAAGTCCAGTTTATTGGTGTTTTGCTTTACTTCTTGTATAGCTTTTGAAGAAGTAATTAACCAAAACTTGGTCAGCGGCAGCGCCTGGGATAAAACGTCTTTAAAAATTGATCATGCCAAAAAAACGCTTGCGTTGATCAACAGTTACAGGCCGTTCGAAATTTTTAATGGAATTGACATTGTCCGAAAGAGGAGGAATGCCTTGTTCTTTGATAAGATGACCTAGAAATTGGACTTCGGGAAATGCGAAGATGCCAAACCATGCTCGGATAATTTTTGAAAGATAGTCTTGAGATGTTCAAGATGTTCCTCGCTTGCGTTGATCAACAGTTACAGGCCGTTCGAAATTTTTAATGGAATTGACATTGTCCGAAAGAGGAGGAATGCCTTGTTCTTTGATAAGATGACCTAGAAATTGGACTTCGGGAAATGCGAAGATGCCAAACCATGCTCGGATAATTTTTGAAAGATAGTCTTGAGATGTTCAAGATGTTCCTCGAAGGTCTTGAATGCAACGAGAATGTCATCCAAGTAGACAAAACAGAAATTGAGGCCGGATAATACAGAATGCATCAGTCTTTGAAAAGTCTGTGCTGCATTCCTTAGGCCGAATATCATTTTTTTGTGAATTCAAAAAGACCGAAAGGTGTGGAGATGGCTGTTTTGGGAACATCTGATGGTTCGATCGGGATTGATGGTACGCTTGAACAAGGTCAATAGTCGAAAATATTGTACAACTTGCGAGTTCCTGCGAAAAGTAATGTGTATTCGGTATCGGGTACCTCCCCCAGGGACTATTACTCCAACGACAAACACCCTGTGCCATCATGTGTTCGAACACTGTCGTCGCTATTTTGAACTTATCAGGCGCCAAACGACACGCTTTTGCGTGAATTAGCTGACCTGTTGTTTCCAGACGGTGCGTAACGTTGTGTTTACTTGACGTGTTACCTAATGAACGGTTTGTGATCTCCGGAAACCTTCTGATTTAATCCTGGATTTGTTTGAGTATTGTAACATTATTGATAAATGACAGACTTGATGTCTGGATATGTGTTGGTATGCCCTTAACAGATAGTGAAGTCACCGGATCGACGATCTTGGGTCCCCGCATGCCTACGATGAGGCGAAAATTGGGGTTATGACGTCCGCAATGACGGATTCTTAACGGAATTCGCGACGCAATCCGACATCCAACTTTAATAATTTGGTGCCATCTACGGGGACCGGTGTGCTGTTAGCGTAAAGTTTGAATGTAGAATTAGGTTTGGCTAGCGCCTGTTTCAACAAGGAATTTTTGGACGATTCATATAGTCAAAAATTATCAGGCGACTAGAAATCGCGTCATCGTTAGCGGTCGCCAGCGTTAGATGACTGCTTAAAAATTCATTTTTTGCTCGAGTTTTGCGAGGTAATGCTCGCTTTACTCTGCCAGAATTTGAAACCGATCACGCATCTGCGTGCGCTATCACCGAATCTCTCGTGATAGTAACATGCATCCGAACCTGTTTTTAATTTATTATGATGGGACCCTGAACGACTGAAATGTCTCTGATTTCTCGAGTTATCGCGACTGGCTACCTCCGGCTATGCTCAGTTGCTACACTTCATTTACTAAACTAATGCGGAACCCAGTAAATATCTCCTCGAAATTTTGTGGGCTGCTGGCTGCGCTTGTGGGGTGGACCTGTGCCGAAATACTACCAATGGCATTTAATCGCGTCTGTGAGATTATTTCTATAAAGTCTTTTGCTCGTTCGGCTAACGTCTTGAGGGCCAGATCATTCTCAAACGGCGTCAAAGCCATCTGGACTTGTAGGGGTAAACGCGATATAAACAACTTTTGTAAGGTTTTCTCACTGAACTCACTGTCGGCGTTTAATTTTAATTAGCTCAAGCGCTGTAAGGGTTTTTTGTTTTAAACGCACACAATTCTTTTCGGATTTAACTCAACTATTATTCCCGCTTTTATCCAATGAGCTATTGATAAGAATTACGACGTGTGTGTGTGTCATTGAGTAAATCTCTATAAGTGTGACGACTCTAACGCTGCCATTTGTTCCTGAGTGTAATTCCGTTACTCTGCCCAATTATCACTTCTAGGGCGGTAAGTTATTTTCTTTGTTAAGCACAATGTCATCAATTTTAATGTCATTGTTTTTTGTGTGCCATTTACTTCTGTGTTGTAAACTGGTTAGATAATCCAGGTGTCACTTCTTCCATATATGCTGGTTCATCTGTTGTACCATTTGCTATCACGACAATTTTGAAAGTTTGACATCTAGGTCAAGGCAGTTGAGTTGCCGGTTGGCCAATCATAAATGAGCATGTATCAAATAGTTTAGCTCATCGATTGATGGGGTAACAGGTCGGTCTTGAATTGAGCATGGCTTCATTCAATCTCGATAAATAGTGTTGTCGTCTCTTCTGTTGTGAGTATATACTTTTCTTAGGTGATACTTCGTACTTTTAACTGCAGCTTCCAATAGCCCGCCAAAATGTGGTGATCTCGGTGGAATAAATTTGAATTGTATTTGACTGTAAAAATTTAGAAGAAATATTAGCATTTTGTTTTCAAAATTTGAAGAACTCATATATGTGGTTTCTAGCCCCAATGACTCCAACTGTAGGGAAATTTCTGCAGGCCAATAATCCAATGTTTATGTCTAAGAGTGGCCGTCATTAATGTTGGCCCAGCATGTAGATATTTTTGGTGATGTTCTCTTACGATTATTTCTACTAGTTTGTTCTTTTCTGCGAGTATTAATGGATGTTTGATGTCATATGTTATGGAGGCATTTAGTATTCTTCCGCCAACTTTCTGTAGTCCGTGCTCGTCGATAATTGCATTAAGGTATTTTAGGCTACTTGAAGGTGGTTATTGGATTTAAAAGATTTAACTTCGAGTTCAAATTGTTTGTGTTGTAAATGATGTAATATGAGAAATTGAGATTTTTGGTATTCTGACGTAAAAAGATTGGTCGTAAAGGAATTTTTTGGTACTCGCTTTGAACTCATATTTACAAATCGTAGTACATACGCCAAGAGTCGCAAGGTTTTACTGAAGCTAGATGACTTTGTTGGCCTTGGACGCGGGGTTGATTGGGTTCTTATTTCTTGAATTGTGGTAGATTGGTTGTCTATATTTTTTGGCCAATTTTTTGAGTTTGTCCACCGCAAGCTAATATTTCGTAATTTTTCTGGGTCGATCCCCCGGACGAACTTACCCCTCTCTGAACTTACACGGCTCCATTGAAATCTGCTCATATTTGTTAGTATCTTACCAGTCCGATTAGCGACGAAGGTATTCCATTTTGTGGGATGTGTGGAAAACCAATCTAAAACTATAGTGGAATCAGTCCATGCGTAGTTTGCTTAATAGCAATGCCCCACATATGTAATTCTAGATGTGTAGTGGTTATTTACTTCACGGATGTTAAAAGTTTTATGTGCGATCTTCCATTTGTTTGGGTGGTCTGGATATATAAAACTGCTTATGGAGCTTGTTTGGATACATCTAAAAATTCATGTAGCGATATGTCGTTGCTTGCAGTTGTGCCTATATGTATTTAGCAAGAGATTCGAGTATAACCTCTATTTTATAGAGGTATTTGGTCATCCCATCCTAAATTTTTGAGCCATAACGTTTGAAAGCATATTTTTACTTTGACTGTTACTGGGGCAAGCCATTCCAAGGGGTGAATAGCCGACTTGCTTCTAACAGAATTTTCCTCTTTGTGGTGGTCGGTTTCTGGTTTTAATTTATCCGGAATTGAAAACAGTCGGTTTTTGGATTCCAATGCAGGCATAACACTTTGAATGTGTTCGATTCCACGATATCTAATACGATCGTTTAATTGGTAGGTTGGGTAGCACTGTTCAGCAACCTTTCATCTTTAGTCAACCATTTTCTTAGCTGGAAACCAGAAGTGGATAATATGAAATCTATTTCTATAGATGAAGTCAAAGACTACGATGTACTCTATGAAAAAATAAAAACCATAACTGCTACTGATAAGTTTAATGCAAAGGTGACGAATGGAAACACCATCAAAATAAACTTAGAAGATGCTGAAACATACAGAAAATTGACAAAAATATTAAATGAAGAAAAACGTGCTTGGCACACGTTTGAAGATAAACAAACCAGACCAATTAGGGTCATGGCTAAAAAAACTTATACACTCTACGTGTAAACCAGATAAAATAATTGATGACCTGAAAGCAAAAGGATTTAAGGCAACTGAAGCATCGATTAAGCTTTTACGGAGAGGCAAAGTACCTCTCAACATGTTTATGTTGACCTTCGATACTGATGAAGATATCGAAAAAATTTATCAAATTAAGTGCATCTTGGGGTGCAAAGTGGTTATTCTGCCTCTAAGAAGGTCTAAGCTTATACCACAATGTAAACAATGTCAAGCCTATGGACATACACAAAAATATTGCAACAGGGAACCTAGGTGTGTCAAATGTTTAGGTAAACATCATACCAAAGATTGTGTAAAAGCCCAAAATGTTCAACCTAAATGCGTTCACTGTGGAGAAAACCATCCGGCTAACTACAGAGGATGCAGCGTTGCTATTGAACTGCAAAATTTCAAAAATAAGAACGTGATTGCTAAAAATCCAAGTTCATTCAGGAAACAAGCGGTTAAGATGAACCGACCCGAAGTAAATCGTAGAGTGTCGGGAACTACTCAAGGACAATTTGGTAAAATGACTTATGCTCAAGTAATGATGAGCAACGGAAATCCAGGAAAAACTGCTCAAAATGACGATATAAGTCAAACACTTAAATTAATTTTAAGCAGACTAAATACATTTGATGAGCGATTACAGAAACTAGAGTACAGCACTAAGGGAGCCATCCCTAAACAGAAAAATGGCCCAAGATCTTAGAATCTTATGTTGGAATGCTTCTGGAAATTAGTTTTGTATCTTTCTGTGACTTCATTTAGCGTGCGAGTGGCTATGTAAGTTGTACTTGCTGTGCCATAGGTCACCGTTTGCAGTTCATAGGTGGTGAAAGGTTCATGTGGTGCTTCTTTCCAAAAGATCCGTTGGTGCCTTGTGTCTTCTGCTGCAACATAAACCTGCCTGAAGATGTTTTCAATACTCTAAATCAAACGGTGCTTTCTATCGTTGTGCTGCTTTTAAAGTAACTTTCACAAAATTCCTCTTCTTTATTTAAATTGAGGTTCAACTGTTTCAATTCCCCAGAATTTATTTAATAATTGATCAAAACTTTCACCTGGTTGGTTGATATTAATAGTAATATCCTGTTGTGATTGTGCTCCAGTGCATTATCCTGCAACTACCCACCCCATTGTGAAACCAATTGTTGTTGCTCGTATTCCGGATATTGCAATTTTCGCCTTAGATCTTTTTTATTGGAGCCTCTGTCAGATATAAAGGAACTTTGTGACTTTCAATCAAGAAGTACTACATAAGTGGTTTTGTTCAGATTTTTCGGTTACATTTACAAGTACTGTAGGTAACAGTGTATTGATGTTGTTGGTTGTTAAGTATGACTGGCTTGGTTGAAGATTTAGGGCAGTAACGTTCGAATCGGGGTTTGTTGCTTGGTTCTCGCGGACGGTTTCTATGGTGTTTTCTATTGCAATACCTGCATCGATATTTGGACTTGCAACTATAGACACCATGATTATTGTTCAGACATTTTAAGCATCGGTTTTCTTTTTTCAATAAATCACTTTTAATTTCTATAGACATTTCTTATGACATAGTTTCTGTTTGCTTTCCAGGACATACTATATGATTCATGGTTGAATTACAAAAGTTCCAACAGCTTCACTTTTGGTTTTATACTTTAACTGATTGGATTGTAGTTGTGTGCGTCTATTAGTTATTTTTATCGATTCTAGTGCGACAATCCGAAATCAAACCCAATACCAAAGGATTCTATGGAGAGAGTCAACAAACAAACCAATCGATCACTACTAATTAAGAACCGTAACATACGGTACATCGCCTGTATCATTTCTTTCCACGCGCGTACTACTTCAAATTGCTGACGAAAATGAAGCACAATTCCCAAAGGTGGCTCGAGCTATTAGGCAAATTTTTTACGTTGATGATGTACTAACCGGAGCTTCAAACGAAGCAGAAGCAGCACTATTAAAGCATGATTTACCAGCAGTATTGCAAAGTGGGGGACTGCCATTAAGAAAATGGAGATCTAACCTTGAAACATTGACTGATCACAACGAATCTGTCAGAATTTCAGAAGAAGGAAATAGTACGTCACAAACATTAGGTTTACTATGGGATCCAAAACAAGATTTTTTTCGGTTCAAGGTCAACATTCCCGACGAAGATGCCTGCACAAAAAGAAGTAGTTTGTCAAAATTGTCGCGCCTCTTCGACCCGCAGGGTTGGTTATCACCTTGTGTAATCAATATGAAATTGTTAATGCAAGAATTATGGCTATCTAAAGTAACATGGGATGAGCAATTGCCTGATTCACTACAAGATCGATGGCGGAGCATTAAATCGCAATTTGATGAGATTAAGCTCATCAAAATTCTAAGACATGTATATATGTACATCTGCCAATGATATTAAGATTGAATTACATGGTTTCAGCGACGCCAGTGAACTCGCTTATGCTGCGTGCGTTTATGTGCGTGTCACTTCAAATAAGAATGTCGTTTCGAATTTGTTAACCAGCAAATTTAAGGTGGCACCAATACAACCTGTAAGTCTTCCACGTTTGGAACTGTGTGGTGCACATTTATTAGCTCAGTTAATTTCCAGTGTGTGTGAAACGTACGAATTTGAAAATGTTCCAAATTTTCTGTGGACGGATCCCACAGTAGTCTTTTCGTGGCTTCACTCTGCACCTCTTAAAAAATGAAAAGCATACGTTACCAACCGCAGCGAAGAATTTCAAAATCTTATACCAACCGCAGTTTGGAGACATGTGAACGGTACAGACAATCCAGCAGACTTGGCGACTAGGGGTATAAAATCATCAAAACTAATATTCAACAAACTATGGTGGATGGGTCTGAAATGGATATATACAAACAATTCGCCATGGCCAAAGGTAATTACGGTCCAGGAAACAGATGAAGAGCGACGTACGAAGTTTATTGGTCTACAGTTAAATATTTATGAAGATGATAATGTGAGTGATAATGTCGTCAATGCTGTATCAAAATGGTCTAATATAATACGAATAATAGCTTACATCTGAAGATTTATATATAACGCTCGAAATCCGAAGAATCATCAAGCTGGTTGGCTTATTGGAGCTGGACTCAATGATGCTGAAATGGCAACGATTAAGCATATACAACAAACCGAATCCCATACCGAAATCAAATAGTCAAGAAGTACTAAGGGGTTAAAACCTAATTCGCGTTTATTAGCACTGTCTCCATTCATAGATGAGCAAGGATTATTAAGAGTTGGAGGTCGTTTGGAGAATTCAACCTGTTTTTACGAAACCAAACACCCAATTATTTTGCCGCAGAATCATAAGATCAGCATCGCAATTTTAAATAACCTATAGGTATATATGTATACCTATATGTATACATATGAAACAATTTCATCCAGGGCCATCGCTGCTCACATCCCTTTCACCAATGAAATATTGGATAATTGGTGTATGTCATACTGCCCCTAGTCTTTGTCATAGGTGCATAGGATGTTTTCGGTTTGCGAATATCAAATCATCACAGTTAATGGGCAATTTACCATACCAACGAGTAGTTCCTGCAAGACCGTTTAGCAACACAGGTGTGGACTATGCTGGGCCAATTATGTTTGCGTCCAAACGAGGCAGAGGCTCTAAACTCGTGAAAGGATACATTTTATTTTTCGTCTGCTTATGTACTAAGGCAGTATATATTGAGGTAGCCAGCGATTTGTCAACTGCAATGTTTATAGGGGTTTTAAGACGTTTCGTGTCACGAAGGGGAGTACCAATTGAAATATTCTCCGATAATGGTTATAATTTTCACGGTGCTAAAAGTTTAATTTCTGATATTTACAGATTACTCTAGTCCGACGAATGTCAAGCTGAAGTGAGCAAGTACGCAGCTGACAACCGAATTAAGTGGACATTCATTCCACATGCACCTAATTTCGGCGAATCTGCTAAGATGCATTTAGTAAAGGTTATTGGCAATTCACATTTAGCCTTTGAGGAGATGAGTACCGTATTAGCGCAAATCAAATCAATCCTGAATTCCCGTCCTCTCTGCTCGATTAGCAATGAAGATCCAGGATGCCACTCGAAGGCAGCAAGTCCAACAGATCGTGCAAACATATTGGAAGCGCCATTCGAGCGACTATCTTATACACAACAATATCCAAATTAAAACAGCGCAATATCGAAGTAAATAATTTGGTATTAATTAAAGATGACAACAACCCACCAGGATACTGGCCACTCGGTAGAATAGTTGAAGTTTACCCAGGCAAGGATGGACATGTTAGGGTAGCTACGGTCAGAACAAAATATTCCACGTTTAAACGCCCAATCAGCAAATTAATTCGATTACCAATTGAAGACGAGATTGATAAGAGCGATTCAACAATCAGTGAGAATAAACGTTAAAACGTAATTTTAACGAAGGGGAGTATGTTCTGGTTGATAAGTTTCGACGATTCCTGAAAGAAGAAAGAGGAAACAAAGGATCATTCCTTTATTAAATAAATACAATTTACACTTATCTGAGCACAATTTTATCCTAGCTTAACTGATTATCCTCATGTAACTTCCGTTTACTTATCTGAAAATATGGAATGTATTTAAATTTATTAAATATAAACTTGTATTGTATAAAACTTACCATTACGAATCAATATTTTTGTGTTAAAATCTTTGTTTACATAAAGATTTTTTGACACATCTAAAATAGAGAAAAATTATGTAATAGATTTATAGTTCTAAAAGAAAATATTTGTACTGAAATATTATAGCAAATAAGTATTATAATTACGAAATATTTATTGTTGATGGTTATAAATAGGAATAATTTAATTATGTGATAATTGCCATTATTTTAATTGTAAAATATTATTATTATAAATACTTGTAATAAATTATTATGGTAGAATAATTGTTAAAGATAGCCAAAGTTAGATGGCACTATAACATTAAAATCAAAATTAATTTGTGCAATGAAAATTTGTCAATACTAAAAAAAAACTTCTTGTTCGACCTGTCATTGCAACCAGACATAGAAAATAAAAAAAAATAAAATTATAACGTTTTTCAAAAATTCAACAAACTGCTTTCATATTGCCTAAGAAATCGGAACAATAGTGTTCAACTTAAGTCTGTTAAAAATAAGCCTTTTTAACACGTTGTCTAAAGAAGCATTCCAGCCATGGAATTACATCTTACTCCTGCCAATCAACTATTCGCTATATATCGTATGTAAAGGAGCCCACCACATGCTATATGGAAACAGCTCTTAATTTACCACTAAGGGCAAGACACAAACCTCTCCCCTAAAAGTAGAAGGTTCATGTGGTATAGGCGAAAATAAGACATGCGTTTGTAAGCAGATAATAGACGAATTTAAGAAAGATTCATCATACAAACAACTTTATCATAAATTCATGCAGGAGTAGACCGATTTAAAATACATGGAATTGATCCAGAAAGGCAGGACGACAAAGTAGCTGAAAATATGTATATATGGTATGATATAACTCATTATGGTTTGATCAGAGCAGATTGTGTGCCAAGTTCCGAGTGTTTGACACATCCTCCAATACGATACCCGCAGAGGAGCTGGCTAATATTTTACTGCGCTGGCGAAAACATAAAGTTGTGATCGCTAAATATGTTTTCCCTATTATATGATTGTTAAACTTAACTGTTTTGGAAGACTGTGCCAATTTTTTTGCTAATTACACATTGCAATATTCCAAATTATTATTTGGCTTGGGAACCATCTATTTTATTATGATTATACATATATTTGGTGTGCTGTATGTAATATACACGTCATGTATTTAGATACAAAATGAACACACAATAAACACTTTCGAAAAAAAAAAAAAAATTTTGAAGCGGAAAACATTACAACAACAAAATTGAAAATCTGCGGCGCCTTACAAATTTTCCTCTTTTTCTGTTATTATTATTATTATTGTTGTTGTTATAACTATTATCATTATCATTTATTTTTCAACAAGCATGTTTTATTCGTTGTTAATGAGGGTGAATATTAGAAAGAAAAATGAAAACTGTTGTACACAAGAAAATATTATTTCAATGATATGTAATCCATCACTCGAATCAAAAAAATGAATATGTGTGTGCTGCTGGTTGTCTATTTTGTCTCTACATCATCATCATCATCATCTTCATCAACATAATATCATTTCTTCACTTATACATACTAGAAGCGAATACCAAAATCATAATAAAGGGTGCTAATCAAAAAGTTGACGTTTTAACGAAATTGTCATCAACATTTTCAAATTATGGCATTGTTTTGATTACTCAAAAGAATGAATTTCAATCAAATGTTAACATTTAAATTAATTATTTATTAATTTATTTTTGTAAATGTGCTTATTTACAATATATGGTATAGTTCATCTAATCAAACTAATTTGTCCCCCCTCGTTTCAATATGCTTGTGTATCACATACCGTTTCGTTTCTTGAGTTGATTTATAAAATTAGCCCAGCATTAAAATATACAACGAGATTGAATTAATATTAAAACGTTGGAAATCTGATTGATGTAAGTCGTTCAAAGAAGTCAGAGAACGCGTTGAAGACGATTAACATCTTTGCAATCCTTCGACATCAAAAATCGTCGATTGACCATTAGAGATCTTGTTGACATCAAGCAGATATCGTTTGTCTCAGGATTTTTGCATCACGATAATGCGCCGTCTCTCACTGCATTGGTTGTACGTATGACTATTTAGCCAAAAAGTTGACCCATATCATTAAGCAACTGCCTTATTCGCTTAATTTAGCTCCGTCTGACTTCTGGATATTCCCGAAACTTAAAAAATCACTCCGGTCGATATCGTTTTAATGGTGCACAATTCAGTAGCTGGTTGTGACAGAATTGTAACAACGCGTAATTATTTCTGAAAATATTGTCGGATTTCCAAAACGTTTTGTAGAAAATAATGGTTGGGAAGTGGTTAACACATGTATATAACCATTTCGTAGTTAACATTTAACTTTTATGTGACTGAATAGGTGGTTTGCAAAAGGTGGTTTCACCTTGCAAAAGGTGTTTTGACTTTAGCAGACTGAAATGGGTACAAATGTACCCAAGTAAAAATATTAATAGAGAAATTGACTAAAAAAATATTAAAATTATTTCTGTTTGAAGAGAAAATTAAATATGTAAAAATTATCAATAAACAAACCTAAACTATAAAAAGGACGGCAAAAAAACGAAAAAATAACGGAAGAAAACAGTTATAAAACGTATAGAAACTATCATTTTTTCGAGTTTATGTTATTTTCTTGTGTGATTTATAGTGCAAACCGATTAATGAAAGACGGGTTAATTTTTATTTTGTAAAATCAATACATACATATTACTATGTCAAATTTCGGATTTGTGTTTGAAGCTGGGCCAAGTGGTGTTTTTGCTACAAGACGCCGTGTATCCGCGTAAGTTTTTATTCAATATATATACATATCTGTTTAATTTATTGATTATTGTTTGGGTTGAATGTTTTTTTTTATAGGTTGACACGTGCTGAAATACAGGCTATATTAGAGGAAGACTCTGAAGAAGAGCCATTTGTGCCTTCTGATGATGAAGAGTACATTCCGGAACCAGTAGTTCTTGCTTCAGAAGAATCTGATGCTGAGCACGACGCTGTTGTCGAACGAGAGGAATATGTTTCTGATGAAAGCGATGATGACGAAAAAACGCAGTTGCCAGATACAAATAAATTGACGGCTAAAGATGGCACAACTTGGAGTGCCTCTCCTCTCGTACAAACACAAACGTTGAGTCGTAATATTATGCGCGAAAGAGGAGGAACAGCGAACTTCAGCAAAATATTTACTGCGAAAGAAACGTTTCGATCCATTATTTCAAATGAAATGATTGACATTATTCTACGTGAAACCAATTGTAAAGGTCAACGAATCACTGACAGTCTCAACAGCCAATTATTTAAAAAGGATCCGGCTAAACGACCAATTAAAAAAAAAAATCATACCATTCACAGAAGAGGAGTTCGATTGTTTTTTGGGAATCCTAATTGAAGCAGGGGTCCACAAATCGAACAATGAGCATGTCTCAGAATTATGGAGGACAGATTTTTCGCCCCTTATTCGAGCATCAATGTCTCGTGATCGCTTCAAGATGATGCAACGATTCATACGCTTTGATAACGAATATACTCGTGCTGACCGTGCAAGAAGTGATATATGGGACATATGGCAGATGCTGAATTGCAATTTACAAAAGGGGTACAAACCATATGAATGTATTACTGTGGATGAGCAATTGTTTCCGTATAGAGGAGACACAAAATTTACTCAGTATATTCCGTCCAAGCCAGCCAAGTATGGAATCAAAGTTTTCTGGGCTTGTGATGCTTCAAATGCGTATCCTCTAAAAGGTGAAGTTTATACGGGAATGCTTCCTGATGGTGAATGTCAAAAAAAACGTCGGCGAACGTATTGTTTTAGATCTGGTAGCTGCTTACAAAGGATCAGGAAGGAATATAACCACAGATAATTTCTTTACCTCAATGGAATTAGCTCGTGTGCTTAAATCGTGGAACATGATTTTGTAGGAACTGTCAGAAAAAACAAAAAATATTTGAATCCGAACATGAAACCATCCAAATATATATGTAGATGTATTTTCGACAAATTTCGGATTCAATAGAGATGCCACTGTATGTTCCTATGTTCCGAAAAAAAAATAAATCAGTGATCCTTTTGTCGACGATGCATGTGACTAATGATCTTTCTAATACTGCAACTGCAAAACCAGAAATTATAAATTATTATAATAAAACAAAAGGTGGCGTAGACACAGCCGATAAAATGTTGATGGCATACACAGTGAAGCGCAGAACTACTCGCTGGCCACTGGCGATGTTTTACAATATGATAGATGTCGCCGCTTTAGCTGCATATGTTATACATATGGAACATAATAGGCATTTCAAAAAAACAGACCGGCGTAGACAATTTTTGAAGGATCTTTCAAAAGAGTTATGCTGGAATTCAGTAGAATCACGTTCAATCAAACCTCATGTGATTGGAAACCATTTCACACGGAATTCAAACGAATTAGTCCTTGGACGCGTAATTTCTCCACAATCAGTTACACCAGGAGTTAGTGTTGCCACTCGACAGAATTCTGGACCAGCTGCTGTTGTTGGGCGTTGCTATATTTGCACTGAAGGAAATCGAAAAGATCGAAAAACACGGAAAAGTTGCTTTACATGTGGCAAACCTGTTTGCGCTGAACATTCGGTAAATAAACCAACATGTAATAAATGTGACTGAATAAAATTAGTATTTCTTACAAATTTTTCTTTATTTTCATTAAAAAAAAACTGAACATTCCCTTATAAAATACTATGGGTACAAAAGTACCCATTCCAGCCTGCTAAGGGTGTAAAAACTTTGAGTCACATGTTCACATGGAAAACGTGGAAATTTGTTGTTGAATTTTTCAATACATAAAGATGTTGAAACAGTTTAAGATATCGGGAAGTTTCAGGCACCTACGAAATCTGGATCATACAAAAATATATAGTCAAAAGTGCATTTGGGTACAATTGTACCCATCCAGTCACATAAAGGTTAAGAACAACCACTAATTGGTTTGGAGAGCTGTTTCGGTTTTGCAGAATATGAACTTATCTTTAATGGAATCCCCAAAATTTTGACTTTTTTCCAAAAACTGTTGTTTAGTGCGCGGTGGGCTACTGTCCACTAGATTAACAACAAGCATTTGTAATCAACAGATAACAAAGGAGGCAACATAAGACCAGGTAAATGATATCGTCAGAGATGGGTATTTTTGTAGAAGTGGCAAGCAACGATTGCCAAAAAGCATTATAGGAAAACAATGATTGTTTATGTTTTTTAAACACAAACAAAAATTGCGTTTATTATGAAAATGTAATATAATTCTGTAGAGTTCTGTCATCAAACGTATAAAATATTGCAGTTGATAGTATTATGAAATACTATAAAAATAAAAATCAGTTGCTCCTAGCTAGTTTGACTAGCGATTCGTGATCAGCGACTCCAAAAACTCCCGAGTAGGGACTTTCAGATAAATTACTTTATTTTACGAATTTTGGACAGAAATAAAATGCTGTTAATCTGCCATTGAACTTGATTGAAAACAAGGAATTAATATAAATTAAAAATAGTTTAGGATCAAGCACTGAACCCTATGGAACTTCAAACTCAATACTAGCATAGTAAGTATAGTAGTCATGGTAAGAATTGAAAGGTTTTGCTTACTGTCAATAACACAGACTGACACAAAAAATTAAAAAAAATGGACAGAAACAAAGATAGTGATTTCCGACGTATTTGTTGATGCTGAATCCGAATCTGAAAAGTGCAAAAAGTGCAAAAAAGGGTGTTTTTATGGGCTTTCAATATTTTACTATCTTGTTAGGGAATTGCAGCAGTAAAAACCAATGGTAGTATCGAAAATTACCATTCATCCCCTCTCATTTCCTATTTTAAACGTCTAAATATCTTTACATACTACCGAGATATCGTAAATTGAAGTATTAAGGGTTTTGTATGAACTTATTGTCACACACCTTAACCACGATAAGCGAATTTATTAGTGTGCCCTTTATTTGATTTCCTTTTTTTGTGTTGTGTTTGTGCAAGGCAAAATATTGTTAATCAGCCAAAGTAATTTTCCAACTTTCCACAACAAATTTCACCGTCTGTTGTAACACTTTTAGTAGAGGATACGGCGGTTAAAATTGGGTACTTCCCTCGAATTTTTACGGACAACATCGATTTTCATGAAAATTTTGATGCTCGTTTCCTTAAACATATGACCATCATTATAGATGGTACTACTGATACTATAAACGTAAGTGTTTCATCGGTTAATGAATAAATATTATTCTATATTTTGGAACACACATCTTGCAACGATAATAACGTTAACTACGCACACCATTTGTTTATTCATTCGATTTTGGAAACCTACTGTGTATATTACGGAAGGAATAAATATTTACACATAAACACACACAACATATAGTATACATACACATAACCGGGTGAGCCATTTTAATCGAAGGATCCAAATATGAATCTCCTAAAATAAGCCAACTACAAAAAAAAAAATTGTTAAACAAAAATTGTCAAGGACAATGTGATCACGTCAATTTTCAAGGTCATTTGAAGGGAAAATTAAAGAAAATTTGCTTTTCCTTTTTTTAATTTTCATAACAAATCATAAACGTTGTAACTAAAATATATTCCTTCAGGTGATTTTGGGAGAAAATTTCCCACTTTTTTCGGATCCGCTTTTAAAAATAGGGGTTCCTATTTAAAAAAATGACCTTGAACATCAAATGACCTTGAAAATTGAACTAAAGGTCTAGGGCATTAATACAAATAGATAATCCCAATTGTCCTTTGCATTTTTTATCTAAATACATTTTTTTTGTAGCTGATGTATTTTAGGAGATATGTGGATCCTTCAAACGCGAAACTTTCAAAAATCTCGAAAAATAGCACTGTACGGAAAAAATGTCCATAATCAACATTCATTCCTTGGGGGAAATACATGAGTGCTAAAATTAGTCTCCTTCCTCCATCTTGCAGGTGGGGAGCTATCACAGCACCAACTTTTATCCACTGTGCTGGTCATGTCTTAGGCAGAGGTAGGGGGTGGGTGGTCAAGAACGGATGTATATCAGATATATCCAGGAGACACTCGAAAGTGCATGTACGACCTCCACGTGGTGGCTACTGGTAACTAGGAATTTTTCCTGGGCTAATGTACAGCGCTGAAAGAGTAAACTGTACGTAAATCTCCAAGTCACGTTGGAACAGCATATGCCAAGGAATGAATGGTTAGTGGGTAAACTAATCTCTAATATGCGGACTCTGGATACCAGGTGACTTCAAGTTTTAATCAGCCTTACCCTCGTATACGGATCTCTGCGAAGGTGGACCGTTTATTTCTTCGAAACTCGTGGGAATAAATAACCACAAATAAAATAAAAGTAAAAGATACAGGCGCTCTTAAAAAGCCAACAGGTACAACGGGATGGTGGCTCAAACCTTAAAAATAGAGTCACCAATGAAGAAACAATAAGGGTCTTGAAGGCTGCAGTGCCGGGTACCAGCGGAAGCCGAAGACCTGCCGTAGAAAATGGAAGCTTGGACCGTAAAGGGCAAGCTAACTTCACAGCAGGTTCGGTAAACGCGGCCTTGGCACCTAAGCTGGTGGCTGGCGCGAAAGTTATCCCTGAGGCTAAGCGGCGGTACAGGAACCAACGCTCGGCGCACAGGACATTAGATAGGCTGGCTGCCACCCCTGAGGGGCTGCTAACGAAAGAACAGAAGGAATTTCTGGCAAGGGCAAAGTTTACCTCCTTAGGCGACAATTCAGGGAGGGTACCAGCAGAGTCGAAAAGACAGCGGTCCCAAGACGAATTGGAAGCTGGGGATAGTAAGCGATCCAGAATGCAGGGAGCCCAAGGAGATACTAGGATGCACGGTGCAAGAATGTTCAGTGACGTCCTTAAAGAGCATCAAGGGATATTAGCCGTCATTGACAGGAGTAAAGAAGATGGGAGTATCACTCTTGATAAATGGAGGCTAGTGTATACCGCACTAAACTCTGTTTTCCTAACGATCCTCGGATTTTCTCCGAAAGAGCCAACACGGAGCACCGGAAGGGAGCGTCAGGATTGATGATGTCCCCCTAGGACCGAGAGATTAAATCCTGCTGCGGCAGCGGAGGGTTAATTAAGGAAGGTAAGTTGATCTGTTTATGCTGAGTACGGTTCAGATTAATCTTCACCATTCTAAGGCTGCTTCGGCAGCCTTGATCCTCGGACTGACCAAATCGGATGAGGACATAATCCTAGTTCAAAAACCCTGGATTAGTAAAAACAAGATCTGTGGCCTCGGTTAAAAAGGGTATACAATTTTATACTCTTCTGGGTCCGATAGAATCAGATCTTGCATTCTCGCTAACAATAACTTGAGTATTTTTCTTCTTCCACAATATAGTAGTGGAGACGTAATAGCAGTCGGCCTGGAGACGGAAGGCTGCTTACTATGGCTGGTTTTAGCCTATATGGACCCAGAGAAGGAGGTTGCGCCGGATAACCTTGGGGAACTGATACTCGAAACGGAACGGGAAAAGATCGGAGTAATACTGGGTTGTGATGCAAATGCGCATCATGCAATCTGGGGTAGCACCGACATTAATGATAGTGGTGAGTAGTTATTTGATTACTTATTGGGTACTAACCTTGCAGTGTGCAATCTGGGGCAAGAGCCCACTTTTATTATTAGTAACAGGCAGGATGTACTAGATAAAACCTTTGCTTCGGACTCCATTACACATATGGTCAAAGAATGGAGGGTGGCGAAGAAACACTTCTTCTCGGAACATCGGTACGTGACGTTTAATATTTACATTCACCCTGTTACCTAAAAAGCCTTCAGAAATTCTAGAAGGACTAACTAGAACAAATACGGGGAAGTGTTAGTAGGAGTCTTACCGACCGATGCTCCGAAGCCCCTAGCCACAGACAAGGAGCTGAATTTCCGGGTAAGGGAAATCACAAGCGCCTGTAACTTGTCCTTGGACACTGCGTGCCCCAGGAGAATAGCTAAAGGGAAGCAGAAACCGGTATGGTGGTCAAGGGAGTTGGGAATCCTTCGTTCAGGATGTAGGAAAGCATTCAATAGAGCAAAGGGCTCTAGGGAAGCTCAGGACAGGGACTTCTATAAGGAGCATCTTAAAAAGTATAAAAAGGAAATAAGGAAGGTGCGGAGGAGGTCATGGAGACTATTCTGTGATAAAATGAAATGTGTTTCGGAGACTTCGCGCCTGAGGAAAATCTTATCTAAGAGTCCAACGAGCCCTAGTTACTTATTTAAACCAGACGGGCTGTGTACAACGTCAAGTGGGGAATCATTGGCGCTTCTGTTGGATACCCTGTAACTAACCGGCCTGGGTTTACTCGCACATGTGGTCGCACACTAAATTAGATAACTACCTGTCGGCCTGTGGGGGGTTCCATTATCCGCATGTGCTGTCGCCAGTTTACAAAAATTAATTTAAAAAAAATAAGAGAATAGTGTGCTTGGTAATTAAAATAAAAAAATATGGCCTACCGCGCGAAACGTCATTCCTACACCCCTGCCTGTTCACTCACCACTAAAACTTAACCTACCACATGGCTTAGGATTCCATAATTAAACACAAAAAAAAAAACCTAAACGCCATGTTGCCTTTTCGTACATTAAAACTAAAACTTACGATTTTTTTTTTTTCCGAAATTCCGCACTGCCTAAGGGTAATAATGTAATCAGATTGTCATTACAAAATTATCCCTGACACGTTCCTGCAGCTTTGTATATAATATGGCCTAATATGGCCTTCAATCGACCATATGATTCACAATCGATCTATTTTAATAACCCTTCATCAAATTGCTAGTAGAATTTTATGATTATTTAATTTAAATTCATTCACAAAAGAAAACTGAATTAAACAATTTGGCTTTTTTTTTTTTTTCTCTTTTTTTTTTTTTTTAAATCACACTCAACACTGTATTTTTATATAATACCCCACAAATTATTTTATCATTCAAAAAGCACTGCATGTTTTGTTTAAAAAAAATAGTTTAAAATCAGAATTCAATTTAAATAACAAAAATTTTTTTTTTTTTTGTTTGGGGTTGTTTTTCCAACTTCTTTTCGCTACGTTCACGAATACGATCAAAACGCCATTTTTTTTATTTTGTTTGTGTTACACACCATTTAAATTTATATTTATTTAAGCTTTTCTTTAAAACAAACTAAGACATTTTTTTTTTTTTTTTTTTTTTTTGTTATCAACTAACTAAAATTAAAAACATTTATTTGATTGTTTATATTTTATAAACAGTAACTTTTTTTTTTATACAAATAATGACACTTTTTTTTTTTTTTTTTGTACCACGTGAAACTGAGAGTGTATTACTATTATCCACTTATTTCATTTTTACTCTTAAATACGCTCAAAATACTATTTAAAAATTGAATAACACCAATGTGTAAGCAGAACATAAACTGTTTTACATGTTACCAACAAATTTATTAATTACCGTATTTAATTTACAACAAAAAAGAAACTACTAAAATAATACGATAAAACAGTCACAGTAAATTTAATTAAGTTAAAACAAAATTTTTCTTTTTAATCATTTAAGTTTTAAACTGCGTCCGCTGCCGGTGACTATTCTATCCCTTCTTTCCTTTCAAAAAAAAAAACTTAACTAACTTAATTCTAAAACAACAAAAAAAACTTATCGTTAACTTACATTTATTATTTTGATCTTTTTTTTTTTTTTTTCCTAATCGCATGATTCAACTCTTCCCTCTCTCTTCCTCCTCCCGTCATATCACCTTACTCTTAATTTCTTAGAAAAAAAAACACAATTTTAATCAGAAAAAAAATAAAAAAAAACAATAACTTTAGAAAATATGATCCAAAAAAAAATCATTTACAAGACAAAACAAATTAATATGAATTAAAATGTGGGAAGTAGATCATACAGAAAATATGATCTATCACATTCCACAGAAGAAAACAAAAACGATAAGAGTAAAGTACATATGTGAAAATGGGTCACTCAACAAAAAAAAAATTATAATAACTTGATGAGTGAGCATTTCCCACGGGAACAAACGAAGTAGGTTGCATCTTTGAGTTTAGGTAATCCAACAGATGCGCAGATAATTATCCGAAGGATGGGAAAAAAATTCATGGACTGGGGGGCCTATTCTCGCACATTTCCGCGGACGTTACAACCCATTTTCCAAGTAGTATGGGTATGTCGACGGAGCTAAAACCGGATCCTATGGGCACTAAATGGCTTTAAATCCTATAAATCGGCAGGCCTGGACGGTATCATCCCAGCGGAATTGCAAAAACACTCGTCGATCATTCTCCTATGGCTGGAGGTGATCTTAAGGGGGTGTCTAAAACTGAATTATATTCCTAGCAAATGGACGGAGGTTAGGCTGATTTTCATCCCAAAAACGGGGAAGAACTCACAGGCCTACCCAAAGGACCTAAGACCTATAACTCTATCATCCTTTCTGTTGAAAACATTGGAAAGACTGATCGACGTGTACATACGAGGCAAAAATAAAACCCAGTAATTGGGCGACTTCTCAGCATGCGTACTAGAAAGGGAGATCTGTGGACACGGGTTTGCATTCCCTGCCTTCCTCGATATAGAGGGCGCCTTTAACAATGTCAAGACGGAGGCAGTTCAGGAAGGACTATCTTTCTTAGATGTGGACGACCCCTTGGAGAGGTTGATAAATCAGATGCTATAATATAGCAATATTAACGCGGATATGGAGGAATCCACCATTAATAAGCGAGTAGTTAAAGGAACTCCGCAAGGTAGTGTCCTATCGCCTCTTCTCTGGAACATAGTAATCAATGAATTACTTTTGGAACTGGAGAGGGAAGGAATAGGGGTGATAGCGTATACAGATGACGTAGCGATCGCAATCTCGGGGAAGTACCTAGGCACGATTAAGGAAGTCATGCAACACGCGCTCGTAATCATTACAAAGTGGGCCAGAAAATGTGGGCTGGGTATAAATCCATCCAAAACAGAGCTGGTACTCTTCACCAAGAAATATAAAATTCCAGTAGTCGCCCCTTCTACCTTAAATGGCACGGCACTGGCCTTTACTGATAAGGCAAGATTTCTGGGCATAATCTTGGACAGTAAAGTAAATTGGATGCCAAATATTTTTAATCCACCATGGCTTTGTACTCATGTAGGAACGCCGTCGGTAGGAGATGGGGTCCAAAATCATAGCTGGTACACTGGCTCGTCACCGCTGTAGTCAGACCGATTCTGATGTTCGGGGTGAGTGTGTGGTGGCCAGCACTAAACAAGAAAACTTATAAGAATAAGATGGAGAAGGTACAGAGAACGGCCTGCTTGCTTATAAGCGGGGCACTGAGGACAACCCATACAGGTGCTCTGGAGGCTTTATTTTACCTTCTTCCTGTCGACATCTTCGGTAAGCAGAGAGCGGCAACTACGGCTGCACGACTCTCTGCCGTGTTTGAGTGGAAATGTATTCAGAGGGGCCACTCGACGATTCTCAGGTCGCTAAAGGCAGATTTGGAGAATAGTGACTACACGATACCGATTGTATGGTTTGGAAAAGGTTTCCGGACTCTTCTTCCCTCAAGGGAACCCTGGGGAAACAAGTCAATAACAGAAAATGGAAGTACACAATTCTACACTGACGGCTCCAAGCTAGAAAGTCGGAGCAGGAGTCTATTGTGACAAATTAAATTGTAAATATATCCGTTCGTCTTCCTGATCACTGCAGTGTGTACCAGGCGGAGGTAATAGCGATTTAGGAAGCGCTGACTTGGTTGAAGCATAACGTCATATCCACAAGGGATATAACAATATATGTGGACAGTCAGGCAGCAATCAAGTCGCTGGAATCAGTTTCTCTGACGTTCGTGGTGGCATTGAAGTGCCGCTCATCTCTTAACGAGATGAGTGAGCATTTCAATATCCAGATAGTCTGGATCTCCGGTCACTCGGACATACTGGGAAACTGAAGGGCGGACGAAATTGCAAGGCAAGGTACAACTCTCCAATTGAAACCGGAAAGGGCAAATTTGGGGAGGCCCATACAAGCGTTTTATGGGGCGCTTAGAAATGAGGCGATAGCCTCGGCACAGAAGAGGTGGACTTAACACCATAACATGCTATGTAGCGCGGCAAGTCTGGCCGAAACTGGACTTGAAGCGCTCCAAAACACTTCGTTCCCTACGTAGACCTGACTTAAGTATAGTCGTGGGGGTGCTCACAGGACACTGTCTCATTGGGGAGCATGCGAGGAGGCTTGGGTCAATAGCAAATGACTTCTGTAGAAGCTGTAAGGATGAGGAGGAAAAAGGGACTCTGAGCCACAACGGACCGTCATCGGTCTAAGTGTGCGTTTTGGCAGCCACTCTAACCTAACCTAACCTAACCTAACTCACAAAAATCAGTATTTTGTTTAATTTGGTTTCATTTCCAATTTTGACAAACCAAGTTTGATTATAGTGCAATCAAACCTGCAACCTACCTAACTTCAAACCTACAATAACAGTTTATTGAACTTTCGCAATATTAGCCCTTTCACGTTTTCGTATTAACCATGACAGTAAATAATGTTGTATTTGATGTACTAACCGTAAAACTTTAATACGATCGAATATTTTATACGAGAGCCAACTAATTATCAACATAAATTGTCTCGTACAAAAGTTTCAATATTAGCAGTGAACCAAAAATATCAAATAAAATAACAAGTTAATATATTTGACATAAATCGTTGACTGCGTTCAATTATTCTGCACGTTTCTCAAGAGCTATGTATATAATAAAAAAAACTAATTTACTTTGTAGATACTACCTCAGTTCAATTTAATCTAAATTCATTGTCCATTTAATTTGACCCTTTTTAATTAATTAAATTTAATTAATGCTGTCATTGTTGTGCGTGCTTGTGTGTGTGTTTGTAAATTTATGTTAAAGTTGCTATTCCGCGCTCTTCGTCCCCTCGCACTTTAATTTTTCGATCAGTTTTCATCAAAAGATGACTGACAACAGCAACAATAAAACACAAACAATTCACGTACAATATTTATTTAGAAATTAACCCATCAAGAACACAACAATCATATTCAATTACAAATTTTTTTTTTGCCTTTTTATGTACGTGGCATTGTTATTGGATAATTTTTGTATATTGTTGTGTCTTGTGTGTTGTATGTACAGAGAAAATAATTTTTATTGTTTGTTGCCATGTTCAAAAGTTTTTCCTTATGTTGTATTATACCGGCACCATATACCAAGCAAAGTATATTTTTGGAAATTTTCCATTTATGTTTATAGTTCGCTTGTTTTATAATATTTATGCTTGGTTATTTTGCTCTTTGTGTCTCGTATTATTCGGATTCAATTCGATTCGATTAGGGTAACATTAAAACCATAACAATAATAACATAACGTTGTTTTTGCTGTAATTTTAGTATCACTGTTTTTTGTCTGTAGCAACATATTTTTTGCCTTATTTTATTCATTCATACGATCCATACACATATTTTAGATTTTATATTTTGTGCGAACACTCTTAATGCAAACATTTATGCGGATGCAGGGAATAGTTGGCGTTGGTATGCATTACATTAAATTGAAAGTAACCCATAATATTATATAATATTTAATTTGACGCTATGGCTATCAAATATAATATCCATCATAAGTTCACTCGCAAGGTCATGGTGATACAAAATTATAACACTAAATGGATTCATTTAATACCACCGTCATTATTTTTGATAGTCATTCCGAAATGGGTCAAACTGACAAATTTAGTCAATATGAAAAATTACAAAGAAAATTTTAGGTCGGTTGGTTAACATTCGCCAAATCGGCTGGCAATGCGCTTCAATATGCTAAGAGATAAAATTCTCAATTTAAAGTTTTCGATGTTGAAATAACATTAAATATTTTTGACTAAATAATTTTGTGTCTTTTCAATATAAATTACGTTACTCATGCATTCAAGTCTGCTTAATCCAGTTAAGATATTTTAAGCTCTATAATTGTGGCAAATGAATTTATCCGCTCAAAACGCGATATTTCAAAACGCGATATGGTACATAACGCGATATGGTACATAACGCGATATGGTATAAAATGCGATATTTCAAAAGGCGACGTGGCACAAAATGCGATATTTCAAAATTATTAACCTTCCTTCATTTCACATATAAAATTTTCCTTCATCTTTATAATGAAATTGAACATATACGATGGAACTAGGATATGCTTTGTAAAATATCGCGTTTTGCACCGTATCGCGTTTTGAAATATCTCGTCTTGTACCTTTCGCGAACGCAACTTACAGTGTGCAACTTCATAAAATATCATGTGTAATATCTTCGATGTTTTTACAGATACGGAAGCTGTGAGAATAGGAAATTGAATGAAATGGATAGTTTGCCGCAATTAAATCATAAAATAGTTATACCAGAAAAAAAAATAATTTCATAAATAATTCATTTAATCAAATACCTACTTCATTGACAAAAAATAATAAAATAAAGCTTTTTTCTTAGCCTAAAAAAAAATATTACGAAAATAATACTACATGATAGGAACTACATGAAAGATTCCAATTTATGAACCTAATAGTGATTATTGATCTTCAATTTCACTTTCATTGGTGGGCCATTTTTCAAAACATATCCCAGGACATAGAGGAGGTTTGTCCATACAAACTTTGCAGCTGTATGAGGTTTCTCGTCTAGTTTTTTCTTTGTAGCACTGTCTGCAACGCAAGAAAGTTGTTTTCACGAGCTTATTCTCAGTAGCTGAAGGAATTTTTTCTTGAAAGTGTTGTACAAAGTTTTTTCCTTGTAAATTATCTTGGAGAACGACGGAGCTTGAACCATCTTTTAACCCACGCAAAGAAATTAATATTTGCTCTCGAAATTGGAGCTGAGAAATTTTTCTTATTGGAATTCTTGTGGTAAATATAAGAAGCGTTACACACTGCTACATCGAGAAGATGAAAAATAACTGTTATGTACCACCTAATGGTTTTTGGTGGACTAGAGTGATAACTGGTCAATTGATCGCATTTATCGACACCTGGCGGTCTATTATGAAATTTTCGACATCGCAAATTTTCGACGTTGTTGCCTAACTCGACAAGGTCGAACTTGCCTATTATGAATTATTCGACATTATCGAAAAAAGATTAGAAAAAAAAAATAAGTTAATATTAATTTGAATCACTGAAACTTTTTTATCTCATGATTTATTATTGAACACGCGTATGCATTCGTCACCTAAAGAGCAGTCGCATATTGTTCGACTTTATCGAAAACAAAGTTTCATAATAGGAAAATTTTCGACGTTGTCGAACAAAAAGCTCACGTCGAAAATTTCATAATAGCCCCCTGGCATATTCCAATTTCACGCCTCTATTTCAGCTGGCTTCATTTTTGCTTTTCCATAATGATTTTTGATTAATTTAATTTCAGGTTTAAATCCTGTGGTAATATACAACACGTCCCGGTTATCTTTTCATTTGCTTGCCATTTATATTCGCCTTTTTTCAATTTCTTCAGCGTAACGGCTGTAGGATTTCCTTTTCTATTTGAGCGGAGAGTCGCAGTTGAGTGGTTTTTATATTTGATTAATGTCCGGCTCAAGTTAGTACTATTATAATAGTTGTCCATGTACAAATGGTAACCCTTGTTCAAATAAGGTGCCATCAGTCGCAGAACCAGTGATTGGGGTTTTCCGGTAGCTTTGTTGTTTTCGATTTTGCCCTTGTATACTTTTATGTTTAATATGAACCCATCTGGAGTGCACAATTCATAAAATTGTATGCCATATTTGGCTTTTTTACCCTTAATGTACTGTCGGAAAGACGAACTTGTTGCAAGGGGTGTATATAAAAGCCGTCAGAACTTTATCTCTTTTAAAATTGGCTAGATTCTGATAGTTTTGATAAAGTTTTGATGGAAGCATTTGGCATTTAGAATGTGCGATTAAACCATTCATCAACTTTCGCCGCTCAGGAAAGGGTCGTATTACGGCATCATTACCAGAATAATAATAATAATAACAAGTAAAAACGAATGGTTCCATTGCGTGAGCGTTTCTTCTTTTAGTGGTAGGAGTGGAAGGCCCATATTCGTTGCATTCGTTCCCCTACTGTACTTTCCAATTTATCCGAAATTTTGAATGCTCGTTAGGTATTATAAATTTTGTGCCGAATTTTTATAAAACTTGCACATAAACTCCTAGATTTGTATAAATTCCACTAAAAAAAAAAATCAAAAAATTGTATCGGCTACTTTTAGTTTTATTTAACTTTAAACAAAGAAGTCCATTTTCTCGAGATCCAGGTAAATGGCGGATGGACCAAACTAATGTTCGGGCTACGAAATATTGCATTGATATTGTGAACTTGCGTATAAATTTTAGTGTTGTGAACCTGGATATCATTATTGATGATAAAATAGACTATAGCAATTACATACATATATAAGAAACGGTGAAAAAACCTACACAATTCTAGGGTATTTTACAAAAGTGACGGCCAAACTTACCTACTACAGATCTGACATTATTATTATCATCATCGGTACTTATGTAAGAAGTTTAGTAGAGCATTTAACACCTATTTGGAACCCCAACTATTCCTTTCATCGCGATATAGTACAATGGCTACATGGGAAGCTCACTAGACTCTTGAAGAAAAAAGGCACCTTATGAAGGCAGAGTTCTTCGATTTGAGTTTGTGAATCAACCATTACGTTACAAGGCGGCTTTTCATATTTAAAAAGCGACATATCATAATGCATATTTTAATTCTAATAATTTATTTGTGGATTATTTAGCTAAACATATATACTCAAGCTATTAAAGCTCTATAATATGAAGTATGGCAGATACATTTATTTATTAATTAACACACTTTTTTCTAGCAAATTTTTCTATAACGCTATCACATTGATGTTATTGATTGTATATTATAATAGGTATCATTGATATTGTTATTGCTTTTGTTATTAGTATTACTATTTCTATAATTGTTTTGCTAAATACCACGTATTTGCTAATTAGAATATGTACTTGCAAATAAGTGGAAAATAATTTTCTATTTGCCAGTATTTAAATAATTAAATAAATTGATTATATGAATTGTAGTTAAAACACTTGATTAAGTTGGTATATGAAAATTTCAATAAAGTTCGTAACAATGGAATATTGATTTGTAAACCTACTAAATATGGTGTTTTCTTTCAACCGCAATAGTTGCTAGGTGATATTGGCTATAACACTTTATACAAAATAAATTATTTGCATTAGAACCGCCGTTGCTAGACCAACACAATTAAATGCTTATTAATAGTAGTAGCCGTCCACAAAATTCCCGTTGACTTTTACAATTTTGTGTTGTAGTTTTTGTAATACGATTCGATACTTGAACACCAATTCCTTCGAAATGTTAAATTTCAGCGTAATCAGGATATAATACATGGAAAATAAATCTTAGGTTAGGTTAGGTTTGGGTGACGGTCCACTAGGACCAGGCATAGACACAAAAAATGGTCCGTAGCCATACCACAATAATTATTTCCTCCAACTCATTGAAATCATTTTGAGCTGTTAACAAAGCGCTGGATACTCCTGACGTCCATCCTACAGAGGTCCGTTAGGTCTTTGAAGAGGGGTGTCCCTAGAAACTTTAATCTGTTTCGTGCCAGACAAAGGTAGGTGCAAAGAAGATGAAGTACTGTCTCTTCCTTCTCTTCGCCCTCGCAACTACAGTAGTCATGTGAGAAGACACCAAGTCTACTCGCATGCCTCCCTATGAAACAGTTTCAGGTAATCACTCCAACAGCCACACTGATCTGACTTCGCTGAAGTGAGATCAGCTGTTTGGATCTCGCCAAGTCCAACTTTGGCCAGACCTTTGGCCAACAAGTCTACGACTTCCTTTATGGCAGTTACGTTAGCTTAAATAATGCTACAGTAGTCGGGGAGATGGAAGGAGAGATTTAACAGAAGTTCCTAGCAGAACACTCCAGCCCGAACTTTTCCGTCTCGTTTTGAACCATTAATGAAGAAGTTTATAACTCCTGGTTCCAAAACTGCACCAATCATCCAGTCCTTCCTGGATGGGATCCTAGTCCGGAACTTTGTGTCAAAAGATAGTGACGGGACAGTATAGTCGGTGGTCTTGGGAATTTGTTTGTTACACAAAATAGATGAGTGCCCTGTATCGTTGCAGGTCCACATTAAGATGGATTTCAGCCGTATGGCAGTACAAGCTGCCAACTGTTCCCCCCAGATATCTAGAGGAGTCAAAAATAGCAAAGTCTCTAGTGCCTGAGGGGATGTGCTCCTCAGTGCACCACTGATCCACAGAGAGATTGTTCTCTGAACTTTTGTCAACAGCTCTGGTTGTCAGTTTTGTCCAGAGCAGGCCACCAGACTATTACTACATACAAGAGTATGCGTCTGACTACTGCGGTATAAAGCCAATGTACGATGAGGGACTCCAGCCCCATCCTTTCCTAATGGCATTTTTGCAAGAGTATAGCGCTACCGAAGCTTTCTTTACCCTTTCCAGAATATTGGGTTTCCAATATAATTTGCTATTCAAAACGAGACCCAGAAACTTCGCTTCAACTGTAAAAGTCAAGCTGAACCCATTTTAAGTGGGACGATCGATGTGAAGAAATATATATTTTCTAGAGAAGAAAACCAATTCGGTTTTGTGTGGGTTCACATTCAACCCACAGCCATTGGCCATAATAAAAGAGTGCCCAGGGCATTATGCATAAGCTCACTCAGGGTGCTGGTATATTTACCACGGACACCAATAGCAACATCATCCGCATTGGCAACCACCTTGAAGTCACCGTCCTCCAGTCTCAGCAACAGGTCATTTATGACCAAGTTTCAAAGTAGGGGGGACAGTACGCCAACCTGCTTGCAAATCTTCTGACAGAGGATTCCCCAAAACTGGCATTCATAATCCTGCCTCGTAGCATCTGATCTATCCAGTCCTTGAGTGATTCATTAACTCCCAAATCTGAAAGTGCCTGAGTTATAGCCCCTGGAAGAACATTGTTAAAGGCCCCCTCAATATCCAAGCAGGTTACCATTGCGTAGTCTCTATATTCGAAAGATTTTCAATGAAATATACAAAAGTATGAAGAGCAGTCTCTAGAGATCTCCCGTTGCAACAGGCATGTTGAGATTTGGACAGCTTTTCCGACACAATCATGCCTCTAATATGAGCTTCTACCTCTAAAATGAGCGTTTTCCCGCCTTAGGTATGAAAACAAACTTCACTTCTGTCCATTTACTAGGAATTTGACATAGTTCTACGCTGCCTTTGAAAATTACCCCTAACCAGGAAATTGTTAGATCCGTAGTTTGTTGAATATTCGCAGGGATAATACCATCGAGTTCAGGCGACTTATTTGGTTTAAAACAGTTTATCGCCCACAGGATCTTTTTTCTGCTAATAATTTGGCCTTTGAGGCTACTGGCCATTTTACCTAATGATGTGTTAGGTACAGATTCGAAACAACCAGGAAAATGAGTCTCCATCAGAAGTTTCAGCGATTCCGCACTATTAGTGGTCCATACCCCATCCGGCCGTTGAAGATAACTTGAGATGGAAAGACCAGTTGCTAGTACTTTGCGTAGCCTAGACATCTCTGAAGACTCCTGAATTTTGCCACAGTATAGTCTCCAAGAGCTGTTCTTGCCACTTCTCAATTGATATTTGTAAATTTTGAGGACTTCCTTATAGGAGTCCCCGTCTACAGCAGATTTTGTTTTCTGTGCTGTTTTGAAGAGTCTTTTGCATTTTCGACGTGTTTGTTGAATCTCATTGGACCACCAGGGTGGCCGAGATTTTATTCTAGGCCTGCTAATGGGACTACAGCCCAGTATCGCTTCATTAAAAGCGCTGGACAACTCGTCCACCAAGCCATCGAGCTCTTGCGCAGTTTTTAGAGGTTTTGGCACCGGAACTGGTAGTGAATTACCCAAAATAGTTCTAAAGGTATCCCAGTTGGTTTTCTCCTGTTTCTGTAGATTGGACTTTTTGGAGTAGTCAATTCCATTTCAAATTTAAGATAACAATGATCTGAAAACGAGTGGTCCTCCGACACTCTCCAGTTTAATAAAGTAATCGCCAGAAAACTTGATACAAGAGTAATATCCAATACTTCCTGTCTATTACTAGTTATAAAAGTCGGCTTGTTGCCTATGTTACATATATGAAGGTTAGTACTTAAAATGTAATCAAGAAGTAACTCACCTCGTTCATTTGTGTCCGTACTTCCCCAGATCGTGTGATGAGCATTTGCATGACTCCCAAGGATGACCCCAACCTTGCGCATCTGAGCCTCCAAGATTAACTCACCTAGAATGATTGGTGGAGTATCCACTTCATCACAATCCAGGTAAGCTTATACTAGCCAGATGTTTTTTTTGTCGACCTCAATGCTGACCGGTGCTACATCTCCGTTACTGAAATTTGATGACAGAAAGCCACTTAAGCCGTGCATTAACCTATAATAGCGGGTCTTTAGCGCAAGTACCCGGTTTTCAGTTACCCAAGGTTCCAGGCTGGATCTGTCGCTTCTTTCCCAATTTTTAAAATTCGAGCAGCTGATGCTGCCTTAGAGTGGTGAAGGTTGACTTAAAGAAATATCAGTGTACAGGACAATGCACACAACCTCTACTCCACCACAGTAACATCAGAGTCATCCCCTGATGAAAAGTCCTCTGGGAGCCTCTTTAAATACTTCATGGACGTTGACATCTCCGTATCCGTGGAGAGAGTTTCCGCTTGGCTAGCTACCTCCGCGCACGCAGATGAGCTATCAAGCACGACAGTAGTTTCTGAAGATGGCTTCGGAGCCTCCCGCTTGTCTGCGTTCTTCTTGTTCATCTTGAGTGTGACTGCACTGAAATCATAGTTGATTAAACCGTTAGTTTTTTCCAGTGCAGTCAGTCTCCCTGTTTAAGATAATAACAGCTGACCTATAGTTTGCCTTTGTCTCCTCGAGCTTAGCAACTTTCCAGTTGTGCGTTCGCAACTCCGGGTTGCCAACCTGTAACAACTGCAGTATCACCTTCGGATCACTAGGCTCTGAAGGGATGTACACCCTAGCTCTTGGTCTGCAGTAGATCTCCTCCCTATCAATACCAGCAAGGCTGGCTCCAGACCATACCTCTGCCAGTTCCCCACCGCTTTCTTACAAATCTGCAGGGACCTCTGTTCTGCACAGGCAGTCAGTTTCACCTGATTCCTGTGCCAGCCCGCGTCCTGACAAGTTGGAGCAGGTGCTGGATTTTCCGACAGGACTTTCAGGTAGGTGGTGGCTAAGGCCCCTTCCACCTTCCATAATTAGCGAGTGTGATACTGTCATCCTCTTGGGATTTGTCAATAACTGCCACAACCAGCTGATCCTTGAAGACCTCGTTAAATGGCCTCATAGCGGTAGCATGGAGTTTTGTTCGCTTTGCGATCTTAGGGCTTTCCTCCTGAGATCTATTTCTATTAAGCTGTGAGCCAGCTGAAGGGCCTTCCGATTTCTTCTCGGTGACTGTTTTTGCCCGAGCAAGCGTGGATTTGTCCTTTTCCGGTCTGTCTTCTAGCGAGATGTTATTCATCTTAACCAGGGCCCTCCAGGCCTTCCTTCTAGTGTTATAGGTTGGTTTTGAGGAACAAGCGTGGTTTATTTGTAGACTTGGAGTCAGGCCTACAGGCCCGAGTCTCGTTGTCCACATTTTCCGGTTTTTTTAGAGAGCCGAATTCTTTTTGTTGTTTTTTGTTATTATGTAGATCCGTAATTGTTCCCACGAATAACGGAGAAAGAAGTGTCCATCTGTGCAGAGATTCGCAGTACACAGATAAGGATACTTAATACGGAGGGCGCCAAGTATCCGGATCCACCGTTATCGACTGAACTAGTTTTAAAGCTGGGCCCTCAGTCTGGTTGATTATCGCCACGGTACGATTAACACCTTAACCCAGCCCAGCAATTTATTTAAGGTTGACTCCTTTAGCGCCGTGTTTTAGCCTAGAAGCCAAAGAATCAGCAATCTAGTTACCAGCGGTCACCACGTGGATGTAACACGAGCACTTGCGGAAGTTGCAAGTTACGGAGCTGACCGCAAGTGCAAAGTTGAATCCCCCGAGCAACTTCCACCTGACCACCAAAAATAAATCTTAGTTGCCTAAACATTTCGCAGTCTTAGATCAACAGGGTTCCATATACACTCTGCTGCATTTCGAGATAACGAGGATACAAGTTTTAAAATCGTATATTGCTATTTTATGTTGTCCATGTTGCTTTCTGTTTAACTTTCTGTTTGCTCAATATTAAGATCAGTATGTCATCACTTTCAGGTCAATTATATCATCTTCTAATCTATCTTAAGGTAAGGAATAGCCAACTTCCATCGTACTTTTCCATATTCAGGAACTTTATCCAAAAATCATATAGGTATACCATTTCCAAAGCACACGTCAAAATTCACTGAAATCCGTTAAGAAATTAATAAGTTCTATTCTAATTATAAAAGGTGTATTTTTAGAAATGTGGAATTAAAATAACCCCTGAACCACTGGAGAAATTAACTTCAAATATAATTAAAAAAGGCTGAAACCTCATGAAGTAGGTGGTCAGAAATTCGGTCTTGATTAATTCAACTCCAACATTAATCCCCAAATGAATCTCTTAAGTCAATCTTCAGCTCAACCTTCAACTCAATATATAAATCAACCTGCATCCCTGCAAACCCTCAGATTAATCATCAAATCAACCCCAAATCAGCTTTAAAATTAACCCATAACCTAACTCCAAATCAAATCTTAAATAATTCCCCAACCGAACAACTCACTTAACCCCGAATGCAGGCTCTAACTAAACCCTAACTCAACTTCAGCTCAACTTAGCTCGAACCAAATCTCAACCCACTGCTCAACTTATGCCATCATAACAACGTACCATTATACCATCATACAATCACTATCATACCATCATACCATCAAACCACCATACCATCATACCATCATACCATCATCATACCACCATCACCATCACACAATTCGCCATCATAACATCACACCTTCATACCATTATGCCACCATCAAAAATCGACTCAATGTTTGAAGTTTTAGAAATTCCTCTGTAGTAACTTTAGATGATGAATGTTTGAGATAATAACATTGACATTTTTTAAGTCTTAAACAATATTTGTGTAAAGTTTGGGTCAAATCGATCAATGCGTGTGTATTTGTTTAAATATCACACATATATAATGTAAATAAATATGTATACACTCACATTTAATTACAGTGAAACATCATTTCAACAGACACTCAATTTAGCGGAATTCTCGCTTCAACGGGAAATCATTTAAGTCCCGTGCAACTGAAGTTTTCCAATAAAAACCTCCGGTAGATAAGCTGACACTGTATTAGAGCGGACAAGGACAGATATTTTTGCAGATACAGGTTTTACGAGTACAATTCAAATGGAAACTTTAGCAATTTAATTTGTTCCTTTTACACTTCAAATTGAACCTCTAGTAAATTATATGTATAGCCAATTTGGGTGGAACTTGGCAATTTCTTAGCCAGTTTTAATGAAATTTGATATCCACGATTGGAATGCGATTCTTAAATGGTTTTTGGATAAAATTCTAGAATATGGACCGACAAAATAAATAAATGAAATTTAATAAGCGCGTTGGAAATGGAATTCTAAATTGATTTTTAGATCTAAAACTCAGTTTAGAAACAAATTTCTATTGGTCATGTCAAATTTCATCCTAATCAGTTAAGAAATAGCCAAGTTCCATCTGTCGTTGCCATATTCCAGAACTATATCCAAAAATCTCTTTAGAATCCCATTTCCAACGCACATGTCAAATTTCACAATAATCGGTTAAGAAATAGTGAAGTTCCATCATACTTGGTCATATTCCAGAACTTTGACTAAAAATCATTTGAATATCCATTGGAAATGCTGGATTTCATCAAAATCGGATACGATGTAGAATCCCAATAAAATTTTTATAAAAAAAATCACAAATCTTTAGTTTAACGGATAATGTTTTTGGTCCTGTCGATTTCAGTTATAGTGAGGTTTCCGGACGATTCCGGTTCATACGAGGTACTTTTTCCAATTGATTCATGCATGATAACTGTCATGTTCATATGACATTTGTGTTCAGTATTCATTAACCTTTCACGATAAATTGACTTACGCGAGAACAACGTTTACAAATTGTGGAAATTTATTTCAAAAATCAGTGTTAAGTGAAAAAGTGTTTTCGTGCTCTTCGACCATTTTATGGTGTTCATAATTGTCCAACTGAACGCACTATTCGCGAAACAATCAATAAATTTCGAACCATTTTTTTATTATTGGATATTCATCACCCGACAAGAGTGCGTACAAGTCGATCTAATGTGAATATTGCTGTTGTAGCCAAATTTTTATTGAAAGAAAATTTTAATGAGAACATCATATCAAGAAAGGGACCCGTAAATTGGCCTCAAAGATTTTGTGACCTGACGCCGTTAGATTACTTTTTATGGGGGTATCTTAATTTACTTGTTTATATCGATAAACCACAATCGATTCCTGCATTAGAAGTGAACATAACACGCGTAATTAACGGAATATCTGCCAAAATACTTAAAAGTGTGCTCGAAAATTGGACCCATAGAATGGATCATCTAAGAGCCAGTCGCGGACAACATTTAAAAGAAATTATTTTCAAACACTAAATGTCATAAACCAAACCTACGTCGCAAATACAATTTTTGATTATTAAATTGATTTTAATGCGATTTATTTCAAAAAAACACCCTTTATATATAGATTGCTCAACTGCTCACTATACCCTAATACAACCCCAACTAAACCGCAACTCAACCCTAATTCAACTGGCAAACGGAACCCAACTTAACCCTCAACGAAACCGCAAACTTTACGCCAAACTCACTCTTCAAACCAGCATACAAAGAAATTGGTCAACTACTCACTATATCCTATCCAGCCCCAACTCAACTACAACTCAACTTGAACTTAACTCGCAAATTGATTGATAACTTAACCTTCAAATCAACCCCAAATTCAATGCCCAATTCAATAATCAAACCAGCATATATAAAAAATTCGTAAATATTTTTATATCCAACCCCAACTCAACTGCAACTCAACTTCAGCTCAACCTGCAAATTGACCCAAACTTAACCTTCAAATCAACGCCAAATTCAATAATCAAACCAGCATATATAAAAAACTCGTAAATGTTTTTATATAAGCCCCCACTCAACTCCAGCCCAACTTCAACTCAACCCGCAAATTCACCTCTAACTTAACCTTCATCTCAATCCCAAACTCAATACCAAACTCAATACTCAAATCAGCATACCATATTTCAAAAATTGGTAAATATTTCTAAAACCAGGTATTTTGGGTCAATTCGTATGGCAGGTACCCCCCTCTTGACGCACAGGTTCTAAAAGCTTTTGAAATTTCGGCCTTGACCATAGAAACAGAATGGCAAAAAAAATCTAAATTGAACAAGCCCCTCTCGAGATACCATGGGTACAGACATACAAACACCCAGACATCCAGACCGACGGACGAACTTTTTTTCTTGTTTTACTTTTTTAGACTCTGCGACTTTCAAAACGTCGAGAAAAGTTGTTTTGGACTAACCAAATTTTTGACCATCTGCAGGAAGTAAAGGCTTTTTTTAAACTCCGTCAGAAATAATTACAGTAAACTGTTTTTAATTATGGTCGACCAATGGCGCACCACCAGCCGAATTTCTAAATAAATATATGCATAGTAAATTAGTAAAGCTAGGTATCTGATTTGTTTTTCGTTATCATAAAACCGAAATATTTTAATAAAGCGAATTTAAGTCAATTGTCTTCAAAGTGTCTTGTTTAACCCGTAGAGTAAAAAGTATCACATTTAAACTAAGTTAGTAGTTCAGGAGTTACTCCAATGTCATAAACCAAACATTTTTTTCGTATTGTTTTTGGAAAACTCACACCGCTCCGCCGTATAACAAATGAGAGAAAGAGAAGAAGAATACGTTTTCCTTTGTAGGGAATTAAATAATCTTGTACAATGTTTTTATTCCGTTACCCTATAGTCCTCAAAGGATATTGAACAAAAATTCAACTCAAGGACATCACAAATTTCGTAACGGGTATTTATAAATTAACATGTACTGATTGCACATCGTTCTATATTGGCCAAACTGGTAGGTCATTCAAACAAAGATTCAGCGAAATCAAAACTGATTCTAATTCAAAAGCACTGATTTTTCCTGTTCGCACAACGCACGTTAGAACCATACAAAAAGTTACAAATATACGAAACGCAAATTACGTAATTTTATTAATTTTATTTATTATCTCGAAACAAAGTAAAATTTTTAAAAATGAAACACAAACAAATTAAGGAAAGTGAGAAATCACCAAAAATAGTTTTGTTTGTGGAAAGAGTAAACAAATATAGTTATAGCGATTCTACTATAATTTCGAAATATTTTTTTTTTGAACGAAAAATTGTTGAACATAAGACGTCTTAGTATTTTAGATAGTCTTTGATCCTACCTTAATTCTCTGATATACCTAGAAACTATGACTATAGAATAAATAGACCACTAGCCTAATCACGCATCGTGTTTAGTCTGCCAAAATAAATGACGAACGAAAAGATTGACGACTTTAATGCGAGCACATGGCTTACAGTTTTATTATCAACCACGATAACTAAAATTCTGTATTGATTGATTGATTGATTGATTGTGAGTGTACGGCCAAGCATTATAGCAAGTCTCCCGGACTCCCGGGCACACACCGTACACCCGTTTACACATAACAAAACCGAAGGATAAGATAGGATTATTAGTTGGGACAGACCCGACCCGGTTACAGACACAAATGCGATCGATAGTTAGTAAATTAACGGCACAAAAGACAACACAATCTAACTACATTTTTAGATGATCATCTCTCTGGAATCCAGGGCCGGATACTCAGGACTCCCCAAACCTAAATTAAAATTTATTAATGTTGTAATTTCCCCTGTTCGCCTTTCATTAATTTACCTGATAAAATATTTAGAAAAATCTAAAATTACTAAGCTAAAATTATAATTATAATAATAATTACAGTAGAATTCGCTTATAACATACACTCAAGGGACATAATTTTTTTCACTATAGCCAGCTGTTCATTTTAATCAGATATTCGTTTATATTTATAAACGTAGTTCTTTGTTTGTAGTGTATAAGAAAAAATAAATGTTCGTGCAAATTCAAGGCACACAACTAAATGGCAAAAGCATATGATCATTATAAGCGTTTGTTCGTTATATACATGGTTTGGTATAAACGGATTCTACTGTATTATAAAAAACATCAATATAACAAAATAAAGATAAAATTAAATAAAATAAAGTTGAAATTAAACTTTTATGATTGATTATGAGTGTATGACGAGCTGGAAACTTGGAGTTTCTGGATGCTGAGCGAGAATTCACCAGTATTTCTGTAGCACGGAGACGATCTAACAATTATATATAATTTAAGTATAATTTATAACAGCTACAAATTCTTGTTGACATAATTAATATAAACAAAAATCAATATACCCGAAATTTATCATTTATCTACTCCACAAAACTTTAACTCCGTTTATAGACATATTACCCTGCAAAATCAAGCATGCAAAGTAAATAAAATAATAAAACAGTGAAAGGAACCTTAAACATTATTTTCTTACAAATTTTATCTGTGTACCATATCAGTAAAATTGACGTTTGTATGTGAAAACTGCAACCTAAACTCAAATAAATCCATTAATTTAATTAATTAATTAAGTTCAAAACATTTACCATCACAATTTGCCTTTATCTAGTTCCACGTTGTTCACATTTGTTTAATCTAAATTTGGCATGCATAAATAAATACGTCATTATGTGTTGCAAACCAAATCACAACTCAGCTTAAAATTAATATGTCAAAATTAGTATTTAATTATCCAACTTAGTTAATTTATAAACTTATAATATTAATAAAATCAATTAAATATAATTTAATGTAGTTTATAATATCCTGTAAAAAATAAATCATACCTAAATATACTCTTAAATAAATCGAAATATATCCATAAAACTTTAACCCATTACTCGTACATATTGCCCTGCCACTAAATTATGCACACATAAATAAATACGTCATTATGTGTTGAAAACCAAATCTTAACTCAACTCAAATCATCATTTCCAAATTAGCATCTTATTTATATATTTAGTTAATTTATAATTTTATAATATTAAATTAAATTGATTTAAAATCAATTTGATGCAGTTTGTAATACCTTGTAAAAAATTATTAATCATAAATAAATAAACTATTGTCAATGAATTGTATAAGACGGATTCCAATTCGACTCAAACCCATTCGATTATACGAAGTATAAGAATCCTATTTGAGTGGAATACACTTAAACTTCATTGAACCTGTATATTCATGTTTTATCAAGCCCACCATATTTGTTCCCTGAATACTAAAACTCACAGAGCGAAAAAATAACACCAGCATACCAATACAAAACCAACACCAATGCACCACAAGCCCGATTGTCAGCAATATTATACATTTATTTTGCGCTTATACATGAAAGTATCGGTGATCGACAGATTATATAAATGAGGGAGAAAAACATACAAATTGTAGATAAAACAAAACAAACGAATTGTGGAGGGAAAATTGGGTATGTTAATAAAGAAAAAAAAAAAACTAATTGGGAATTTGGGATTGGTTAGATGAGAGTATTTTTATTCTATTTTCGCACCAACACTTTCAACCACAAGCGATTAAATGTCTCTTACATTTTGTATGCTTCATCACTAAATCAGGCCCGTAGTATTACATCAGTGCTGGCCTTTGTACAAATAATATAATCTTATATACTAAACCACCAACACACATTGAAGGTAAATATTTTTTACCATCTTTCATGTGCGTAGCAGGATACTTATTATGTTTTCAGTGTTTTCTTAGTATTATTCCTAATATCCAGATACTACTAAACAAGAAAATATTTGTGACGACATATTACAAGACAAAAACCAACAACAATATAAACATAGTACATTTCTTGAGAGAATCTATACAAAGAGCGAACGAGATGGCTGCATAAACCTGTTGTTGGCTTTGTTATATATCATGTTTCAAGCATATATTTTTGTCGATTGTATATAAACTACAAACACAAGAACGCATATGAGCATGCGTAAAAATCAAATCAAATATGAAATTAACTACGATGTTTGTCTATTTAAGTTAAAATTTATTTTAATTCTATTCGATTATTAGATTTTAGAAATTAAAATTGAAATTGAATTTATGTACAATCACACTAAAGTTAAAATCATGCACTTAAACAAGAAATCAATAATTTTGATTTCTTTATCTATAAATATAAAACATTACCTGATAAATGCATCCCGGTGGATTGCATTTTCCAAAAATTCACTACAATTATTATTACACTTACACTTTAATTATTATTAGACTAAAATTGAAATAAATTAGGATTAAAATGTATATACATATGTATATAAAGTATATACATAAAACTACACTACATAAATAAAACAAAAATAAGGCCAAAAATAAAATTTAATTAAATTTTTGAAGAGGATAGAAAAAACACGTCTATCCTCTTTGACGAACATTTGCTCACCCCACGATAACTAAAATTTTGTATATAAATTTATTCAAAATCAGGTGTTCAGGTGGTTTGTAACTTGGACGAATAATTTCTATTACATAAAACTTAAGTGAAAACGGTTAGTGTAGGGCTATAATATAGATTTAGTAGTTTAACCTTGGTATTTAAAACTTTATCATCAAATTTTTTTCAAATTTTGTGTATAAGGTAAACACAAAATTCAAAATTATGGAAATTTAAAAAACTGTTTAGTACGATTATTTCACATGTTAAACACGTACATTAGATACACGATATTAGAGTCAGATATGCGGGGTTCTCATAAGATTATTGCAATTGAAGAAGCCTAACAGTAAAGAAATTTAGATATTAGGAAGCAAAAATCGATTAGAAATTAGGGTATTTAGTTGCTTAACTCCAGTGTAAAGAATACATTAATAAAAAAATATTTTTTTTCAGCCCTTAATTTTTCTGGCTTATATTTAAATTGTTTGATTACAATAAAAAACGTTTTCATATTTTTTTAATGATTTTTATAGGGTTTTAGGCAGGTTTATGGAATCCGATTTAAAAATTTTGATCTGCTGGCGTGCACGATTGTGGCTAACTTTAACGTCTGAAAATAAAATAAAAAAATTGATCCTTTGAGAAAGTATGACTATTACCTCAGAATAGACCATGTTTATTTTATTTGAGCAAAAATTCGCAAAATGGTGAACTTTCGAAGTTGGTGTTCTCAAAATAGCATTTTTCGTAAAAAAAAGCGTTAACAATTGAGGAAAGAACTGACCAATATTTTTTATTCTAGCCTTTATTGGGGCAGTTATTGTGTTTAACACTATATTTAAATTTCAGACCAATCGTTTAAATTGTTTTTAAGTTACGCCGTTCCCGCCGATTACAAAAACGGTGTTTTGCGAAAAACGCGTTAAAGTTTTGTAAACGAATTTTCACATATAAAATCTACTTACCCCATACTCATTTGTTCTTTGAACTCTTTGTGCGATTCTGGCCTCTCGGGCGGTATCGGTGAGGTTGCGCTAGGCACCCCTGATGCGCTGCCCCTAATTTGTCTACGTAAAAAGTATTTGAAATTATCTTTTGACATTTTCAGAGAATATTATAGAAATATAATACAACACATTTCAATAGGATACTTCCTGAAACATCGATTTTCCAACCCGAGAAAATATATTGTGGCCTTAAAAAGTAGTAGTGCTTAAAAACCTAAAAACAAGCATGAGTGTGAAGCTTAAGTTATAAAAAAATAACAAAAACTTACACTGTCAAATTGGATATTTTTCCAATTGGACTTTAAATTATATGAAAATTTAAATTTTTTTGTAATTTTGGATTTTTCGTACCACCAAACAGGTTCTTTTCATCATTTTCAGATAGCTGGTCCATCTGTTTATCGCGCTAAGCAAAAAGAAGCGATTGTGTTGAACATTACTATATTTCAGATAATTTAAAAGTTGACTGATTTTTAATGGTTTAAATAATTATTTAGCGCCGATCCTAGAAATGTCCCGAAGACCCCGCACAGTTCTTACAATAGCTCAGCCATATACCGGTCAATGTCACCAAGCCGATCCAATTATGATGAACTATATATTCCAGATTTCTTGGAATTTTTAATAAGTTTTCATTATTTTAAAAGTTGTCTTGCACATGTTCTCGGATAGACCATATTGTCGGATAATTTGGCCATATGCTAGTTCAATTGTGATGAACCACACTATACTTCAAAGAATTTAGATATTTTTATAATTTTGATGGTTTTAAAAATGGTTGTATCTCCGATCACAGATATGTCCACAAGGTATTGCCTGTATTTTCGGATAAATTAGCCATATGCCGGTCTACGTGGTCAACCTGAACCAATTGTGATGAACCATACTATACTTCATAAAATTTAGAATTTTTAATAATTTTATTGGTTTTAAAAATTGTTGTATCTCCAATCATAGAGATGTCCACAAGGTTATGCCTATATTTTGGAATAACTTGGCCATATGCCAGTCTACGTGGTCAACCTTGTCTAATTGTGATGAACTATACTAAATTTTACAGAACTTATTACTTTATGTAAAATTTGATTGATTGATTGATTTCAATGTACGATCAAGCATTAAGCAAGTACCCCGTATTATAAATGCGAATACCACACCACTATACCCATGTTACAACACGACACCATAACTCTCCCTCACCAAGGAAATATGTATCATCATACTCAGCTTTTCATGAAGCCCAAGCATCGCAATATTCACTCCGTAAAGAAAGGCGCCACATCAATAGCCATATAAGTCTAATAGCGTGATATCCGCCCCTGGCCAGGCAGCTATCGTACACCTTTTTACATATAACAAAATCGAGGGATGGGAAAGGAATGTTAGTGAGTACAGACTAAGCCCGGTTACAGACACCTAATAAAGCCGATAGTTAGTGTTTTATGACAGCACAATGAAAACACAATTAAAATATTAATAATAAAACGTTGGAACCTGATCGATCTGAAATAATATCTTAAACTAGAATATATATTTATATAATACTCAAAACTTCCGATTAACAAAATTGATTATAAAATAAATTTCTATGTTCTTCTGAAACCAAAAAACAAATAAATTATTTATTTCTACTCTCACTTAGTACAACCGCTCTATAATTTCAAATATTTAAGTATTAGCTTTTAGCAATTAAGAGAAATATTAAAACAAAGATGTTCCTATCCCTAAAAATAACATTACTATTTATTAATCATAATTCAATTCTAAGCCTTAAGGCAATAATTACACTAAGGATCAATCATATAAAATTCTTCTTCCTCCAGCATACCCCATCTGAAATAAAATTTTCAACTATAAGTACACTCCAACTAGTTCTAATAGATGTCTCTCCGCTCATTATTGATGAAATTTGTTAGTTGTTATACCTATCATCAAAAATTTTAAACAGTAAATATTTGCTACAATATATAAAGCCCTTGTTCATCCACAACCTCACCATTTGCCTTTAATCGAAGTTTGTGAAAAAACCAAAATTACTCGTGACATTTGATAAATAAAGTTTAAATTTAAAAGTAGTGAAGTGAATTGAATAAAATTGGGAATATAGTGCAGTGCCAGTAATAATACAATAAATAAATAAAATAAATAAATATACTAGTGTAACAATAAACAATACAAAAACAATTGAAAACGTGCAAGTGAGAACTGTTATAACGGTAGGTAGCAACTTCTGGTGCCCTATATTAAATTATTTTATTAATTATTCCAACACACTCACAAGTCATGAGACATCAGTATTTAAAAATATACAAATCTCACTACCTACAACTTAAACCACAATCGTGCCATACTAACATCGTTGCTACTAGCATTTTAGCCCTATTTACTCATCAGCCATTACCAAATCCAAAAGGCCCACCGTTTACCACCATCCCAATCAAACCTCAATGGACGTGTATCCAATTGTAAGAGATGGCAATTGCCTCTTTGGGGCCTTAGATCATCAACTCCAACCTTAAAAGTCTCTGGCGTCCCCTCTCCCATATGAGCTTCGCTTTATTGCCGTCCAGCATATCAGGGCAAATCTAGCTCAGTATTTGGCAACTATTTTGGTTTCTAGTGGTGTGGTCTACAATTCAAAGTCTATCACCAATCTCACCAATGAGGCATTAATAGAAAGGTAAATTTGATGATAAAGGAAGTTACTAATATTAATTAATGGTAGATATACCGTCAACTAGCCTAATTTGGTCAGGAGAGAGCAGATGATGCAAATGAAGACAAATTACGGCAAATGTGGAGATAGCAGGACAACAAAAAGCTTACTCGAAACAAAAATCGGAAAATTAAAGGAGCTTTATGGCGAATACCTAGCTGTAGATGAGGACATCCGAGGAAAGCAACCGCCCTTAGTCTTAGCTGATAAACGATATGCGGCTCAATTTACAACACGGGCCTCAAGACCCCGAAAGTATACTTAAATTGTTTTAGAAACAAGACATTCTGATACGGCAAATGTATCAAAACCTAGCATCAATAAGGCAATCGCTCGATGCCAACATGAACCAGTGCGCGAATCTCAAATTTAAAGGGAAACAGTTGACCAGAGAAATGGAAGAAATTGATTCACAATATATAGTGATCCTCATCGAAGCAGAAGAAAATTAACAGACATTAGATAATTTCCGTAAAGATAACTACGAGATACTCAAGGATCGTGTGGACTCCATGATAGTATCTCGGTCTGATCAAAAGAGGTTCAGCTGCCGAAAGTGCAATTACTAACATTTCATGGAAATTGTGACCAGTGGGGCTTTATTAACGATATCTTCACAGAGCTCATATACCAAAATGGGGCTCATACAACAGATGGTTGTCGTTTAGGTAAAACAAGGCATCATACGCTTTTACACATTCATGCTGCTAAAACATATGGCACAAATACAAATTCAATTGGAACAGGCCAATCTTCAGTTCTCATGGCATCAAATGAATATAAAACTATGCTTCAAGTCTCGGGAACCAAAACGGTTTTCCTAGCCACTGCTTTAGTTGAAATTTTGGATCATTGTGGCTCGATAATACTAGCAAGAGCATTACTGAACTCAGGATCTTAAATAAACTTTATAATTGTAGCATTAGCAAAACGATTGGGACTCAAAACTAAATGTTCTTCAGTAAAAATACTTTGTATCTCTGATGCACCAGTTCCGGCATATAGTTGTGCTTCAATCAAATTTCGTTCGCGATTAAATACATACGTTAATTCACTTGCATTTTAAATATTAACTAAAATATCCGAAGAACAACCGTCAATTTTAATTGATTCAGTGAATATGAAAATGCCCGCTAACAATAAACTTGCTGACCCACATTTTTACCAGCCGCAAAAAATTGATTTGTTATTGAGTGCAGAAATATTTTCTGAAATTCATGAAATTGGCCAAATTAAATTGGGGGAAAATATGCCATATTGGCAAAAGACCATTTTTAGGATGGGTCGTTACTGGGGCAATATCCAATAAACCGACGGAAACAGTTTCTTGTAATATAGCTGTATCAAGAGCAGAATCATATTACATAGAGTAATTATTAAATAAATTTTGGGAGCTAGAAAATTTTGAAGAGAATGATCAAACCAAAGGGATATCTCGGGAAGGTTTATTATTAGATTGTCATTCCGAGAAACACATGTTAAGTTGGGATAATCAGAATTATTCTCGCAGCGGAGATTTATAAATCTCAAAAGACGATTAGATAAAACTCCAGATTTATACGTGCGGCTTATAATAATTTTATGTTTACCAAATCATTGTGTCTTCAAGTCAGATTCTACCACCACTAAAACTAGGGTAGTTTTTGACGGATCAGCCAAAACTACTACTGGAATATCGCTCAACGATTTATTACTAGTTCGACCAGTAGTTCAAAATGAATTATTCACGATTCTTCTGTGGTTTCGTTCACATGAATTTGCTTTTAGCATAACAAAGATGTATCGACAAATTCAGCTTCATGAGGACGATCATCAATTTCAATACATATACCATATTCTGGCGTTATCACAGTAGTGAAAGTCTAAACACATACAAGCTTAAAACCGTTATGTACGGTACAACGTCTGCACCTTATTTAGCGACCAGATGCTTGTTAGAACTGGTAAGACCCTTCGAAAAAACTAAACCACTCGCCGCTGCTACAATTTCACGATGATATATACGTTGATGACTTAATCATTGGAAGCAATACCAGTGAAGAAGCATTATATTTACAAAACACAATATCTACAATACTAAAATCTGCCAGTATGACATTGCATAAATGGTGTGCAAATCATCCTTGTATCTTAGAAGGTGTTCAGAATGGAAACAAGGGACAGTGTGTGCAGTTTTACAACGATCAATATGTCAAAACCGTGCGACTTTATTGGCTACAGATCTTTCAGATGTTTTCAGAATTCAAATTAATTCGGTTATAGTATCGATCCGATTGGTTTAGAGTCACCTGTAGTTATTATCGGTAAAATGTTCACGCAGAAATTATCAAAGTTAAAATTAAGATGGGATGAGAGTTTCCCAATGAGTTATCATACTTATTGGCAAACATTTCAAAAGGAATTGTTGAAACTAAATGATTTAAGAATACTGCGGCATCTATTTAATATCATTAACAACCCGACTAACATCGAACTTCATGGTTTTGCTGACGCCAGTGAAAAGGCTTTTGGTGCAGTAATTTATTTTAGATTTCGCAGTAAAAATTCATATATGGTCAATCTACTGTGCGCTAAACCTCGAGTTGCACTACTTAAAGTACAGTAGTAAATATGGTCATGTGAAAAGTAAACATTGTCTAAATTTTTTGTAAATCTGATTATTTTAATGAAAAAATATTTCATGTATTTTATGGTAAGTTTTCCTATTATAGACCGCTATTCCGTCGGCACCAGTTGTTGTGGAAATTATTCCTACAGTTTTTTTTTTCTGTGTAATCTAGTAAAAAATGATGTAAGATTAACTGGAATTTTTCTATGGAATAAAAATTTTTCAGGTTATTCCACTAGAACTTTAATAGAATAAATGCCGGAAATCTAATAATTTTGCAAGAAAATCTAGTATTCGATTTTACTTGAAATCTAATTAAAAAATTGTATTTCTCATAATTTTACCAGAAGTCGAGTCGCCAAATTTAGTAGTACTGTTTACTTGATTTCCAGTACTACACATTTGCATTTCAAGTAAAATTACCAGACTCTATTACAACCAGAAATCTAGTATTTCCAATTCTACTTCATTGATTGTCTAGTATACCTATGTTTTACATTAGTGCAACAAAAAGGCACCCAAATATTCCATTACCCAAGCAATATAATTTAATAAATAAAAAGACAAATTTTTGCACAATGTATCATCACAAATACTATTCTACATTGATCAACAAGTTCTCGGAATAACCACCGTGTGGCGCTCCCATCGTTCCGATTTGAGTTCTGTTTTTTTGTTAAGTTGGTAAATCTGTTGTTGGTATTCCCTCTAAATCTTAGCGTCATAGCTTGACATTTGCAAAAGTTACGTAGTCAAGAGTACATCTATCTCTGTGTGTGTGTGTTGGCAATTATTTACAATTTTAGACATGATTTGCGAGGCTGAATCCGATCCCACGTTCATCAAAAGGATCATTACTGGAAACGAGACGTGGGATTATGAGAACGACATGCAATCCAGACATCAGGCAAGTAAATGCCGTTCACCAAAAAAAAAACCACGTCGTTTTCAGTCAAAAAAGAAGGCAATGCTCACGGTTTCATGGATTACAACGGTGAAGTGCATCATGAATTTTTGCCAGAAGGCCAGACCGTAAACAACGAGTATTGTTTGGGCGTTATGAGACGTTTTCGTGAAGCAATTCGCCGAAAGAGACCAGAATTGTGAACAGAAAACTTGTGGATTTTGTACCATGATAGCGCACCGTCGCACAGTGCCATCATTATTCGTAATTTTTTGACGATAAATGCAACAAATACCATCCAACAGCCACCGAATTCACCTGATTTGGCTCCCTGTGACTTCTTCTTTCTGTTCAATCGAGTTAAAAAAACATTACGGGGAACGCGTTTCAGCAGCCGAGAGGAAATAATGGAAAAATCGCCAAAACACACAGAGTAGATGTACTCTTGACTACGTAACTTTTGCAAATGTCAAGCTATGACGCTAAGATTTAAAGGGAATATCAACAACAGATGTATCAACTTAACAAAAAACAGAACTCAAATCGGAACGATGGGAGCGCCACACGGTGGTTATTCCGAGAACTTGTTGATCATGGTAGTATGTAGCGGTTTTAGCATCTATTGTTCAGTGCAAGCGTTTTATGCCAAATTAGATTAGTGATTTTGTAATGTTTCAGCTGCTTAACACTAATCAGATACACATTTATTTGTAAAATAATATGGATCATTTATTGAGGTTGCTAAAAACCTCAAAAATAAGAGATTAACTGCTATCGAGCAATTAGAATTAAAGACCGAAATCGACAATGTTCACGTGTCTGATTCAGATGATGAGGAGAATTACAGCAATAATGGGATCGGTGGCTCTAGTTATCTTGCTAGACGGGGACGCAGTAAATACTGACCAAAATAATGATGTATCAGACAGCGATGATTCAACCGAAGAACTAATCGAGGAGTGCGCAACACCGCACAAAATAAGAAATTTCAGCAAATTTTGTGGTCGCTTCCCTCTAATTCTGAGCAAAATAGAGCGACTCTCGCAAAAACGGCCAGAAAAATTACAATGCATTGCGTAATGGAATATTTCACAATAAAGTAGGCATATTTAAACGGCTCATACCAATATCAACTGTCGAAGCTATTGTCTTAGATACAAATAAAAAATGGAGGTGTGGCCAACACACGACTTTCTTTTACGAGCAGAGAATTTTGAGAAATTTTATTTTTTTCTTAATTTTTTTTTAATTTTTAAATTTTTAAATTTTTTATTTTTTATTTTTATTTGTTTTTAATTTTTGGAAATATTTTGTTTAAGTAATTTTTTGTAAACCTTATACATTTTAAGATATTTGCAAAATTAATTTTCTGGACCAAGGGAGTGGCCACTTCCGGTTAGCCGATTTGGAATAAAATTCACTGGGACCTCCCAATTTATTAAAAAAGCTTAAATCTGAAGTTTCAGTTCGATTGGTTAAACCGTCTGGGCTGTAGAGAGGACACAGACAGACTGACAGACTGACAGACTGACAGACTGACAGACTGACAGACTGACAGACTGACAGACTGACAGACTGACAGACTGACAGACTGACAGACTGACAGACTGACAGACTGACAGACTGACAGACTGACAGACTGACAGACTGACAGACTGACAGACTGACAGACTGACAGACTGACAGACTGACAGACTGACAGACTGACAGACTGACAGACTGACAGACTGACAGACTGACAGACTGACAGACTGACAGACTGACAGACTGACAGACTGACAGACTGACAGACTGACAGTTTGACAGACTGACAGACTGACAGACTGACAGACTGACAGACTGACAGACTGACAGACTGACAGACTGACAGACTGACAGACTGACAGACTGACAGACTGACAGACTGACAGACTGACAGACTGACAGACTGACAGACTGACAGACTGACAGACTGACAGACTGACAGACTGACAGACTGACAGACTGACAGACTGACAGACTGACAGACTGACAGACTGACAGACTGACAGACTGACAGACTGACAGACTGACAGACTGACAGACTGACAGACTGACAGACTGACAGACTGACAGACTGACAGACAGACACCATTTCGAAACCCACTTTTTCGGACTCAGGGGACCTCAAAACAAATAAATCTCTAAAAATTTTCATGATTACTATACTTGATATAACTAGAGTAAAAGAAAGTAAAAGCTAAACGAGCATATGAAAGTAATCGACATTTGAATGTTCCCAAGAAGATGCGATATTGGACTGATGTGAATTAAGATGAAATATATGCCTATATAGCAATTTTATTATATGCCGGAGCTGAAAAATCTTGGTTGGTGGAGGCAAAGGATCTCTTCCATGAGTCGCACATGCCTTTCTACAGAGCTATGATGTATCTAGCCAGATTTGAACAAATAACTCGCTTTATTAGGCTCGATCATACACGTACTAGACCAGATAGCTTGGAGTCGGATAAATTAGCTGCATTCCGCCTTGTGTGGAGTTTATTTCCAAAAAACTTTGCAGAACACTTTATCCCATCCAAAGAGATAACTGTTGATGAACAGTTGGTGGCCACCCGAGGAAGATGTAGCTTCAAGCAATACATCCCCAGCAAACCGGGGAAGTACGGGATCAAAATTTTTTGGCTTGTTGTAGCTACTACGAATTATCCATTAGCAGGAGAAATATATTTGGGCACACAACCAGGAGAACAGAGAGCTCAAAATATTGCTCTCGACCTCGTGCTTCGGCACAGTGACCGTTATCTGGATAAAGGTTTCAATATCACCATGGATAACTTTTTCACATGTGTCCCTTTGGCAACGGAGTTAATTTCAAGAAAAACCACTATGATTGGCACAATACGACCGAATAAACCGGAATTGCCGAAACAATTCACGGATTCAAATGAGATAAAACGTAGAAAAGCATATTCTACAATTTTTGCATTCTCTGAGAATATGTGTCTTACCAGTTACGTAAGCAACACAAAAAAAATGTTTTACTTTTCTTTACAGCTCACGCTATAGATGCTAACACCCAAAATCCGCAAGTTATTATGGACTACAATGCTACATAGGGTGGTGTTGATACGTTCGATCGTAATGAATCGCATATACACATGCAAACGGAAAACTAATCGTTGGCCCGTTACAAGGTTTTATAATATGTTGGATGTAGCTGCCCTTGGTGCCTATCGAATATTTGAACTTAGTAATCCAACCTGGAGTTAGCGGCCGCACACATTCAAAATAGGATTGCAAAAGGTTCACTACAGAAGTCAGTCAAATCAGCTTTGCAGTTAATTGGTTATGAGATTACGAACATTACAATATTCCCAGAAATTATGAATAATAAAATAATACAAAGATGTGAAGCCTGCAAGCGAAGCCGAAAAGGGATTATGGGTGATACTAAAACTACTGCAGTTTGCGATGTCTGTCGCACCTCAACTTGCTCCAAACAATATATTAGGGTATGCGAACAGTGTTATACTACAAGCGCAGATCCAGTGACAGATGAGGAAGAAGACTGGAATTTGAAAAACTTGTCTGTACAATCCATCTCCTTTTCGATATTACCATCAAAACGACCAAGAACGCATTCACCAAACTACGAGTAAATGTTAATATTTGGAATAATAGTTATGTAATATATTTTCAAAATAAATGAAATTCACTCTAAATGCCGAATGCAAGAAATTTTTGTGTACAAAATGGCAACGAATTTTATTTGAAACTAAAACACCCCATTTCTAACAAACAACATGTATTATACTATAAAGAACATTAATTTTCCACACAAAAAATTGGGTACTGTATGCCCCTAAGTACGATAAACCGATATAAGTAAGATGTACGGCTCTATACCATCATAATTATTAGAAATTCTAAATTTTGTGAAGTATTGTATAGTTCATCACAACTGTAATAAGAGAATAAGAGCAAATTATCTGAAAATATGAGCAAGACCTTGTGGACATCTCTGTGATCAAAGATACAACAATTTTTAAAACCCTCCATAATTATTAAAAATTCTAAATTCGGCGAAATATAGGAGAGTTTATCACAACTGGATCAGGTTGGCTACGTAGACTGGCATATGGCCAAGTTATCCGATAATACGGTCTATCCGAAAAAATGTGCAAGACCTTGTAGAGATCTCTACGGTCGGCGATATAAAAATTTTAAAATAATCCAAAATTAAAAATTCCAAAAACTGTGAAATATATTATAGTTCATCATAATTGGATCGACTTGGTGGCATTGACCGCTAGGTGCGACCGCCCCGTGCGGGGCCTTATTGACATATTCCAGGATCGGTGCTAAATAATTATATAAACCATCAAAAATCAGTCAACTTTTAAATTATCTGAAATAAAGTAAGGTTCAACACAGTTGGATGTTTTTGGTTAATGAGATAAACAGATGGTTCAGCTATCTGAAAATGATGAAAATATCCTGTTTCCTGATGAAAACAACCTATTTTGTGGTACGAAAAATCTGAAGTTAAAAAAAATTTAAATTTTCATATAATTTAAAGTCCAATTGGAAAAATAGCTAATTTAACAGTGTAATTATTATATAATTTTTTTATAGCATAAACTTCACACTCATAAAACAAACCATGAATCGTTCGATTAATTTTCAAAATTGCGACATTTAGGAATCCTTAAACCAATTTGTGTATGAATCAGAAATTTCTGATGTGGAAAAGCTTTCACTATTCTCACTCTTTACTTTGGAACTGGTTTTGCTTTTGTCAAATATATAATTAACGTTTATTATTTAATTTATTTTTCAAATTTCGTTTATTGTACGCAATTCATAATTTTTATATTCACTGTTTGTAATTTAGTTCAGTATTTTGGCCCTTACAATTAATACGCCAAATGGTATAGAATTTCAATATATCCTACTCACCGTATCTTACTTACGTTATTTTCTTGAAGTGCAAAAGGATTCTATATTACCCACATGATATACATATGCATACATAACAACAACATACTATTGTCATTTTAACAAATGAAAATAAAGGTTATAACATTTTTTATGTAACACAACACATACAATTATTTTGATTGACATAATTATATAAAAGTCAAACAAACTGTGTACAGATAAATAAAATAATAAAAAAAGTGATTATTTTAATGGAAACGTCTTACGTATTTTAAGTAGTTGCTATAATAGTAGTTAATAAATGTAGGGAGACTTACATATGTATGTTATATAAGAAACACTTTAATTTATTGATCATGTACTTCGTTAGATTTAAACGTTTGGACATTATTACATCAGAGATTCAGCAGATGACAATAGATTTGTATACTTATCTGATAATAAGAATTCGTCTTCATTAGGATTTCTGTTAAGCGTTATCAAAATGTATTAAATTGAAATCTTTTTTTATCACAATTGACAATTCTTGTTTGGCCAATTACAACAATTTACCAATAAATGATTATTGGCTCTGTCATTGTGGGGCGCTTACATCATTCCTAAATTAAATCAAACAACAATTCTTTGCATATAGTAGCAGTCAACTAAACTTAAATCTATAACCTTTACTGCTCGAGTCTTTGCTTATCTGACAAGTACTGCACATCGCAGTGCAATAAATCTGTTTTTTTAGTTAATTTTTTCTTATTTTTGGGTTGTTGTGACCCAATGTGTTGGACTGTTCCTGGTCCAACCGTAGTTAAAGTATTTTTGCATGAAATTTCGGATTATATTAGCAATATTAAATCGAGGACTTTCTTTTGGTCTTGAATCATTGATTAATGTTCCTATAGTCGAGTGACATCATCATTCTTCACTTTCATCGATTATTTTTTTGCTCGTCTCAGCACAAATGACCTGTTATGCCTTAAACCTTCGGCAAATGACCTTAAAATTGTTTAATGCTGCTACAGATTTGACATCCAGTAATAATTTTCATTGTGGTCATAAAAATAAATTTCTATCTAACAATGGAGCAGGCTGATTGGAGTTTGGTTCTGAATCTTGATGAGCCTTCTTTAGCTCTTGGCAAATTATTTATCACTATTTCAAACTTATTGGAGCGATATTATAATACCAGGCTCTTGCAACCTTGGAGTTCATATAAACTTGCCAGTGGAATTAAAAAAAGAAACCAATTGCTAAAAAAATTACAAAGCATCCAAATGATGTTATTCTTCGCGAAACCTATGATATCACCTGCAGGCAAATTAATGTTGATGTTAAGAGGGAGAAAGAAATGTATTACATTAATCCTTTCTCAGTGAACCGTCTTCAATGACTGTCTATTCGTCTTTTTTAGAAAAATTCTGCATTTATACTATAATGAGAATTTTCTATGATTACACTACCGACATCATTCAATGAATAGAAAATAATTTAATTTGATCTACAAGCATCTAGGATACATGATCTATATGCATCTTCCTTGCTATCAGGTTTTAAAATCTTTAAATAAGTCAAAGGAATGAATATTATAAAATGGAGATGTCTGCGACTATTATTATAATAATGTAATAATTTACATAATTTATAATAATAGCCGCAGACATCCCGCCGGCCATTGAATTATCCTATTCAGTTATATGGAAGTAGGCACAATTTATGGATCGAGCTCTTCAGGTTTCCACATTTGGTTTTCACAGTGACTACTCTAACACGACCATCGTGACCAGGATGTGTCTTAAATTTTGCCAAGTATCCAGTGTGTTAGTGGAAGGTTTTCGTTCTTCAGATTTTGTTACACCATTTTTTTCTACTTTGAAGTACAGTTAGATACTCGTTTGACCAGCGCTTTTAAAAATGTTGCGCTGTTTGTTTTACAACCTGCCCTCTAGTTAATCGGTTTATTCTAACATCTTTAATATCGACTACAGGTATTTGCGTCAGAGGGTGACCAACTAAAAAATGGGCTGGTGTAAATGCAGTCGACTTCGTCAGCTGATAAAACACACAATGGCCTCGAATATAAAATTGCCTCGATTTCAGTCAGCAGCGTAGTGATCTCCTCGTAGGTAGGAATATTCTGACCAATAACTCTCCTCAAAGGGAACTTGGTGAATTTTACGTCGGCTTCCCATATTCCACCGAAATGCGGAGCACTAAGGGGGTTGAAATGTCAATTTACTTTGCTTTTAGATAGTTGATAAGTTATAGTGGTACTATTGTTTTTAATAAATTCGTTGTCGCTGAAGACATCACTGCAAAACTCCTCGGCGAGAAGTAAATCTCTTAAAGGCATCCCAAAAACGTATCCGTGCTTAAGTCGCCCACCCGTTCATGTATCGCATATATATCGCCTTTGTGCAAAGGCACACAAAGATACATATGACCGGGGATAAATCGGCCATTAACTGCTCTTGAAGTGATGCCTTATTTCTGACGCATGTTGCACATTTGTGAATCGCTTTCCTGACCAAGTCACGACAACCTAATATCCAATAAGTTTGACGTACATACAGTGCTAATGATAAATGACTGTCCAGCATGATGGTATTGACGATGCATATCCTGTATTATGATATTGGAGAAGTAACACTTAGGTCGGATAAATGGATGGTTACTTCCAAACGATGCCAACGAGTGTTTTATTCTACCTCCAACTCATATGATACCTTCGTTGTCGAGAAATGGACTCAGAAATTTTAGCTTACGTTTTTGTATGTCGCTATAACGACTAAGTTTCGGATTAACTCAATATCCGCTACTTTGATAATTGAACATAGCTGGGTTTGGTTGTTTTAGCTTTCCCGTACTCGTTCCACCTAATCGTGAAATCAGCTAACTCCCTTGGTGATAGTCCGCGCGAAGCACAATCAGCGGAATTTTCTTATCATGTGACATAACAGCAATGCTCTCTATCGATGGTTTTGAGAATTTTAGCAGTTCTATTTGCCACAAACGTAGGCCATCGAGATAAATGCGATGAAAACCAATCCAGAACGATTTTCGAGTCGGACCAAGCATATATATATATCACTTTTATTCATCTCAAGTGCGACTTTAACTGATTTCATAAGGTTTGTTAGCAGCGTTGCTGCACACAGCTCTAGTCGTGGTATAGTAGTTTTGCGCAGTGGTGCAACCATGGTTTAAGCTAAAATTAAAGGAATTTTTATCGTCGATTGATTTGGCTTGTTTGGTTGACAGCCAGCGGGGTATTTTAATATTTCGTAGGTGTGGTAGCTCGCTGCGGAGTAAAACCCAGTCATTCGTCAGCTCATTTGGAAGTTGTTCATCCCAGCCTAATTTCTGCAGCCATACATTTTGGAAAAGGATTTTAATCCGAACGATGACGAAGCTTCCGATAATATCTGTCGCTTGGTTGCTATTGGTTCACTTTCCAATGTTACTTTAAAATTAAAGTGGTCAATGAATAGATTCCACAGAAGGACTAATAACTTAACCGATTGGGTGTGCTCTTCTACCTCTTTAGATGTTACCTCCCGCTGTTCTTCTGGTACATCTTCAAGGAGTTGTTCATTGTTAGAAATCCATTTGCTTAAGGAAAAACCAACATCTTTTAAAAGCTGTACAATTATCATTCTGACAATTTTTGCCTCTGTTATCGTATCTGCACCTGTCATTAAGTCACCCACATAAATTTCATCTTTAATCCGCTTGGCTGCTTCATGAAATTGGACACTACTATCTTCTACTAGTTGTTTAAATGCCACGGTTGCTAGAAATGATGCTGGACCCATTCCCAAAGGTACGGTTTTCAGCGTGTAGGCTTTATTTTCATCAGCTGGGTTGCTTCTCTATAAAATTACCTGATATCTTTGATCTTCCTCTGCCACCAGGACCTGCCTAAACATCTTTTCAATGTCTCTAGTAAACCTTACCTAGTACTTGCGGAATCTCAATAGTATCTGGTATAAACTATTTTGAACAATATGACTAACAAGCAGAATATCGTTTAGCGAGTAACCACTGCTGGCGTCGAATACTACTCTTAGCTTCGCCGTGGAACTTGAGGCCTTGATCACACCATGATGGGGAAGAAAGCAGTGGTAAGGCTCATTCTTATTTGCTTCTTCTTCCATATGCCCTAAAAAATCGTCTATATGTTGTAGATTTCGTAAAACAAAGGCTGCAATGCCATTGTGTAGAATTTCCCAAGCAGCGCTTGTGCTGTTTTAAACGGCAAACGGACAGCGAATCTTCCAATGCTATTCTTAAGTCTCCACAAAGTGCACATTCTTCCTCCTCTAGCGTAAAATATCTTGTGGTGGTTTCTCCTCTATTTGCCATAGTTTTCGCAAGGACACTATATCTGCTTCGACTTGATAAGAGATAGATGCTTGATAAGAGCGGACATCGTTTTTTACTACAACCGGCAATCGTCTACCCAAAAATTGTATTGAGAGCTACTGGTTGATGGCTAGTGCCTTTTATCTTCCCATCGCTAATAACTTGGAAGAAATAATCAGCACCAATCAAAAAATCAATACTTCCAGGTATTTTATAACCAGGATCCGCCAGTTGTAAGTTGTTCAGATAATCCCACTGTTCAACAAGCAGTTTATTGGTTAGCAAATTCGACGTAATCACTTGTATAATATAAGCTTGTAAAGAAATACGTGCGTCTGAATATATTGATATTATTGTCCCTGTAAATCTGCCTCGTGATGTATTTCTACCTATTTGCCCAAAGCCCGTAATGAGCACAGGCTTCAGTGACAAATGACGTCTCAGACCCCGACTCAAAAAAAATGCGACACTTTAACATACTATCGATGTTGGTTCCAGCGTTTACTACTGCAGTTGGTAGAATAGAAGCAGGAATAGAACTTGATACACGGAACGAATTTACTCCATTGGTTGTTCTTTGAACTTCTGGTGGTAACTGCTGTGGAACTTTAACTTGGCCTTTCGTACTAGTAAGTGTGTTGGGGCAACTAGTCATGCTGAACAGCAACTGACAAGTTGTTGTTGACTTCAGACTGTTAAATGTGCAGAAAAGCGTGATGCTTTTTATTATATTTAGAACAACTTCGTTTAGTCTTACAATTATACGATGAGTGTGAAGAATTCAAACAATTGAAACATCTATTGTTAGCTTTAATGAATTCACGTCGCTGTGTCACGGACAGCAGTTAATCAACAAGTGATCTTCCACTTTGCATACTGAATAGACGGCTTTGTTATATGCATGCAAGTTTCGAGTGTATTTTGAATTTGATGACTGCGGCTTACTATATGCAGGATTTAATTTCACTGTTTCTAAGGAATTGGCTCGCGATTGTAGAAAATCGAAGAAATCGTCAAGCGGAAGAAAATCATTTTCTGCTGAGTGTCTGGCCCACAACATTTTTGTTTCGTCATCCAACTTATCTTCTAGGATGCTTATTAGCCACGGGTCCCTTGATTCGAAGGCGAGGCCTAACGCTGCCAAGCCTCTTACCACCTCGTCCGCTGTGTCTACCACCTCCCGAACATTCGTTCGATCTGCTTGTCTAATTGGATTTATGCAGAAAAACATATGAATATATTTTCTCACCGTATGCTCTTTACGATCATATCGCTTGCGAAGCTTCTGGAGGGCCTCTATATAATTGGCATCTGTTATATTAAAATGCTTTAACTAATTTTCTGCCTCGCCTCGCAAAAAAACTCTTAAGATACTGGAACTTGTGTACAGGTGTCAATGAATGGTTCTTGTGATTGGTTGTGTTCTATAGATCCGAAAAAACTGCCACTCTGTGTAATCCCCTGAGAATGTCGGTATATTTATTTTGGGAAGCTTAACATCTGCTGAGTAGATACCCGTCTGTATGGTGGTATCATTTAAATTAACCTGGGAATGATCCATACTACGCTCTTGAATGTATTTACTCAGGTTAGCTACCACATGGTAGTAATTTCCCTCATTAGAAACGCCTTTGTGTTTAGAAAAGGAAACAATGGATATTTGAGCCAAACCAGTCAGCCTTTATAATGAATTAGAGTTCTCTATTTACCGGATCAACTTGATCAACGGTAAACGGTAAATAAAAATTGAGTTTACCAGTAAACCAGATGGTGTTTTTTTTTGTTTGTTCTCGGTGAGATTCTCCTACACAGAGATTATTCGAATTTTTCTTAGGTTAATCGAGATTATTCCGCGGTTTATTTTAGATTTAGTTAGTTTTTCGACAATTTGAGGATTATTCAAGATTTTCGAATTTTTTCGTATTTTGTATGGTAATGTTCTGGGCTTATCTTTGAGTTGGGCGAACTTGCAGATATTTAGTAGATTTTCCCAGATTATGCTAAAATTTCGATATTTCTTCGATTTCCCAGGATTTTCGAAATTATTCAGGAATGTTCAGGTTATTTACATTTCAGATGACGGTGATTAGCGCGAGTAGGGTTCTTTCGGTTTTACATAGTTCCGGATAATTCGATATTGGACAACTTTCTGGAATATTAAGTTATTTTGAAATTTAAATTAGTTTGCGGCGAAAAATTGTGTTTAATAAAATTAAAATTTTGATTAATTTTAATTAATTTAAAGGTTTTTTACCGCGAAGCGTTTTTACAGGCATTTGAAAATTCGGTTTTTGGAACTTGAATGTTTTTTAACATCTTCAAAATTCATAAGAATTATAAACTTGTAATGATTAAGATTAGAGATATTACTTAAATCTTACTCTCGAAATAAGATAGTTTTAAAAATGCGAGGCATGGCGGCTGGATAATAGGAAGAAATAAGTTTTTAAATTAAAAAGGACGGAAAGCAAATTTTTGTGTAAAATAAAAGCTTTCCTTGTTCATAGGAACAAGAAGCATTTTTAGAGGCCCCAAAAAAAGTGTTCGGGTGGGGTCCCGAAATTTGAAGTTACGCCACTGCTGAAATATCATATTGAATTGCTTTCCGATCAGTGAAAATCTTGAGATATCGATTTTCTTTGGCATGCTGTTAACATGAAAATTTTTAAATTTTCGAATAGTCTAAGATTGACTAGGTAAACTCCAATATCATTTTAAAAGGGTTAGCATGATCAAAGCACACACATAGGCTTACCAAAATATCATAGTGAGATGTTTGCCTATAGGTACAAATCTCGTTAATTCTTAACATTTCTCCATATTTTCGGTTAATCTAAGATTAACTAGGTAAACAGAAATAACTTTTTAAACTGGTGGGTATGATTATAGTACACACATAGACCTACCGAAATATTATAGTGATACTTGCCGATGGGTGAAAATCTCGAGATATCGATTTTCTTAAACATGCTGTTAAGTCGTAAATTTCTTCACATTTATGAATAATCTAAGATTAACCAGCTAAACTAAACTCCAATAACTTGAAATATCATAATGAAATGCTTGCCGATTTGTGAAAATCTCTAGATATCGATTATCTTAAACGTGCTTAAGCCAAAATTTTTGACATTTTGGAACAATCTATGATTAACTAGGCAAACCCCATAAACTTTTTGAGCGGGTTATGATGATTAAAGAAGATACACCGTAATATCGTTGTGAGATGTTTGTCGATTAGTGAAAATCTCGAGATATCGATTTTCTTAGACATGCTGTTAAGTCCTAACATTTTTTCAAATTTTCGAATACTCTAACATTAACTAAATCTTGATAACTTTTTAAACCGGTGGGTATGCTCAAAGTAACCGGTGTGAAGTATTTCACACAAAGTGTAGCTACATAAATTAACGAAAAGTGTAAGTGTACTGAAAAAGTGAAGGCCTACATAAAAAGTGTAACTAAGAAGTAGAACCAGGAAAGGGGCGATATTACCATAAAGTGGACAGGTCAAGCTATACGAAACAATTTTTCTTATTAAAATAAAAAGGGTTGGGTATGTTCGACGCTATTTTAAAACTTGTGAAAATCAAATAAACTGTCGAAACCTGATACTACAATATGACCATTTACAAAAATCTCAGAGATGTACCAAGTATGGGCTTATATTTCCATAAAGTGGACAGGCCAAGCCAACCGTTAAATTTTATTGAAAATTAATTGTGCTATAGCCCACAAGTTTTTGGGCGGCAAAAATCTAAAATGGTCCGATTACGATGGTTGATACCTCTATCAATAAGTTTCGGGACCTGTAATTGCTGTGACAATTTTCATTCTGATTGCTCGATTATTTCTAAACATTTCTTAGAAAATTCAATTTTATTGAAAATTAACTGTGCTATAGCCCACAAATTTTATGGCGGCAAAAATCTAAAATAGTCCGATTACGATGGTTGATACCTCTATCAATAGGTTTCAGGACCTGTAATTGCTGTGAAAATTTTCATTTTGATTGCTCGATTACTTCTAAACATTTCTTAGAAAATTCAATTTGTTCAAAGTTTTTGTGCGGCAAAAATCTAAAATGGTCCGATTACGATGGTTGATAACTCTATCAATAGGTTTCGGGACCTGTAATTGCTGTGACAATTTTCATTTTGATTGCTCGATTATTTCTAAACATTTTTTAGAAAATTAAATTTTATTGAAAATTAACTGTGCTCGCCCACAAGTTTTTGGGCGGCAAAAATCTAAAATAGTCCGATTACGATGGTTTATACCTCTATCAATAGGTTTCTAGACCTGTAATTGCTGTGACAATTTTCATTTTGATTGCTCGATTACTTCTAAACATTCCTTAGAAAATTCAATTTGTTCAAAGTTTTTGTGCGACAAAAATCTAAAATGGTCCGATTACGATAGTTTATAACTCTATCAATAGGTTTCGGGACCTGTAATTGCTGTGACAATTTCCATTTTGATTGCTCGATTATTTCTAAACATGTGTAAGAAAATTCAATTTTATTGAAAATTAACTGTGCTATAGCCCACAAGTTTTTGGGCGGCAAAAATCTAAAATGGTCCGATTACGATGGTTGATACCCCTATCAATAGGTTTCGGGACCTGTAATTGCTGTGACAATTTTCATTTTGATTGCTCGATTATTTCTATACATTTCTAAGAAAATTCAATTTTATTGAAAATTAACTGTGCTATATATAGCCCATAAGTTTTTAGGCGGGAAAAATCTAAAATGGTCCGAATACGATGGTTGATACCTCTATCAATAGGTTTCGGGACCTGTAATTGCTGTGACATTTTTGATTTTGATTGCTCGATTATTTCTAAACATTTCTTAGAAAATTCAATTTTACTGAAAATTAACTGTGCTATAGCCTACAAGTTTTTGGGCGGCAAAAATCTAAAATGGTCCGATTACGATGGTTGATACCTCTATCAATAGGTTTCGGGATCTGTAATTTCTGTGACAATTTTTATTTTGGTTGCTCGATTATTTCTAAACATTTCTTTTCAAATTCAATTTTATTGAAAATGAACTGAGAAATATTTAGCCCACAAGTTTTTGGGCGGCAAAAATCTAAAATGGTCCGATTATGATAATTTATACCTCTATTAATAGGTTTCGGGACCTGTAATTGCTGTGACAATTTTCATTTTAATTGCTCGATTATTTCTAAACATTTCTTAGAAAATTCAATTTTACTGAAAATTAACTGTGCAATAGCCTACAAGTTTTTGGGCGGCAAAAATCTAAAATGGTCCGATTACGATGGTTGATACCTCTATCAATAGGTTTCGGGATCTGTAATTGCTGTGACAATTTTTATTTTGATTGCTCGCTTATTTCTAAACATTTCTTAAAAAATTCAATTTTATTGAAAATTAACTGTGCTATAGCCCACAAGTTTTTGGGCGGCAAGAATCTAAAATGGTCCGATTACGATGTTTGATAGCTCTTTTAATAGGTTTCGGGACCTGTAATTGCTGTGACAATTTTTATTTTGATTTCTCGATTATTTCTAAACATTTTTTAGAAAATTCAATTTTACTGAAAATTAACTGTGCTATAACCCACAAGTTTTTGGGCGGCAAAAATCTAAAATGGTCCGATTACGATAATTGATACTCTATCAATAGGTTTCGGGACCTGTAATTGCTGTGACAATTTTCATTTTGATTGCTCGATTATTTCTAAACATTTCTTAGAAAATTCAATTTTACTGATAATTAACTGTGCAATAGCCTACAAGTTTTTGGGCGGCAAAAATCTAAAATGGTCCGATTACGATGGTTGATACCTCTATCAATAGGTTTCGGGATCTGTAATTACTGTGACAATTTTCATTTTGATTGCTCGATTATTTCTAAACATTTCTTAGAAAATTCAATTTTACTGAAAATTAACTGTGCCATAGCCCACAAGTTTTTGGGCGGCAAAAATCTTAAATGGTCTGATTACGATAGTTTATACCTCTATCAATAAGTTTCGGGACCTGTAATTGCTGTGACAATTTTCATTTTGATCGCTCGATTATTTCTAAACATTTCTTAGAATATTCAATTTTATTGAAAATTAACTGTGCTATACCACAAGTTTTTGGGCGGCAAAAATCTAAAATGGTCCGATTACGATGGTTTATACCTCTATCAATAGGTTTCGGAACCTGTAATTGCTGTGACAATTTTCATTTTAATCGCTCGATTATTTCTAAACATTTCTTAGAAAATTCAATTTTATAGAAAATTAACTGTGCTATAGCCTACAAGTTTTAGGGCGGCAAAAATCTAAAATGGTCCGATTACGATAGTTTATACCTCTATCAATAGGTTTCGGGATCTGTAATTGCTGTGACAATTTTCATTTTGATCGCTCGATTATTTCTAAACATTTCTTAGAAAATTAATTTTTACTGAAAATTAACTGTGCCATAGCCTACAAGTTTTTAGGCGGCAAAAATCTAACATGGTCCGATTACGATGGTTCATACCTCTATCAATAGGTTTCGGGATCTGTAATTGCTGTGACAATTTTCATTTTGATTGCTCGATTATTTCTAAACATTTCTTAGAAAATTCAATTTTATTGAAAATTAACTCTGCTATAGCCCACAAGTTTTTGGGCGGCAAAAATCTAAAATGGTCCGATTACGATGGTTTATACCTCTATCAATAAATTTCGGGACCTGTAATTGCTGTGACAATTTTCATTTTGATCGCTCGATTATTTCTAAACATTTCTTAGAATATTCAATTTTATGGAAAATTAACTGTGCTATAGCCCACAAGTTTTTGGGCGGCAAAAATCTAAAATGGTCCGATTACGATGGTTGATACCCCTTTCAATAGGTTTCGGGACCTGTAATTGCTGTGACAATTTTCATTTTGATTGCTCGATTATTTCTAAACATTTCTTAGAAAATTCAATTTTATTGAAAATCAACTGTGCTATAGCCCACAAGTTTTTGGGCGGCAAAAATCTAAAATGGTCCGATTACGATGGTTGATACCTCTATCAATAATTTTCGGGACCTGTAATTGCTGTGACAATTTTCATTTTGATCGCTCGATTATTTCTAAACATTTCTTAGAATATTCAATTTTATTGAAAATTAACTGTGCTATACCACAAGTTTTTGGGCGGCAAAAATCTAAAATGGTCCGATTACGATGGTTTATACCTCTATCAATAGGTTTCGGAACCTGTAATTGCTGTGACAATTTTCATTTTAATCGCTCGATTATTTCTAAACATTTCTTAGAAAATTCAATTTTATAGAAAATTAACTGTGCTATAGCCTACAAGTTTTAGGGCGGCAAAAATCTAAAATGGTCCGATTACGATAGTTTATACCTCTATCAATAGGTTTCGGGATCTGTAATTGCTGTGACAATTTTCATTTTGATCGCTCGATTATTTCTAAACATTTCTTTTCAAATTTAATATTATTTAAAATAACTGTGCAATACCCCACAAGTTTTTGGGCGGCAAAAATCTAAAATGGTCCGATTACGATGGTTTATACCTCTATCAATAGGTTTCGGGACCTGTAATTGCTGTGACAATTTTCATTTTGATTGCTCGATTATTTCTAAACATTTCTTAGAAAATTCAATTTTACTGATAATTAACTGTGCAATAGCCTACAAGTTTTTGGGCGGCAAAAATCTAAAATGGTCCGATTACGATGGTTGATACCTCTATCAATAGGTTTCGGGATCTGTAATTACTGTGACAATTTTCATTTTGATTGCTCGATTATTTCTAAACATTTCTTAGAAAATTCAATTTTACTGAAAATTAACTGTGCCATAGCCCACAAGTTTTTGGGCGGCAAAAATCTTAAATGGTCTGATTACGATAGTTTATACCTCTATCAATAAGTTTCGGGACCTGTAATTGCTGTGACAATTTTCATTTTGATCGCTCGATTATTTCTAAACATTTCTTAGAATATTCAATTTTATTGAAAATTAACTGTGCTATACCACAAGTTTTTGGGCGGCAAAAATCTAAAATGGTCCGATTACGATGGTTTATACCTCTATCAATAGGTTTCGGAACCTGTAATTGCTGTGACAATTTTCATTTTAATCGCTCGATTATTTCTAAACATTTCTTAGAAAATTCAATTTTATATAAAATTAACTGTGCTATAGCCTACAAGTTTTAGGGCGGCAAAAATCTAAAATGGTCCGATTACGATAGTTTATACCTCTATCAATAGGTTTCGGGATCTGTAATTGCTGTGACAATTTTCATTTTGATCGCTCGATTATTTCTAAACATTTCTTAGAAAATTCAATTTTACTGAAAATTAACTGTGCCATAGCCTACAAGTTTTTAGGCGGCAAAAATCTAACATGGTCCGATTACGATGGTTCATACCTCTATCAATAGGTTTCGGGATCTGTAATTGCTGTGACAATTTTCATTTTGATTGCTCGATTATTTCTAAACATTTCTTAGAAAATTCAATTTTATTGAAAATTAACTCTGCTATAGCCCACAAGTTTTTGGGCGGCAAAAATCTAAAATGGTCCGATTACGATGGTTTATACCTCTATCAATAAATTTCGGGACCTGTAATTGCTGTGACAATTTTCATTTTGATCGCTCGATTATTTCTAAACATTTCTTAGAAAATTCAATTTTATGGAAAATTAACTGTGCTATAGCCCACAAGTTTTTGGGCGGCAAAAATCTAAAATGGTCCGATTACGATGGTTGATACCCCTTTCAATAGGTTTCGGGACCTGTAATTGCTGTGACAATTTTCATTTTGATTGCTCGATTATTTCTAAACATTTCTTAGAAAATTCAATTTTATTGAAAATCAACTGTGCTATAGCCCACAAGTTTTTGGGCGGCAAAAATCTAAAATGGTCCGATTACGATGGTTGATACCTCTATCAATAGGTTTCGGGACCTGTAATTGCTGTGACAATTTTCATTTTGATTGCTCGATTATTTCTAAACATTTCTTAGAAAATTCATTTTTATTAAAAATCAACTGTGCTATAGCCTACAAGTTTTTGGGCGGCAGAAATCTAAAATGGTCCGATTACGATAGTTGATACCTCTATCAATAGGTTTCGGGATCTGTAATTGCTGTGACAATTTTCATTCTGATCGCTCGATTATTTCTAAACATTTCTTAGAAAATTCAATTTTATTGAAAATCAACTGTGCTATAGCCCACAAGTTTTTGGGCAGCAAAAATCTAAAGGGTCCGATTACGATGGTTTATACCTCTATCAATAGGTTTCGGGACCTGTAATTGCTGTGACAATTTTCATTTTGATTGCTCGATTATTTCTAAACATTTCTTAGAAAATTCAATTTTATTGAAAATTAACTGTGTTATAGCCCACAAGTTTTTGGGCGGCAAAAATCTAAATGGTCCGATTACGATGGTTGATACCTCTATCAATAGGTTTAGGAACCTGTAATTGCTGTGACAATTTTCATTTTGATTGCTCGATTATTTCTAACATTTCTTAGAAAATTCAATTTTATTCAAAATTAACTGTGCTATAGCCTACAAGTTTTTGGGCGGCAAAAATCTAAAATGGTCCGATTACGATGGTTTATACCTCTATCAATAGGTTTCGAGACCTGTAATTGCTGTGACAATTTTTATTTTGATCGCTTAATTATTTCTAAACATTTCTTGAAAAATTAAATTTTATTGAAAATTAACTGTGCTATAGCCCACAAGTTTTTGGGAGGCAAAAATCTAAAATGGTCCGATTACGATGGTTGATACCTCTATCAATAGGTTTCGGGACTTATAATTGCTGTGAAAATTTTCATTTCGATTGCTCGATTATTTCTAAACATTTCTTAAAAAATTCAATTTTATTGAAAATCAACTGAGCTATAGCCCACAAGTTTTTGGGCGGCAAAAATCTAAAATGGTCCGATTACCGTGGTTGATACCTCTATAAATAGGTTTCGGGACCTGTAATTGCTGTGACAATTTTCATTTTGATTGCTCGATTATTTCTAAACATTTCTTAAAAAATTCAATTTTATTGAAAATCAACTGTGCTATAGCCCACAAGTTTTTGTTCGGCAAAAATCTAAAATGGTCCGATTACGATGGTTGATACCTCTATCAATAGTTTGCGGGACCTGTAATTGCTGTGACAATTTTCATTTTGATTGCTCGATTATTTCTAAACATTTCTTAAAAAATTCAATTTTATTGAAAATTAACTGTGCTATAGCCCACAAAATTTTTTGGGCGGCATAAATCTAAAATGGTCCGATTACGATGGTTGATACCTCTATCAATAGGTTTCGGGATCTGTAATTGCTGTGACAATTTTCATTTTGATTGCTCGATTATTTCTAAACATTTCTTAGAAAATTCAATTTTATTGAAAATTAACTGTGCTATAGCCCACAAGTTTTTGGGCGGCAAAAATCTAAAATGGTCCGATTACGATGGTTGATACCTCTATCAATAGGTTTCGGGACTTGTAATTGCTGTGACAATTTTCATTTTGATTGCTCGATTATTTCTAAACATTTCTTAGAAAATTCATTTTTATTGAAAATCAACTGTGCTATAGCCCACAAGTTTTTGGGCGGCAAAAATCTAAAATGGTCCGATTACGATAGTTGATACCTCTATCAATAGGTTTCGGGATCTGTAATTGCTGTGACAATTTCCATTCTGATCGCTCGATTATTTCTAAACATTTCTTAGAAAATTCAATTTTATTGAAAATTAACTGTGCTATAGCCCACAAAATTTTTTGTGCGGCATAAATCTAAAATGGTCCGATTACGATGGTTGATACCTCTATCAATAGGTTTCGGGATCTGTAATTGCTGTGACAATTTTCATTTTCATTGATCGATTATTTCTAAACATTTCTTAGAAAATTCAATTTTATTGATAATTCAACTTGTGTAAAAAAATTCATAGTAAAATGTATCAAAGTAGCTGTTTGCTAGCGGATATTTTCGAAAAAGGATGGAAGGTGTGATGCAAGTGGATATTTTTTTCGGATATTTTTTTATTTACCTTTTTCAATTATTTTATAAGTTTAAATAATAAATTTCTATATAACATCAAAAACCCATGAGCTATCTGTCACTTATTAAAGAAAAGTTTATTATTTTGGTTGCTTTAAAATAATAAAATTTCCAAAAATATGCCGTCGAAAACGCGTTTTGGAAAAATCTCGAATGAAAATATTGTAAAGGAAATCGTTAAAACTACGCCTGAAAATACTAAGAGAAGTAAATCATCGATTTGGAATCAATTTGATGCATTTTGTAAAGAAAGAAGTTTCGATTTAAAGACAGAACAAAAAATTCCTGATGTCGCTATGATTTTAATGGATTGGGGGTTTAACATGAAAAAGCAAAACGGAGAAGACTATAAAGAGTATGTAATTAAGACGATGTGGAATACAACTGCTAAAATGATTCAGGCTGATTATTTTATTAAATATAAAGTAACTTTCGATCCATTTTCCGATATACAATTTAATGAAGCACGTAAAGCCAGAGATTCTAAACGAAAGCAGCTGCAAAGTATAGTTGAAAAACGAAAAGAAAGTGCGATATCATTTACAAAGGAAGAAATAAATAAAATGGCCGACGAGTGGGATGAAAATACACCGATGGGACTATTAAAAAAAAATTTTCCACGTAGCGGCATACGAGTTAGCTGGGAGAGGGGGAGAAGCTGCCAATTGTAAAATAAATTTCTTCAAAACAACAGCATTAAGTGATGGAAGTTTTTCAGGGAGGATTGAATATAATTGTATTTTTTCGAAAAATTGCCAAGGAGGGGCAAAAAAGTGCAGTGACAGTAAATGGCTCATTGAAAACATAGAAAATCCAAACTTGTGTCCAGTTAGATTATATCAAAAGATATTAAGCAAACGCTCTCCAGAGATTACGAACGAACAATTTTTTCTTACCCCTAATCCCTTCTGGGAAAAACCAAATTCCAAAGGATGGTACAAAAATATGCCGATAGGAATTAATGAGCTTCTGAAATGGACTATCCGCAGAAAAATAGGACTAAATATAAAAAATACAAAAATTACAAATCATTCACATCGTTCAAGCGCAGTTTCCAATTTGATTAAAGGCGGTATAAATGAACAAGAATTAATTAAAGTAACAGGACACTCTTCTGCAAGCTCAATAAAACCTTACCTACAAATAGATGAAAGCCACCATTCCAACATTATAAAAAATATGCGCCAACCAACTATTCAGAAGACGTCCACTTCTTTAGACACTATTCAGTCCACATCAACAGGGCAAATAATTTATAATAATTGTGTTTTCGAAAATTGTTCCTTTAAATAAATTTTCCTTATATATTGCTCAATAATAAAGTTCCAAAATAAAATTTTTAATCAAAAAAATGTCTAATTTATTAACTTTTTTCTCTTTTCTCGTTGAATTATCTCAAAAAATACAACTCGAGCTTTGAGTTAGCCGGGGATTTTTTTATTTTTGCACTCGTAATTAGTATGCGTAGCAATTTAACTCGAAAAAAACTTTTGTCCAGGCAAAAACACTCGAGCTGCGCTCTCGGGTTTTTTCCGTACAAGTTTTGTCTCGTTAAATTGCTACGCATACTAATTGTTCGTAAAAATAAAAAAATATCCGGCTAAATCGAAGCTCTTGTTGTATTGCTGTTGAAAATTAACTGTGCTATAGCCCACAAGTTTTGGGCGGCAAAAATATAAAATGGTCCGATTACGATGGTTGATACCTCTATCAATAGGTTTCGGGACCTGTAATTGCTGTGACAATTTTCATTTTGATTGCTCGATTATTTCTAAACATTTCTTTTCAAATTCAATTTTATTGAAAATTAACTGTGCTATAGCCCACAAGTTTTTGGGCGGCAAAAATCTAAAATGGTCCGATTACGATGGTTGATACCTCAATCAATAAGTTTCGGGATCTGTAATTGCTGTGACAATTTTGATTTTGATTGCTCGATTATTTCTAAACATTTCTTAAAAAATTCAATTTTATAAAAAATTAACTGTGCTATAGCCCACAAGTTTTTGGGCGGCAAAAACCTAAAATGGTTCGATTACGATAGTTTATACCTCTATCAATAGGTTTCTGGATCTGTAATTGTTGTGACAATTTTCATTTTGATCGCTCGATTATTTCTTAACATTTCTTAGAAAATTCAATTTTATTGAAAATTAACTGTGCTATAGCCCACAAGTTTTTGGGCGGCAAAAATCTAAATGGTCCGATTACGATGGTTTATACCTCGATCAATAGGTTTCGGGACCTGTAATTGCTGTGACAATTTTCATTTTGATCGCTCGATTATTTCTAAACATTTCTTAGAAAATTCAATTATATTGAAAATTAACTGTGCTATAGCCCACAAGTTTTAGGGCGGCAAAAATCTAAAATGGTCCGATTACGATGGTTGATACCTCTATCAATAGGTCTCGGGACCTGTAATTGCTGTGTCAATTTTCATTTTGACTGCTCGATTATTTCTAAACATTTCTTAGAAAATTCAATTTTATTGAAAATTAACTGTGCTATAGCCCACAAGTTTTTGGGCGGCAAAAATCTAAAATGGTCCGATTACGATGGTTTATACCTTTATCAATAGGTTTCGAGACCTGTAATTGCTGTGACAATTTTCATTTTGATTGCTCGATTATTTCTAAACATTTCTTAAAAAATTCAATTTTATTGAAAATTAACTGTGCTACAGCCCACAAGTTTTTGGGCGGCAAAAATCTAAAATGGTCCGATTACGATGGTTGATACCTCTATCAATAGGTTTCGGGACCTGTAATTGCTGTGACAGTTTTCATTTTGATTGCTCGATTATTTCTAAACATTTCTTAGAAAATTCAATTTTATTGAAAATTAACTGTGCTATAGCCCACAAGTTTTTGGGCGGCAAAAATCTAAATGGTCCGATTACGATGGATTATACCTCTATCAATAGGTTTCGGGACCTGTAATTGCTGTGACAATTTTCATTTTGATTGCTCGATTATTTCTAAACATTTCTTAGAAAATTCAATTTTATTGAAAATTAACTGTGCTATAGCCCACAAGTTTTAGGGCGGCAAAAATATAAAATGGTCCAATTACGATGGTTGATACCTCTATCAATAGGTTTCGGGACCTTTAATTGCTGTGACAATTTTCATTTTGACTGCTCGATTATTTCTAAACATTTCTTAGAAAATTCAATTTTATTGAAAATTAACTGTGCTATAGCCCACAAGTTTTTGGGCGGCAAAAATCTAAATGGTCCGATTACGATGGATTATACCTCTATCAATAGGTTTCGGGACCTGTAATTGCTGTGACAATTTTCATTTTGATTGCTCGAATATTTCTAAACATTTCTTAGAAAATTTAATTAGTATAGATAAATGACTAAATGGTTATGTTTCCCGTCTATTTCTATTGATTAGGGCCTTTATACGTACTTTATAAATCAAAATTTTTACTCATTTTTGAAGTGTCTGCATATAGCCTGCAGCAAAATACTCGCAATTTTCAGTTTTGCAATCTTTTTGTGTAACCTGCATAGATGCAATATCGATTGTGATTTCTTGCCAGCTGCAGAATTCTTGAAAGTATCTCATGGGATCTATTATTCAAACTGAATTTATTTTAACATAAATTTTTTTCACTACCTGTGCAGTAAATCAATAATACATATCTAAAATGTAGCCTTTCATAGAAACTAAAATACTGGTGTTAAAAGAGGGTTGTGTAGAAAAAGGTGTTATTTACATATGTATATGAAAAACACTCTAACACGCAATGTTTTTACAAGATAATTTACTACCAATAAGAACACCAATACCTCTAAAATTTTATAAAAATACTTGAGTTCTGAATAGTTTTTAAAAAAGTGTTTAGCATTCACTTGATTCTTGTCTGACGCGCCTCAAACTAAAATATCGCAAATGGAAATTTAATAGCTTACGATCCATTTCCAGGGTGTTTACATACGTCCGATTTGTATCGTTCTCTACCCGTCATCATCAAATAAAATGAGTAATATATATACCATCATAATACATTATGTACAATATATACTACACATATCGCATTTAAATAAAAAATAAAAAAAACGTTTTGCTTTCTACACAGATTGAAGTACAAATATATGCATGTGACGTATGCATTTATTCGTTCCCTATTTTGCTTTTGAGTGACATACAAGAATGTATTCATTTTTGTTTCTGGTATAGAGGATTAAAAAAAAAAATGTTACGAAGTACATGATACCCATTTTATATTGTACATATGTGAATTTTGGCAGTAATTCAATTTTCCATTCAACAACATCGTATTATTATTTACATTTTTTGTTTTTAATTAATTTAATTACTAATGTCAATCAAAATTTAAAAAAAAATAATTTCACACCAAAAACATATCTCGAACGGAAGCAACAACATATAGAGTTTATAGCTGTTCGCCTGTTGGTGCCATACACATATTCCATGTAGTACCCAGTTTCTTTCGTAATCGATTACAGATTTTTTTTTAATCTTTTTCGTACAGTTGTGTATGTATGTATTTGTATGGTTTTTCTAGAAAATTCGTTCAAAAATATGTGTCTTTTTGTGCTATTTCTATATTTTTCCAATGGGTGTGTGTGTGTGCTACCTTTTCATTGTAGCCCTTAGCAACAACATAATAATCATAAATAAAATAAACTCAGCTGGGGATATTTATATTATTTGCTGTTTGTTGTTTGTGTATATTTGCTTATAACTTATATTCGTCTTTATACATTTGGTTTGGTTGGTATTTGTTCTTATAAACACTTGTATAGGTATGTATGTATGTAGCAAGATGAAAATGTTCTTTATTGTTGGAAATTTAATTTTTTTGTTTTATAATTGGATGAAAAATAATACATACACACACAGCAATACACATGTTATAAATGAAAATTAATAGAACAAGTAAACGCAGCTATATTTGATTAGAAATTGATTGTTAACAAGTTAATCGTGATTAATCTTTCACAGAGGACTAATGTACAAAGATAGAGGAAAATGGGAAGCGAACGATAATCTGGTTTACACCTTTAATTCATTTTTTTATCATTCAATGCTGATTTTTTATTTATTTAGTTTATTGTGTTGTTGTTGATATACATATACATATGGACATAATATAAACGTTTTGATAACTGTATGTGTTTGCATGTGTGATAATATTATATAGTATATATCACATTTTTATTTATCCAGATGCTTTTAATTTTTTTTTTTTTTTTGTGTTATATGGTTTGATGGAAAATTTTATTGAAAAATATTGTTTGATGTTGAAGCAAAAAATTTATTGGTGGGAATATACGAGTGCATATTAAATAAATTATGTATACTGCCGTACTAAACATGTTTAACATAACTGCAGAAAACACATTTTGAGAAAATCGATCTTAATATTTTAATGCTAGTTTCAGTAAAAATGAAAACAATTTTCCTTATTAGCTACGTGTTTCTGAATTTAAATTTTAGTTATTTTTATTATTAACTATCGATTGGCGCCAATAACTTAATTTAGCCAAAAATTTTGTGATGTAAATTATTTTTAGCATGGCAGTATAATGGCATGCCACTATTTGACCGAACATAAACTACAAGAAAAAGTTTAAGACACAAATTTTTCCTGATGGTTGGTAGTGCAATCAATTAGGCCCGTAAATACTAAAGTACATAATTTGTTCTACCAGTTGTATGTAGCTATGATTGCTATCAAAGATTAGATTATAAAAAGGGTGAATTGGTTTCACTCAATTTCAAAAGACTGTTTTATAGTAAAAATCAAGATATACTTATCTGTAAACTCTCTTCAGATTCTTCTTTGTAAACTTCGTTGAGGCTTTAGGAGTTTATTTTGCAATCAATTGCAAGAATCAGTCTTCCCTTAGACCAGACGTATGGTTTGGGGGAACTGAACTATGTCCCTAATCACATTTCTACACTTATCTCGAGAAGTTGCACAGGCAATCTGACGCCATTATACAGCTTGGGTGACTTCAAGTTCTGCAGCAATATCACTAGATCTCTCCATTTTAAAAGAAGTCTAGGATTTAAAGTGTTTAAGAATTTTAGGGAGTGGTGGACTGAATGATCACTTTGAACCACAGAATCATTAGATATGTCTTTAATTTAGATTTCTTAATTCGATAGAATAAATAGTAGATTATTGATTGAGACAGCCGTATTGTACGTAGTTTGAAAAGCATGTAAATGTTCCTCAAAAATATGACATACTCTCCTTTAAAAAGTGTGAGGCAATGCCAATGATGCGGCAGTTAAAGTTGAAATTTAGAGTTTTGATTCTAAAACATAGAGCATATCCAAATTAAAATGGATCCTTCCTTAAAAAGAGATCTTGGACACCTCTTATTACAGCTGATTTCTTCTCCGCAGGGTGAAATGCAGTTCTGCCATGCAGCCCGCCCATCTTGTTGCACCTTACGTTGCCGTATAAAGAGGACTATTATTAGGATAAAGAACTTCAGTACATGTAACATCATTGATATTGTCGGAGAAAATGTGTTATTGCAAAATGTTTCAACGTGAGACAAACTTCGCTACTGTTACTTTAAAGGACAGGAAACATCAAAGAATTTTCTCTTATCTGGAAGGACCAACATTTTATCAACTACTAAATGCAATACTATGGCTGAAAATGTAATGTCATAACGATAATAAGTGTTATGACCAAGTTTTTCACCTGGAGTTATGAGTAAATGTTTCATAAAGAGCAGTAAGGATGCAGTTGTATATATGCAATATATCATTCGATTATTGTATATATTACGTGGACCTCCAGTGAATAAAGACAATAGTAGCACCATCTGATTCAGCTGATTAGCATCAGCGACAAATATCATTACATCAAACCGTTATACGATCACAGCACGACACCATCATACCATCTTACAATCATACAATCATATCGTCAAACCCTCAAAAATTATCACACCCAAAACATCATTATATCATCCTACCAATATATACTCAATCAACAATGCCATCGTATTATAGCATCAACGCATCGTACCATCATACCATCTTCTCATAATATCAATACCGCGAATAATCAGCTCAAACTCCACCTCAATTTATAATATTCTTGACGTCAGCTTTCAAAAGCTTTTTAATTCTCCGCTTTCCCATGGTCAATAAAAACATATTGGCGAAAATAAATCCAAATCATGAATGCCGTTCTCGAAATACCATCAGTAAAGGCAGATTCTGGAAACTAGACAAAGTGTCAGAAAAACAATTTTGGTATAACAAGCTGTTTTACTTTTTACCTAATTGCTTCCTACTCATTACTTTTAACTTTTAACTTTTAACTTTTAACTTTTAACTTTTAACTTTTAACTTTTAACTTTTAACTTTTAACTTTTAACTTTTAACTTTTAACTTTTAACTTTTAACTTTTAACTTTTAACTTTTAACTTTTAACTTTTAACTTTTAACTTTTAACTTTTAACTTTTAACTTTTAACTTTTAACTTTTAACTTTTAACTTTTAACTTTTAACTTTTAACTTTTAACTTTTAACTTTTAACTTTTAACTTTTAACTTTTAACTTTTAACTTTTAACTTTTAACTTTTAACTTTTAACTTTTAACTTTTAACTTTTAACTTTTAACTTTTAACTTTTAACTTTTAACTTTTAACTTTTAACTTTTAACTTTTAACTTTTAACTTTTAACTTTTAACTTTTAACTTTTAACTTTTAACTTTTAACTTTTAACTTTTAACTTTTAACTTTTAACTTTTAACTTTTAACTTTTAACTTTTAACTTTTAACTTTTAACTTTTAACTTTTAACTTTTAACTTTTAACTTTTAACTTTTAACTTTTAACTTTTAACTTTTAACTTTTAACTTTTAACTTTTAACTTTTAACTTTTAACTTTTAACTTTTAACTTTTAACTTTTAACTTTTAACTTTTAACTTTTAACTTTTAACTTTTAACTTTTAACTTTTAACTTTTAACTTTTAACTTTTAACTTTTAACTTTTAACTTTTAACTTTTAACTTTTAACTTTTAACTTTTAACTTTTAACTTTTAACTTTTAACTTTTAACTTTTAACTTTTAACTTTTAACTTTTAACTTTTAACTTTTAACTTTTAACTTTTAACTTTTAACTTTTAACTTTTAACTTTTAACTTTTAACTTTTAACTTTTAACTTTTAACTTTTAACTTTTAACTTTTAACTTTTAACTTTTAACTTTTAACTTTTAACTTTTAACTTTTAACTTTTAACTTTTAACTTTTAACTTTTAACTTTTAACTTTTAACTTTTAACTTTTAACTTTTAACTTTTAACTTTTAACTTTTAACTTTTAACTTTTAACTTTTAACTTTTAACTTTTAACTTTTAACTTTTAACTTTTAACTTTTAACTTTTAACTTTTAACTTTTAACTTTTAACTTTTAACTTTTAACTTTTAACTTTTAACTTTTAACTTTTAACTTTTAACTTTTAACTTTTAACTTTTAACTTTTAACTTTTAACTTTTAACTTTTAACTTTTAACTTTTAACTTTTAACTTTTAACTTTTAACTTTTAACTTTTAACTTTTAACTTTTAACTTTTAACTTTTAACTTTTAACTTTTAACTTTTAACTTTTAACTTTTAACTTTTAACTTTTAACTTTTAACTTTTAACTTTTAACTTTTAACTTTTAACTTTTAACTTTTAACTTTTAACTTTTAACTTTTAACTTTTAACTTTTAACTTTTAACTTTTAACTTTTAACTTTTAACTTTTAACTTTTAACTTTTAACTTTTAACTTTTAACTTTTAACTTTTAACTTTTAACTTTTAACTTTTAACTTTTAACTTTTAACTTTTAACTTTTAACTTTTAACTTTTAACTTTTAACTTTTAACTTTTAACTTTTAACTTTTAACTTTTAACTTTTAACTTTTAACTTTTAACTTTTAACTTTTAACTTTTAACTTTTAACTTTTAACTTTTAACTTTTAACTTTTAACTTTTAACTTTTAACTTTTAACTTTTAACTTTTAACTTTTAACTTTTAACTTTTAACTTTTAACTTTTAACTTTTAACTTTTAACTTTTAACTTTTAACTTTTAACTTTTAACTTTTAACTTTTAACTTTTAACTTTTAACTTTTAACTTTTAACTTTTAACTTTTAACTTTTAACTTTTAACTTTTAACTTTTAACTTTTAACTTTTAACTTTTAACTTTTAACTTTTAACTTTTAACTTTTAACTTTTAACTTTTAACTTTTAACTTTTAACTTTTAACTTTTAACTTTTAACTTTTAACTTTTAACTTTTAACTTTTAACTTTTAACTTTTAACTTTTAACTTTTAACTTTTAACTTTTAACTTTTAACTTTTAACTTTTAACTTTTAACTTTTAACTTTTAACTTTTAACTTTTAACTTTTAACTTTTAACTTTTAACTTTTAACTTTTAACTTTTAACTTTTAACTTTTAACTTTTAACTTTTAACTTTTAACTTTTAACTTTTAACTTTTAACTTTTAACTTTTAACTTTTAACTTTTAACTTTTAACTTTTAACTTTTAACTTTTAACTTTTAACTTTTAACTTTTAACTTTTAACTTTTAACTTTTAACTTTTAACTTTTAACTTTTAACTTTTAACTTTTAACTTTTAACTTTTAACTTTTAACTTTTAACTTTTAACTTTTAACTTTTAACTTTTAACTTTTAACTTTTAACTTTTAACTTTTAACTTTTAACTTTTAACTTTTAACTTTTAACTTTTAACTTTTAACTTTTAACTTTTAACTTTTAACTTTTAACTTTTAACTTTTAACTTTTAACTTTTAACTTTTAACTTTTAACTTTTAACTTTTAACTTTTAACTTTTAACTTTTAACTTTTAACTTTTAACTTTTAACTTTTAACTTTTAACTTTTAACTTTTAACTTTTAACTTTTAACTTTTAACTTTTAACTTTTAACTTTTAACTTTTAACTTTTAACTTTTAACTTTTAACTTTTAACTTTTAACTTTTAACTTTTAACTTTTAACTTTTAACTTTTAACTTTTAACTTTTAACTTTTAACTTTTAACTTTTAACTTTTAACTTTTAACTTTTAACTTTTAACTTTTAACTTTTAACTTTTAACTTTTAACTTTTAACTTTTAACTTTTAACTTTTAACTTTTAACTTTTAACTTTTAACTTTTAACTTTTAACTTTTAACTTTTAACTTTTAACTTTTAACTTTTAACTTTTAACTTTTAACTTTTAACTTTTAACTTTTAACTTTTAACTTTTAACTTTTAACTTTTAACTTTTAACTTTTAACTTTTAACTTTTAACTTTTAACTTTTAACTTTTAACTTTTAACTTTTAACTTTTAACTTTTAACTTTTAACTTTTAACTTTTAACTTTTAACTTTTAACTTTTAACTTTTAACTTTTAACTTTTAACTTTTAACTTTTAACTTTTAACTTTTAACTTTTAACTTTTAACTTTTAACTTTTAACTTTTAACTTTTAACTTTTAACTTTTAACTTTTAACTTTTAACTTTTAACTTTTAACTTTTAACTTTTAACTTTTAACTTTTAACTTTTAACTTTTAACTTTTAACTTTTAACTTTTAACTTTTAACTTTTAACTTTTAACTTTTAACTTTTAACTTTTAACTTTTAACTTTTAACTTTTAACTTTTAACTTTTAACTTTTAACTTTTAACTTTTAACTTTTAACTTTTAACTTTTAACTTTTAACTTTTAACTTTTAACTTTTAACTTTTAACTTTTAACTTTTAACTTTTAACTTTTAACTTTTAACTTTTAACTTTTAACTTTTAACTTTTAACTTTTAACTTTTAACTTTTAACTTTTAACTTTTAACTTTTAACTTTTAACTTTTAACTTTTAACTTTTAACTTTTAACTTTTAACTTTTAACTTTTAACTTTTAACTTTTAACTTTTAACTTTTAACTTTTAACTTTTAACTTTTAACTTTTAACTTTTAACTTTTAACTTTTAACTTTTAACTTTTAACTTTTAACTTTTAACTTTTAACTTTTAACTTTTAACTTTTAACTTTTAACTTTTAACTTTTAACTTTTAACTTTTAACTTTTAACTTTTAACTTTTAACTTTTAACTTTTAACTTTTAACTTTTAACTTTTAACTTTTAACTTTTAACTTTTAACTTTTAACTTTTAACTTTTAACTTTTAACTTTTAACTTTTAACTTTTAACTTTTAACTTTTAACTTTTAACTTTTAACTTTTAACTTTTAACTTTTAACTTTTAACTTTTAACTTTTAACTTTTAACTTTTAACTTTTAACTTTTAACTTTTAACTTTTAACTTTTAACTTTTAACTTTTAACTTTTAACTTTTAACTTTTAACTTTTAACTTTTAACTTTTAACTTTTAACTTTTAACTTTTAACTTTTAACTTTTAACTTTTAACTTTTAACTTTTAACTTTTAACTTTTAACTTTTAACTTTTAACTTTTAACTTTTAACTTTTAACTTTTAACTTTTAACTTTTAACTTTTAACTTTTAACTTTTAACTTTTAACTTTTAACTTTTAACTTTTAACTTTTAACTTTTAACTTTTAACTTTTAACTTTTAACTTTTAACTTTTAACTTTTAACTTTCAACTTTTAACTTTTAACTTTTAACTTTTAACTTTTAACTTTTAACTTTTAACTTTTAACTTTTAACTTTTAACTTTTAACTTTTAACTTTTAACTTTTAACTTTTAACTTTTAACTTTTAACTTTTAACAATATTTTGGGCTTTTTTCAGTGTGCTCGGTTTACTTCGTAACAATTTTCCTGTGTGGGCAGATATTAGTTTTATTATTTTAATGTAAGATACCCAAGATTTAAAGCAAAAGCTTTACTCTCTGTACCACTTAAATAGTCAGTTCATACCATTTTAAAGTAAGACTATTATTATGCCTTTCTATGGATTTAGAAGAAAAGCAAGGTCCTTACTCTTATTTGTAAATTTATGAATAACAAACTGCAAGGTTTATTAAAGACTTTCTGTCAAATAACCTCTTTATATTTTTATATTTAAAACGGTTTAAAACGTAAAAGAAATTTAGTTTATGATTACAACATATGTACACTCAATCAATGTCATCTTTGTACAATGAGATGATAATATTATCAATATAAAAAATTTCTTTCATATATCATCCCATTGTAAAATTTATTACAATCTTTGAATTTTCTGTCAACTCAACATTAGCCTTGATTATTCATATTTGCAAAAGCAACAAAGAAAATTTTATTTTTTAATAATAGCTACATTCATAATATTAAATTTCAATAATAAATAAGTAAATATGATTTTTTTGTAACTGAATAATCGTATTTCATTATGGAAAGAAAATCATCAACAATAATCATAAAAATGAAAAAAATTAGATAATGACAGTAATATTTTATTATTTAATGATACAATTTTATTATTCTAGGTTTTAAAAAAATATTAATGATCTTTGAAACTTTTCAACATTTCCTAAGATTTATAGAAATACTTACATTTTCAATTTGAGTGTGTATACAGCAAAGCCCTGTTTAATGCTTTTTAATACAACTGCCATTTAGCCTATAAGAAGCCTACAACTGCCATTTAGCCTATAAATCGAGAAAAACTTTACAAAATCGAGAATAACTTTACAAAATTGAGAAAAATATAAACCAAAATTTGATGATGGCGCAGTTCGAGGTATACCTTCAAAGAAACATTAAACATTATACAGAATTTATACCGCACGAAATAGGTAATTTGTATCTCTTCATTAATGTACCGAATTGGGCCAATTGTTGTGCTATATATGGGTAATAATTTACATAACAATATACCTTTTCTGTTTTATTCTTAACTACATATTGAAATATCTTGAAAAAAACAAAATTCTTTAAGTTCGAAACTTAGAAAATTTAAGAAAACTTTAAAATTATAATTTACTTAGCCACTTTAACTATAGTATTGGCGAGTTCTAACCTTGATGGATGCTAACACACCAAAATGTGTTAGACCTCTTCATTATGCCATTTTAACTAAGATTAGTTTTAAACTACAAACAAAACATCGAGTGAAAGTACTAATCAGGACCTTCATTTAGTTCACTTTTATACAAAGATTCCAATAATATTTGGAAAATCGAATTCTCTGGATGTATTTCCCCGGAAAACTTGAACTGAATTTTTTTCGAGCGAAAGCTTTTTCAAACATAATAAACTAGAGACTGATTTAATACTAATTTTCTAATGATTTTTGGAAAATCGTATTTTCCAGCGATTTTCTTTGAAATTTGTAAAAAAAAATTCCTAATAAATTTATCAAAATTTTCTATTTGTTAAAGATAGTCGTGTGTTCGCCATTGGCCATACCTAAATTTTTTTTTGCATTTGCGCATTCTATCTACCTGTTCAGCAAATTAAAATACGGATTTCCAATGAAAATCTAAGCAGGAAACAAAATAGGATACAATTTTATGAGATTTGCCGCAAAAATATTCACACACTGTTGTGAATGAGCTACTACGCTCAAAATAGTGTGTTTATGATGAAGTGGATATGACTTGGGACAGTTCGAAATTTTTGTTACTGAATAAATAAATAAATTAGAACATAAAAATCATTTATTTTGTAAAAAAAATGTTTATGAGATCAAGCGCACTTAGATATTAAAACTCTTAAATAATATAAAATCTTATCACATAAACAAACACGTGTTGATATATTAACATCGAGGTTATAATATATAATATATAGTTTAGCCAACTATGAATGAATAGTGATTTCAGCCGTGTTTTTCATGAGAACTGCACTAGAACTCGATGAACTTTAAATTCCTTTTATTCTATGTAAACCGAAAAAATATAAATTTATAAAGCGCGAACATGTAGTGTATTCGACATAAATCCAGATTTTAAGTTTAAAAATTTCCCCCTTCAGTTATTTCAGCCATATTTTCTTATTTCTTGTTGACGTCATTACGGCATTACCCGCAACTACACTCGATAAATTCATGGGTTTATCAAGTGTAATTAAAAAGTAAGCTATAACTGTAAATATTTATTGCAGTAACAGCTTAAAATGTGTATTTATGTTAGACGTTCTACACATTAGCACTTTATGAATTTATTGTTTTTTCGGTTTACATAGAATGAAAGGAATTTAAAATTTATCGAGTTCTAATGCAGTTCTCATGGAAAACACGAGTAATATAAAATTTACTAACCGTTTGCTCCGCTTGCTCTGAGGTCCGGAACGTGCTTCGTTGACGATTGTTGCGGCATTCTGACATGCAGGATTAATATTGTTTCAGTGTAATTTGTCGCAATAAAATATGCTGTAGTATCAATTAAAATCACGTACGTGGCTAGTATATTCATATATTCTAATCAACTTTTCAACCGCTTCACAACTAAATCACTAGAATTGAAATTATTTAAAACACTAACTTGTGGTGACTTTTCATGCACCGCATAAGTAAAATAATATTTGTTTCCATTGGACTGCATTATCATTATTTGGAGTTATTAAGAGCAACAACAACAAACCCGTTTCCAAATTTTGTACAATTTGCGGTAAGCAAAAAATTTCGATCAGTCTAAGTACATCAGTCTCGTGAACAACAATTAAACAAATAGTGATATTTAAAAAAACTAAATAAATTAATCAGTACGGTTATTATTCGAGAAATCGGTACGGTTGTATCGTTTTTTACATAAAATAAAGTTATTCAAGAAATTAATATGTGATCTAGTAATAATAATATTTAAATAAAAACTTTGTTGACATTGTGTTAAATATTGCGTTTTGTTGTTAATAATGCCGAATACTCCGACTAAGGCAGAAGATGAAAGAGGGAATGTTGAAAATATAGTGGTTCCGAATTCGCAAGGGGACTCAGTTAATTCCTCTGGTTTAAGAATACCTTCCTTTTGGCCGCTAAATTCCAACGTATGGTTTGCGCAAATCGAGTCGCAGTTCGAAGCCTGCTCTGTTAAATCCGACACCGCAAGATACCATCTTGTAGTCTCAGCATTGCCCCAAGCCATTTGCGAGACTATTTCAAAATTTCTTATCAATCATTCGGCAAACGATAAATATAAGAGGCTGAAGTCGATTTTGACAAAGCGGCACACCTAATCCGAACAAACCCGCCTCAAAAAGTTGTTCGATGGGCATGATTTTGGCGACCGAAAGCCATGTGCGGTGTACTGATTTATGGTTAAGCGGGGAAGGGAGGGGGTACATCTATTGATAAAAAGTTTATATTAATGTTTTGGTTTCACAAGTTACCTGAATCGGTCTATTGGTAAAAAAAAATCGATGAACTTTCGCCAATAGCAGACAGGATTTATGAAGCAACAACCGCAGCTCGCGTATCCGTAACAGTGGACAGACCATCAACTAGCCAGCCAGCACAACTAACAAATGTTACAACCAACTTGGAATCGCGACTTGCCCGAGTAGAGAGCATGCTGTTCCACCTAGTTATGCGTGAACGAAGCCCCTCAAACCCGACATTCCGGAACAATTCAAATTTTTTCACGGAGACGCCGAAGTACTAGCAGACGTCGTTTCATCGATGATACGGGCAACTGCTATCATCACCATAAGTTTGGCAAGGAAGCGAGAAGGTGTTATCTTAATTGTGTTCAACACCGCGGAAATACCATGTCTACTACCGATTCGAACTCAAAGAATAGATTATCCGGTCGTGCATGCGGCGAATGATTAGAGACTTTAAAACCGCCGCCTATTCATTAGAGATAATACCAATAAAATAACCTTTCTCTTAGGCACTGGTGCGGATGTCTTAGTATTGCCATTTAATAATTTCAAAAGAAATTCATTTAGTTCTGACCCTGAGTTAGTATTGTCAGCTGCTAATGGTTTAATAATTCAAACTTATGGCACTAAATTATAGAACATCGATATCGGTATTAAGCGACAACTTCCACACATTTTCATTTTAGCGTCAGTTGACAGGCCAATTATTGGTGCTAATTTCTTAACTAAATACGTTCTCCTCGTCGATTTAAAAAGGGGACGATACCTTGACTCAATGACGAATATAGCTATTCAAGCAATGACAACTCAGGTCAAAACACATTCGTGATTACGGTTCTTTGCTTGAGATGTTTCCATCTCTTTTAGCTCCTCCAAATTATAAACGTCCAGTTAAACACGATGTGCTACATCATATTTTTACACAGGATAGACATTCTCTTGTAAAACCATGTCGTTTGGATCCAGTCAAGCACAAGACTGCCCTTAAAATTTTAGCGTATAATCCAATTAGGGATATGCAGACCTTATTCTTCTGAGGTTTCTTCTCTACTTCACACAGTTCCGATTGGAGTCCATATAGAGACTATCGTCGATCGATATCCGATTCCACATATCAAGAATTTCTCGATGTATCTTCACGGATGCACCGTATTTTCTAAAATTGACCTTGTAAGAGCGTATCATTTAATCCCCGTTGCACCTGAAGACGTGCTTAAGACGGCAATTACTACCTTATTTGGTTTGTTCGAGTTTACTCGAATACCTTTCGGACTTCGGAACGCTGCACAAACATTCCAACGCTTCATAAATGAAGTGGTCAAATGTCATGATTTGCATTGTAATTATTTGGAGTAATTAAGAGCAACAACAAGAAAACCGTTTCCAAATTTTATACAATTTGCGGTAAGCAAAAAATTTCAATCATTCTAAGTACGTCAGTCTCGTGAAGAACAATTCAACAAATAGTGGTAATTAAAAAAACTAAATAAATTAATCGGTATGGTTATTATTCGAGAAATCGGTAATGTTGTATCGTTGTGTACATAAAATAAAGTTATTCAAGAAATTAATATGTGATCTAGTAATAATAATATTTAAATAAAAACTTTGAAATAAAATGCACTAGTCGGAATAAAATTGTTAAAAAAATAAATTGTAAACCTAATTATAAAATAAAATTGTTAATAAAAGGATCATAAATTAAAAAGCAAAAGTGTACGGAATTAGATCTTTGAATAACACTATGCAAGTTAAAACATTTTGCATCTCTAAAAAAGAGAACATTAAGTGCAAAAATAATAAATGTTGGTTTTACGGTAGTGGAAATTGCTCACTAATTCTATTACCACACATAAGCTGCGTTTTTTTATTCGCTCCGGATAGCTGCTATCAAGCGCCGTCATTTTTTTTACGCCTAAATTTAAATTTGACGCGCTATTTATTGGTAAACTAAACTTATTTAATATCAAACTATCATTTTTAATTCAATTGTTTACCAAAAACTTCATATAAAATATATTTGGCTCTACCTATTTATACCGAGCGCTATCGGGAGCCATTTTTTATATGACGGCTCTCGATAGCAGCTATCCGGAGCGAATAAAAAAACGCGCTTATAGTAAGCACAACAAACTATACCAAGAAAACGATTTTATATATTTCCTAAATAAAAATGTGACATTCACGTTCATTGCTCGAAAATAAGGAAAAATGCAAAAGTCAATTGTAGCAAATTACGATACAAATACAAGTCACAGTATTTTTATTTTTTATTTCATCAAAATCGGATAAGAAATGGTCAAAATTCTTCCTAATTTATCATATTCCAGAACTTAATCTAAAAATCATCCCATTTCCATCGTGCATGTCGAATTTCATCAAAATCGATTAAAAAATGGCCAAGTCCTAATTGGCCATATTCCAGAACCATGTCTAAAAACCATTTTAGAACCACATTTCTATTGTGTGAATTTCATCAAAATCGGATAAGAAATGGTAATTTGCCATATTGCAGAACTTTATATACAAATCATTTTTGAATCCCATTTCCATCGTGCATGTCGAATTTCAACAAAATCGGACAAGAAATGGCCAAGTTCATTCGTAATTGGCCATGTTCCAAAACCTTATCTACAAATAATTTTAAAATCGTGTTTCCAAAATCGGATAACAAATCACCAAGTTCCTTCCTAATTTACTAAATTTTAGAGCTTTGTCTAAAATTCATCCCATTTCCATCGTGCTTACTGAATTTCATCAAAATCGGATAGGAAATGGCCAAATTCCTTCCTAAATGGTAATATTACAGAACTTTATCTAAAAACCATTTTAGAACCCCATTTCTATCGTGCATGCTGAATTTCATCAAAATCTGATAAGAAATGGCCAAGTTCCTTTGTAATTAGCCATATTCCAAAACCTTATCTGCAAATCATTTTAGAATCCCATTTTCAATATCAGATAAGAAATGGCCAAGTTCCTTCCAAATCATATTTCAGAACTATTTCTACAAATCATTTGAGAATCCAATTTCCATCGTGCATGTCGAATTTCACCAAAATCGGACAAGAAATGGCCAAGTTCATTCCTAATTGGCCATATTTCAAAACCTTATCTACAAATAACTTTAAAATCCCATTTCAAAAGTCGGATCAGAAATGGCCAAGTTCCTTCCTAATTTACCATATTCCAGAACTTTATCTAAAAATCATTTTAGAATCCCATTTCTATTATGCATGCCAAATTTTATCAAAATCGAATAATAAATGGCCAAGTTCCTTCCCAATTTACTTTATTCCAGAGTTCTATCTAAAATTCATCCCATTTCCATCGTGCATGTCGAATTTCATCAAAATCGGACAAGAAATGGCCAAGTTCCGTCCTAAATAGCCATATTCCAGAACTTTATCTAAAACCCATTTTAGAATCCTATTTCTATCGTACATGCTGAATTTCAGATTTCAAAACTTTTTCTAAAAATTATTTTCGAATCCCATTTCCATCGTGCATGCTGAATTTCACCAAAAGCGAATTAAAAATGGCCAAGTTCTTTCCTAATTTACAATATTTCAGAACTTTATCTAAAAATCATCCCATTTCCATCGTGCATGTCGAATTTCATCAAAATCGGGTAAGAAATGGCCAACATCTTTCCTAATTGGCCATATTCCAGAACTTTATCTAAAAACCATTTTAGAATTTCATTTCCATCGTGCATGTCTAATTTCATCAAAATCGGACGGGAAATGGCCAAGTTCCTTCCTAAATGACCATATTCCAGATCTTTTTCTAAAGATCATTTAAGAATCTCACTTCTATCGTGCATGCTAAATTTTGTCCAAATCGGTTAAAATACATAGAAATAAAGTTTTGCTCGATACGTTGTCCATTCATTTCTCGCACTTAAGGCTTGTCTCTTATTTCCCCTTTCGTGTAACTGTTTCCCTTTAATTTTTTTTTTTTCGATGTTGCCAATGGCTTTATTCTTGAATCTTTCTACATAAGAAACTAACAAGAAGTAATCAAATCTTAAGCTAAAATTATTACATATTTTAAGTCTTACCCAATGTTAATACTTATTTTTAGGGCTCACAATTTAATTAATTTAGACTATACTTATATGTATATATCGAATATTAAATTTACAGGTTCACAGGTTCATCATTTCGAGTGGATCTGTTCTTCTCAGACGTCTAAATCGCGGCTGTTTTAGTATCTCCCTGGCCAATTCGTTGGGATGTGCTTCTAGTTTTGAGTAATATTTCGAAATGTATTCTTTAATTGTTTCTTTAACGGTTTTAATCGCAAGGTCGTGATGTATATTACTATTTCGAATGTACCAAGGAGCATTGGTAATACTGCGAAGTATTTTCGTTTGGGTTCGTTGCAGGAGTTCTCTGTTTGAAGCGCTGGTGGATCCCCATAACTGAATACCATATGTCCATATGGGTTTGATTATCGCTTTGTAAAGTTAAACTTTATTGGCTAATGACAACTGAGATTTTCTTCCCATCAGCCAATACATTTTTATTTGGTTGCGCTTAGTTTCAATATGATTTTTCCACGTTAACGTTCTATCCAGATGCAAACCTAAGTATTTTACCTTCGTTTGTTGAGGAATATTTTGATCGTTTAATTTCACTGGGGGGCAGGTGCGTTTCTTTAGCGTAAATGTTACGTGAGTTGATTTGTTTTCGTTCACTTTTATTCGCCATGCCTTAAGCCAGTCCGCGACCTTGTTAAAATGATTCTGTAATTGAGACACCAGGATGGCCTTGTCATCGGCAAATGTTGATATTATTACTTTGTTGGTAACAGGTATATCAGCTGTGTACAACAAGTATAAAATTGGTCCTAAAAAGCTACCTTGCGGGACACCTGCATAAATATCATTTAAGCAAGTAGTTGCGCTGTTTTGTTTGACCATGTATTGCCTTTGAAGAAGATAGTTTTCCAAAACTGAGTGAAATTTCTTCGGTAGAAGCTCTTTAATTTTGTAAATTAGTCCATCGTGCCAAACTTTATCAAAAGCATGAGCGATATCCAAAAAGGCAGCAGCACAATATTTCTTTTCCTCGAAGGTGATTTTGATTGCATTTACAATTCTGTGTACTTGCTCTGTAGTACCATGTTGGTTTCGGAATCCAAATTGATGGTCTGGAATAATGCGCCGTTCATCTAATATTGGTTTCAATTTCGTCAGTAACATTTTTTCAAATATCTTTGAGATTGTGGGCAGCATGCTTATTGGACGATATTGCGATCAAAGATTACTTCCATTTTTAATGAATATAACAGGTTCGCATGATCGCGTTGAATACAAATGTTATTAGTTGTATGCATTTATCCGGCAATTCACTTATCATTTTTCCAGTAATAAGATCATGTCCTGGTGCCTTTTTCGGGCTTATGAAAGTTTTAATTGTATTCGAAACTTTCTTCTAATTATACTTTATAGGTTAGTAGGATAAACCATCATCCACTTGCTGGGGTGGCACGAAATACTTATCTTCTTCGTGTGGGACGAATACTATTGTTAGATGAGCAGCAAAACCTTTGGCTTTATCTTCATCACTTCTCGCCCAGTTTCCAGTTGGTAGTCTAATCGGTGGATTCGAATTTGTTGGCCTTTTTTAAGTTTTTTGTGGCCTTCCACAAGGAATAATCTGTCCTCTCGGTTGCCGAGAGATCACTTAAATAGTTCTTTATGCGCTGGATTCCTTCTTCCCGCAAAGCAAATCTTTGTGCCTTAATAGCTCGATTCAATTTCCATTTCAATAACGGTGATTTTGTTTGCTGCCATTGACGACGAATTTTTCGCTTTTCGTGGATTAGTTCCTGTATATTACGTGACAGTTTTTTAACTTTTTCAGAACTGCTTATGCCGGGTATAGCCCTTTCAGCGGATAATGTCATGACATCTTTTAGATTTTCTGCCGCCGCATCAATATCAGCTGGTGTGATCAGGGGAATATTAAGTAGACAATTTTGTTCGACTAGCCTCCTATATTGATCCCAATTAGTTTGCTTGTTTGTAAGACGGTTCGGCATTTCGTCCCTTAATTCATGGGTACTCACTGTTACTATTACAGGCGAGTGATCAGAAGACAGATCATAGCAATCGGTGGCCTTAGCATATGTACGTGGAATACCTTTAGTTACACAAAAGTCAATTAGATTAGGTGTGAATCCTCTTAAGTGAAATCAAAAATTACAAAAAGTCGGCGGATTACGATACAAACTCAAGACGCAATATGTGTGCATTTTACCATACATCATAGAGTTTTACTGGTTTTTTATATTAAAATTATTTAAGCAGGCAGTAAATTTACTAAATGCTACTTTGATTTTCATTACACTTTTCATGTCAAAAATTTAAAACAGATACATCGCTAAAAAGTTTCACTTTAAAAACAATTCAGTATCATCTCATGCATACGAAAGGAAGGCTGTACATATTTTTATTTCCGGTAATTTTCTGCAAAATTTAAAACTAATAAAATTGTTAATAATAAGTAAAACTGAAAAATAAGTTACAAAAATATATTTAAACCATAATTTTATTAATAATTTTAAATTGTAAGAAACCACAGGACAATCATATATCTTCCCTTTCCTGCCCTTGGATTTACACTAAGTTAAAGTCACTAATTTTCTTTTTACATTTTTTACATATTTTATTCTCTTCGTTTTCATGTTTTATTCTCTATCATTTTTCTAACATTAGCCACCATTATTACATTCTAACGACCGTCCTTTTCTAAAAAAATTTTCAATAAAAAACAAAAAGCAATATAAATAATTGGTTTCTAATTTTCTTTTCTGAGCTTATTTCTCTTATTCGTATCACGTTACATCTTTTATTCGTGTCATTTTATCTCTCTTATTTGCATCAAGTTGTCGACACCAATACAATTTACCAATACTATTGCCTTCCGGTAATTCTCATAATAATCCTCATTTTGCGACCAAAATCGCTGTCCTTATAAATATTTCCACTGTTCCAATTTTTTCCACTGTATCTTTACGTAATTACTTATTACTCAACGACTATTTAACTATCTAATTGTAAACATTTCTTTTATCACTCTTATTTATATTATTCAAGTATATACCTATACAGTTGTATATAACTGCGGTTCGACAATACACATAAGTGATTTTTTTTTTGTTTATTTCTAAAGAAAAACTAATAAAATAACTGACCGACCCCAATTATTTTTGTGTTGAATACTTAATTTAATTTTTTTTTGTATTTCGCGATTTTATTTTTTTATGTAACATAAGCAATTTTTTATGATATTTTTATTTTTCAAATAATACACAAAACATAATCAAAAAGTTATTATTTTTCTGTTTTATTAGGTACAGTATAATAGTAAGTTGTTTATTTATAACAAAAAAAAAAAAATGTAATAAAAATAAAATTAGAAATGAAAACATATAATCCACAATATATATAATGTGAGCTGTAAGATTAAATTTCGTTTGTAATTTAATTTAATTTTAATTTTTGATTTAATTTTGTTATTTTCAATTTTTTTTTTTACTGCTGAATATTTTTCCGGTTTGTTTGCTTGCTTAATTTGTTTTTTAATTTTGTTCCACTTGGTCTTAAATTATATAATTTGCAATTTAAACTATATTTAAAGTAATAAAAATGATGTTACATGAATTTTAATTTGATTTTAATTGTGTTTGGCGGACTTAAAAAAAAATAAGATACAAATACGTAAAATCATACATAGGGTGGTTCAAACTATATCCTATACCTACATACATATGTAGCACGGTGTATAATAATAAAAGATTAGCTGCACCATAAAAAATGTCGCCATTTGAAGGCAATAAAATGCTTCCCCAAAAAATGTTGAATTGCATTTTGTATTTTTTCACTACAAAAACCGTTTTTTCCTGAATTTGGGATTCTTAGAGTGCAAAAAGGTTAAACACATAAATATTTTGTGCTTTTCAGCATTTTTTGTTAAGGTGTTTGTGGATTATTTTGAAATGGATTTGTTATATTCTTCTCCGTCCATTGTAGAAGTTTCTTGAAATGTAATTGTGGATTGTTTTATTTACTACTCTTCTATTGAAAGATATTTTCTATTCTTTTCTTTGCCCAATCCAGTTTCTGAAATTTGTAAATCTTACATCTTATTTTGATGTAAGACAAACATCAAACATATATTTCATATAATTACTACCTCTACCATGTGCGATGTAGCGCATGCAAAATTACCGTTCAACGAGGCACTTTCGATGCAACTTAAGACTTATTTTGATGTATGGCACCTGGGCATTCAAATTATATTTGATTCCAAGTACCTCGATACTTTTGCAAAACTTGTAACGAAAATACAAGCAAAAGAATATTTTTTTGGTGCTAAAATGTCAGACATAAGTAACACGGTTTACATTAGTTGTCAAAAAAATAAATAATGTATGTTTACTGGGCATAATTTTAGTGCGGTTTTCAACTGTCGTATGTAAATTAGTTTACAGAGTTTAGTTTAGTAGATTTAAGTTGTATCATGCCTTTAAAAGTGTCAGTACTTAAGAAATAGAATTTTACGAAATATGTGATTACTAGGATGCGTATGATTTAAATCGTTATTACCGGCATTTAGTATAGCGCAGCTATGCAAAATTTTTTCATTGTTGTAACAACGGTACTGTATCATTTTGTGCCTCATTGCATAAATAGAAAATTAAAATTTTAGATCTTAGCGACCTGGAGGTGGGATATATTTTATAAGAAAATAAGCCTCAGTCAGCGGATAATATTATGAATTAGAGCTATAATAAATCCAGTATTTTAAATATAACTTTGGGCGTAGTTGATACCTGACTACTCCCAAAGCAGCCATACAGGTTTTTATCGCTATTTCACTTTAAAGGAATTTATTTTGTAGCTTCAATATTAAATCTACCAAACAAAAAGATCAACTTTTTTTCCAGACACATTTAATAATTTGTGCAAAATGTGCAGTTTTACTGAATTCCCTTTTGCAAACCCTCCAACCTGTTTTTCTCGTTCTAGTAGATCCCGTCGGGTAGATAGAATAGGTATTCGGTTTAGTTTTTGTGATAGAATTAGATTACCAACAACTTAATTATTTTGAATGTTGCATAAATTAATCGAGGTCAATAATTTATGGTATACCGTAAATTAACCGCTAAAATTTGATTAGTGTTTTGCACCAGTGTGAAGTTGCTGGCCTCCATCGGCCGCGTCTTCAGGTGGCGAATAGAGGTAAATCCTAACCGACTTGTCGGCGGGTAGATGGGAAATAAAATACCATTTGGGGACCAAAACTAACTAAGGGTGGTTCCCTGAATATAGTAACCAATATGGCGGACCCGGAAGAAGTAAACGTTACAGCGCAGGGAATCGACTTTGAGGGGTGAAAACCCCATTGGGAAGAAGTTCCCTAGTGCCAAGATCACGAACATCCTCAACTAGAACTGTTGAGATAAAAAATGAAGAACTACGTGGACAACTGTGCAAGATTAAAAAAATTACTTCGGAGTTAACTAACGAAGTTAAATCTCTTAAGTTAGAAAATGAAAAACTGAAAAATTATTTACAAGCAAAGTAAGATTGCCGTAAAAAAAATGCTTTGCACGCTAAGAAACCAGAGGAACAGCATGCTACAGAGTTTTACACAGACGGAGAAGAATTAGTAGAAGAAACTGACTGGATCCAAAAAAAGAACAGGAAGAAAAGACCAGCAAAATAAAGCAAGGCAGAATCTTCTCCAGAAACTCTAGCTACAAACCAAAAAAAAGTGTAATAAATAAAAATTAGCAAAATATACCTGAACAGGAAAATCAAACTTCCAAAATTAAGGAAAAGGCACCACAACCAATCAACATTATTGGCGTAATTGAATATGCTACTTTCCAATCATTAATGAAATCGCTGACTATAAGACTATAAACGATTACATACAGATATTGAAACTTATAGAGCCTTGGCTGCAAAGCTGACAGATGAAGGCAAAGAATGGTACACATATCATGACAAAAATGACTGTCCGGTCAAAGTAATGGCCAGTGGTCTTCACCCAACCTGTACAAAGCAGGATATAATCAAAGACCTTAAACTTTAAAAAATCAAAATAAATGATGCGGTTAATATCCTAAAAAAAGAAAAATCCGTAACTGATTAAGGGAACAAAATTAATAAAAGGGGGGCTTACATTATTTATGCTTACTTTTAATAGCAAAAAAAAAAGCGGAAAATATTTTCAATATTAAGGCAGTCCTTAATATGAGAGTTACTAAGTTATAATAGAAGTGCAAAGAAAATCCACTTGCTTTATACCACACGCACCGGTGAACGGAACGAATATAAGATAACTTTGACGGAATATAATCTCGAATTAAGAACAACCAAAAGGGCAACCTTAAGAAATTTCTATGAGGGAATCAATGAATTGCCCTCTGCAGCTCGTCTCCAAAAAGTCCTTTCCAGGGATCATTTAAATGGCCTAGGACATCTCCAGAAGCAAGATCGGAGGTTCACCGGAAACTGGAAGGAAACCTTAGAGGTACTGTTAGAAACCCACTTTCCGGATTCAGTAGTGGTAGGAGCCCAAGAGGACCCATATGATCCCTCAAGTGAGGCTTATGCGTCTCACAGTAGGATCTGGAGTCTCTCTGAGAAAATGTTCACATCCAGCAAGGTGCGATGGGCTATTGGGTCTTTCAAACCTTTCAAATCCGCTGGAGGGGATGGTATCTTTCCAGCTTTACTTCAAAAAGGTATTGAGGAAATACTCCCCAGCTTGATTCAGATGTTTGGGGTAAGTTATGCTTTTAACTATATTCTGAAACTGTGGAGGAAGGTTAATGCGGTGTTTATACTAAAGGGAGGGGCAGGGCATATCGGCTAATTAGCCTTACATCGTTTCTATTGAAGACGATGGAAAAAATCCTGGACTATCAAATAAGAAGTGAGGTCGAAATCCGCCGCATCGGGGTCAGTTTACCTCTCAAACTGGTAAATCCACTGAGTTGGCCCTTAGCGGTCTAGTCACGAGGATTGAAAAAGCGGTGACATACAAAAAAATTGCCCTTTTTGCTTTTCCGGACATGCGGGAGGTGTTTGATAATACCTCCTATGGATCGATAGAGAAGGCAGCAATGGAAAAAAGGGTTCCGCTTTCTACAATCAGGTGGATCCGTTCCATACTGGAACATTATGAGATTACTGCCAGACTAGGTGGCGAGTTAGTAACCATCAGGGCCGTAAAGGGCTGTCCCCAAGTAGGCGTACTATCTCCTCTTTTGTGGTCATTGGTTATTGACAGACTACTGGTCCTTCTGAGTAGCCATGGGTTTGATGTTCAGGGCTATGCGGATGATGTGGCTATCATAATAAGAGGCAAGTTTGATGAGGTCATTTCTGATCGCGTGCAAAATGCACTCAATATAATATGGCAGTGGTGTTACCAGGAAGGCCTCAGTGTCAATCCAATCAAAACTGTCATTGTTCCTTTTACGAGGAGGAAAAAGTTTATGCTTACAGCTCCCTCGTTAAACGGTACTACTGTTCCTTTTCCAGCGAGGTTAAATATTTAGGGGTTATCCTAGATCGAAAACTGAACTGGAACCAACATTTGTTAAATGTTCAAGATTTTCCAAGGTTTTCTTGGCCTTTAAAAGACTCTATATGAGTAGTTAGGGATTACAACCAAAAATGATATACTGGTAATTTCTTACAATAATTAGGCCTATGGTCAGCTACGCATCGGCTGTATGGTAGCCTAAAACTGAGCAGAAGGCAACAAAAACTTTATTGAATAAGGTGCAGCGTATAGCCTGCATCGGTGTTACTGGTTCAATGAAAACATGTCGAACCGCTGCGATGGAGTCACTTTTAGGACTGACACTGTTACACCTGCATGTTAAAAAGGATGCTGCATTTTTGGCCCTGAAAATGCAGGCGGAAGGAAATATCAAACCAGGCAATATGGTGGATCATCTGGAAATCCTTAAGGAATTTCAGAACAGACCCTACCATAGGAATGCCTTCCGACTGTATGCCAGCTAAACTGGACTATTAGGTTACCTGACCGGAATCTGTGGAGTGCAGGTGGACCATTCTTTGAACGAGGGTCCATGGTATGGTTTACAGATGGATCAAAAACTTATAATGGGGCGGGGATAGGAATGCACGGGAGTGGCACTACCCTCTCGATGTCGTTAGGTATCAATGCTATCGTTTTTAAAGCAGTCGTACATACATGCTAAAAACTTTGCGCAAGGATAGGCAAAGCAAAAGGCCTGAACGATGCAAAGATTTATATTGTATCAGACAGCCAATTGGCATTAAGTGCTCTTAGGTGTTGTACCGTTGAGTCAAGGCTAGTATGGGATTGTCTGAAGATTATTAAACATCTCAAATAAGGTAACACTTATGTGGGTGCCAGGTCATACTGGAATCGAAGGAAACGAGGCAGCTGATGGCCTCGCCCGTGAGGGTTCTGCTTCTCCATTTATTGGACCAGAACCCTATTGCGGCACAACTAAGGAACACCTTAGAGCAGCGGGAAAACGCTAGGAAGATGTTTAAAAGTTCTCCTTCTGGCGCAGAATTTCAGGTTTGCGACATTCGAAGAAATTTATATCACCTTCGTTGTCAGGGTCAAGGAGTCTCTTGAACTTAGGAAATCTATGTTGAGGCTGCTTAGTGGCTTCCTCACGGGTCATGTCTCCTTAAGGTATCACCTTAAGAAGATGGGCTTAAGTACGACAGATAGATGCCGCTTCTGCGATCTGGACGCAGAATCAGCGGAACATGTTTTGTGCCAATGCCCAGCCATTTTTCAGCTAAAACTTCAACATCTAGGAGGGAGAACAATGAGCCAAGATAGTATGTATCTTGTACCGGCCGGTAGCATTATCAGATTCATTAAGAGCCTAAATATTGACTAGACGGATAATTAAGTGGGCTTATCGTCCACATGGCCCTTTAATCAATAATAATAATAATAATACCTCGGCATAAGAAATGCCAAGAATATAATCACACGCAGAAATTTGCAAACGAGAGCCTAAATGTGTGAAATGTTCAGGGAAACATATCGTTCAAGATTGTAATTTGACAAAAAATACACCTCCAATATGCGTAAACTATAATGTAGAGCATCCCGCTAACTATAAAGTATGTGAAGTCGCCAGGGGATGGCAAAACCTGAAAAACAAAAAACGCCAGGGCTTGCTAGACCGTGGAGTGCCCAGTAGTAGGACAATGTCCAAAATCCCAATTGTAAAACTGCCACAAACAAGTGCAATTCTAGGCCGAAAAACATACTCACAAATTATACTACAGCGGGAAACAGTAACTAACAAGAAAGATGGCCAAAGCGTAATGCTTGAATTTTTTTAAAGAATATGGAAGCCTGAAACTTAAGACTTTTAAAAACAAGAAAGAAGCCTGTACGCTATAAATAAGCGGTGAAATAAGCAAGAAACAGTGAACGAAATCACTTCCATGATGTACTAGTCAATGAAGATGAATAATACATTCAGAATTGCAAATTGGAATGCAAATGGGCTGCTGCAACAAATTCCAGAGCTAGAAATTTGTATAACTTTAGAAAATATAGTTATACGAGATGCCTAATTCCAGAATATCATATGACAAGAGATTCATTCGTTAGAACTCGAGGATACCAGTTCTTCCATGCCATCCACCCATAGCAGGAAAAGTGAGACGATGTTAGCTTTGAGTTTCTTACTGGAAGTTAACCAACTTATTGGCCAGCGGATACAAATAAGATTCCAGATTTGATAGATTTCTTTGTGACGAAAGAAATATCTGAAAACTACATACTGCTCGAAAACAGTGAAGGAATTATCAAAAAAAAAAGAAGTTGCCTAGGTTAACAAATAATAAAACAAACTGGGATCTCTTCCGGAACCTAGTCGAACACAAAACTGAATTACAATTACCAATTAAAACTCGGGCACAACAGTATACTACAATCAGCGTAGCAGAGTACTACTCCTTCTCATAAACAAAGGAAAAATCATATCAACTATCCAGTAGAAGTGAGAGATCTCGCAAAACGGAAAGCGCAAAAAATCTGGCAGAGGAACCGAGCTCCACAAAGCAAAGCACAACTAAATTATTAAGGCAACAAATTGAAAATGCTTAACAAAGAAATCAAGAAAAAATCTGTTAGTGAATACCTAGATGATTTTCTGGCCCTTTGGAAAGCAACTAAAGGTATTAAAAGGCCTTAAGTATAAATAGCTCCTATCAAAAATGACGCTGGAACTTGGGCTAGAAGTGTCAAAGAAAAAGCGGCATTGTTTTTTTGAAGCCTACCTTGAAGACACCTATCAAACTCTTACAAGGCAAACAGCTGAAGAAAATATAATTCTTGTAAATAAAGTGGATAAGCAAAACATAAAACCTGTAAACCTACAAGAGCTAAAAGATGAAATTAACAACAACTTAACCTCAAAAAAATCGCCTGGTTATGACAGGGCTACCAGAGAAAGGATTTCGCAAATTATTGCAAGTAATCAACACTGCGTTCAGACTAAAATACGTTCCATACCAATGGAAGGTTGCTGAAGTGATAATAATTCTAAAACCTAACAAGCCGTCAAACTAGAAAACATCGTACCGATTTCCCTACTTCCTACAATTTCAAAATTATTTGATAGATCAGATAGATGCACAGAATCACAGCTTTAATTGAAAATGCTCTGGAAAATCTTGGCAAAATACTTAGGAATGAGTCTTGATGCTAAATTCAAGTAGAAGGAGCATTCAAACTTTTCAAAATAAAGTATTGCATAGTATGGTCAACGCACCATGGTACAAAAGGAATGATGACCTTCATAGGGATCTAAAAATTGAAATCGTCTTAGCCAACATGAAAATGCGGATTTGCGTCACTGATCAACCCAAACCCACTAAGATGGCTTCGACGAACGAAGCCCTTACAACTAGGCAAGCTTATTTAATAAAGTAACAAACTTGGAGCTAGCCAATGGGTTATACTCATCACACAGTTAACTATGGTGGAACTGGATATTTCTTAACTGATTTTAGTGAAATAGGGCATGCGAGATAAAAATGAAATTATAAAATGATTTTTAGATGAAGCTCTGTAATATGACCAACTAGGATGAAACTTGGCTATTCCTTAACCGATTGTGATGCAACTCGACATCTGCGATGGAAATGGAATTCTAAAATGATTTTTTAATAAAGTTCTGGAATGTGAAATGCATGTCGAATTTCATCATAAGGAGTAGGTCTGGTTTTATCTTAGTTGACCATTCTCCCTGCTTTCAAAGTATTGATCGTTTAACTGCTTGTCTACTAGTGGTAAAGGACCTTATTTCGATGTAGCCCATACCATAGATTCGGTTGAGGTTTAATTTATGGCTACTCTTGACAATTTATCGTCCGCACAATGTAATTTGATGATTCGAGTCAGTCGCCAATTCATAGGCGATTCCAATTGATAATGACTCTGTTGGTGTCATCCACTTGCGATAATGTGGTAATTCGGCAAGGTATCCGTTAGTCCTCCTGGACTTAACCTGGTACTGGATTTGCTTTACGAGATGCCATATAACAGGACGAGTAGATGATGATTTCAGGTTGGTGATGTTGAAATGTTACTGTTTCATTTAAGATCTACAGTTGCGAATAAGCACCAATAAGCTTTAAATCTTTTTAGAACGTGAATGAAAACCTCATTCGTCAAATACGAAGCAACTTCTAAGTATATTGCCTTTGTTGAAAAACATCAGTTTTTAGTGAATGAGCGATCCAGACCGCTATAACATATCATATCTCGACTTCCGTGGCAAGTTGGAAGGTATGACTATTTTTCTAAGATCGACTAATAAAAGATCTTCCATTAAGTTCCAGTCGGGGAAGAAAACATTAAAAGACGGCTATTATTACAGTATACCAAACAGACTTTTTATGTTCGGATTTCTAACATTTTTACTTTGCAATATCGCGAACATTTCGACTTTGCAATAAGTTTGCCATAGCGTAGATTTTGTGTTCGCGTACGTAAATAATTTGTGCATCGCATCAACGATGCCCGGAATAGGGATCCAATTCCCTTATCCAAGCTATCTAAGCGTTTCCACTTACGACGATGATCAAACAACTAAAAAGTTTCTTGGCTTCATTCCGCCAACGCCATCAAAACGCAAGCCATATTAGTCGAAAGGATTTTGGCCAACAACAGAACAATCGAACGCTGCTTACATGTACGTACGAAAGAAGCTAAAAATCCACATGAAAAGTGCAAACTCGATTTGTTTAACGTTGCTTTACCAGCTCACCTATCGGAACTGGCGCAGTTCAACAAAAAATCGTCGACAACGCGCTACAACCGCTCGGTTTTTTTTTTTATAAAAAATTCTACAAGATGCAACTTCACTAAAGTACGTATGATCGCGAGCTCACAGGAACATATGTTTAACCTGTGTGGGGTTTGCTAGTTTCCCTATCAGGCGCCTCCCCAGGTGGTGGATAGGGGAAAGCTTGCCAGATATGGCAGGTACCGAAGAAATCAAATACTCGGGCCGGTCCAAAAATAAGCACACCCAAGCTAAGGTGGCACTAAATACGCCGATGGCTGCGTGGCTAAGAGGGTGCTTAGTCGTTAGTATGTCAACTCCGAATTTGGCGACATTCGGTTTAAACCCGTACCCTTTCCATGATAATGCAGAGCTCTGTCATGGGTGACCGTTACTTCTCGTGCTACTCGTGGGAATAAAAATGATAGGAAATAATAATAATAACCTAACGAAATTAGAAAACGAGACGAATGTGTCTCTAACAGCATCAAATCCCGATACCATGGATCCTGAGGGGGACCAACTATTGCAAAATAAAGGGAACAACTTTCCGAACAGCAAGAAAATGTTGAGATCACCAATTCTAAAGGTTGCAAATGTAAGTAGTTGTACATTACAACTAAAGACGGCTGCGACAGTCGCGACTGGGTTCTAAGTAACAATTAATAACCCTCAATATGAGGAAGTAATCAAAGCTCTAGCCGAGTCTAGACAAGACAATAAAGAATTAAATAAAGCAATTCAATGGATGCAGCACCATATACAACTTTTTGAAGAAGAAGTTAAAAACCTTAAACATAATCTAAAGATTCACTACCAAACTGGTCATGAAATTTCGGTTGAAGTAGAAGCCCTAAACCAGGAAAACAACAACAATGAAACGGAATGTGCTAACTTAATTGAGTACCAAACCGACGAGGAAGATTCAGAAAGAGAGACCAATTGGATAATGAAAGAGTCAAAAAGGGATCTAAAAAAGCAAAAAACACAGGAAGTAAATTCTTCCAGTATAAGAAAAGCTGAGTCGTCCCCAGAAATGAACACTATTGTTAACATATCGGGAGCAAAGGTAAACCAATTACCAACTATCAGCAAGACCAAGAAAGAAAAACCACCACCACCAATCAATATCACACATGTCGGTAAATTTAGCGTTATTCAAGCGCTAATGAAAGAAGTGACAGAAAAGGAGTATAAGCTTGTGTCGCTAAACAACAACGTCTGGAGGGATAATATGCCTGATCCAGATGGTTATAGAAAACTTTCAACTGTATTAAATGATAAAGGTATCCAATGGTATACATATGAAGACAAAAATACCAAACCCATTAGAGTAGTTGCTATGGGTCTACATCAAACATGCACACCAGATGAGATAATTGAAAACATAAAAAAAAAAAATTAACGAGCTTAGATGCAGCTAATATGTGTAAAACTAAAAGGAAGTCTACCGGCAAAGAAGGGAGTATAATTAATAAAATAAAGTTACCACTATTCACTCTGACCTTTCCAAACTCAGAGAAAATTGAGAACATATTCAACATTAGGAACATCTTGCGAATGGTTGTCCGAATGGAGCCATTGAAAAAGGCAACAGGGATCATACCACAATGCAAAAAAGTGTCAGGCATACAACAACACGCTAAAATACTGCAATCGTGAAATCAGATGCGTAAAATGAGCGGGAAAGCATGACACTAAAGAATGCGTGATAGATAAGAACACTCCAGCAAAATGTGCTAACTGCCTAGGAACCCATCCTGCTAGCTATATAGGGTGTGATGTAGCCAAAACACTGCAAAACATGCGAAATAGGACCAACAAAAACCAGCCAAAGAGAGCAACGAAAGAAAAAGAAATTCCGACTAAAACTGCCACTACGTTCCATAGTGCGAAAGTGGCAGAGGGATTCTCATACTCACAAGCAGCAAGACAAGGACTACTTGGGCCTACAGATCAAAATGTTGGAATTCAACAAGCTATAAAAACAATGCAAAACACATTGAATGCTATTGTCAATCGCCTTTCTAAAATAGAAGAAAATATAGAGTATCTAAACAAGAGACAAGCTAATCTTGAACAACAAGTAGGACATCAAAAAAAAATTAAGGAGATTTCTAGCCAAAAAGTTGCTTTATCTTCTGATTCTTCACTCCAAAAAAAATTAACAAAACACTAAGAATATTAACCTGGAATGCTAATGGACTTATACAGCATCTTTAAGAGCTAGAAATCTTTTTGAGTACAGAAAAAATTGATATATGCTTAATAGCAGAGTCCATTTCACTAGAAAGCCTTATGCAAAAATAAAAGGTTACTCTTGTTACCCTTTTATACATCCAGCAGAAAGAGCTAGGGGTAAAGCAACAATATTCATCAGAGAAAACATCAAACACTTCGAAGATGTCAAACTCGAAATAGAGACAATGCAAATTGTATCACTTAGCGTGCAACTAAACAATTATGAGAAGCTGCGGCTTGCTGCGATATATTGTCCACCAAGGCATCAACTTAAAAAGGATGATTACCTCTCAATGCTCAAAATGATGGGCTCAAATTTCATCATAGGAGGAGGCTTCAATGCAAAACATATGCATTGAGGTTCGAGTCTAATATCACCTACAGGTAGAGAACTGTTAGAAGCTGGACATCAAATAAACTGCAAATTTCATTCAAGTGGTATTCCTACTTACTGGCCAATGGATACAAACAAAATACCAGACGAGATTGACTTTTCATAGCCAAAGGTATTTCAGAAAACTATCCTCGGATCATTCTCCAATCATACTTACGATCAGTGAAACAATAATTGAAAAAGAAAAGCCACTAAGGTTAACAAGCGGGAAGACCAATTGGGGAAAATTCGCATTGTTAATTGAGGAAAGTATTGATCTTCAAGTCCTGAGCTGCTCATAAACAATATTCAGACCGCAGCATGGGAAAGCACTCCCCCTGCCAAAAATAAACCTCACACGAATGAAAAATTTACACAGGAAATAAGGAATCTGGTCAAAGAAAAGAGGAAAGCTCGCAAAATCTGGCATAGAAATCGAGCACCGGAGAGCAAAACTATCTTCAATCAGCTCAAAAACAAGCTGCAGAAGTTAATACAAGAAACCAAAGCGGTAAGCTCCAACAAATATTTAATAAATCTTTCTGACCGGTCAGTGTTCAACATATTATAAATATCATTAGGTTACGTTTTACGTATAATAGAAGTTCTGAACGTAACACAGTCTATATACATATTTAGCTGCACTGATGTATTGTATTAATAATATTACATATTTTTTAATGACTGACATATGAATGACAGTTAAATAGAATAAATTACTCCACTACATATTATTATTACTACTTTCGCTCCAAAATATATTGGTGCAAATCAACATCCCAAGTACCAGCACAAATATTATCAAAAAGTGGGAAGTTACTTAGTGATAGAAAAGAGAATGGATAATTTATGGGTATCTGGCCTTAATATTATGTTATTATTTAATTGTTGTTGTTTACATGACATTAAAAATGTCCGAACCAAATTTTCTATAAATTTACTCAGACATTCACCATGGGACATCGCCACTTAATTTACTAACATAAGTTCCTTTAACCGTATAATTATTCAGTGCTTATTTAGAGGTGAAATTTTTTAAAAGTCACCACCTCACCTAATAACTTATATTTGCATTGAAATCTAAATGTAGGCTAATGAAGCATACCATTTATCCCACCTGAATCTATAAAAGTAACTATTTGAATTGTCATTCCAATTGCAAAACAATAAAAATGATTTAGCATCTGTAAGTGTATATACCGCAATTGTGTACATACTCCATTGTTTAATTGTCATCCATTCCTACATACTTACATATAGGCAAAACAGTTTTTAATTAAATTCATCTTTATTTATCTTAAACGAACCGATACTAACTGTCTAACTAGCAATGTTAATTATTCTGTAAATATTATATTTTATATAATAAAATAAAAATAAAAATTATAGACAATTAAATGTCCCACATATATAAATATGTAATTTAGCAACTTCTTAAGTACCAGTTTTCTATAAACTGATGTCTAACTATTATAATGCAAGTCATTTTAATTGACAACAGTATGGAGTTTTTGTTGTTGTTGTTGTTGTCGCTGTTGTATGTTATATAGAGTCGTCGTACAGTTGTACTCATTTAATGTTATTTTTATAGAAAATTACTGATGATTTTGCTTAACTTATGGTTATTTTATTTTATATAAAGTAAATCGTCTCGAAATATCTAAAAAAAAAAAGTAATAATTTGGCTTATATACAAACCACATTTTAACCATAATGAAATAATAAAGTTACCGTGTCGCGCGGCAGTACATCTACATCAAATAATTAATTTAATTAAATGACAGACAGGTTTCCCCTCTGCGTATACGGTTTTCACCCAAAACAAAACTAATATTTTATAAACTGGAAATATTAAATTTGTCTTGTTAATTTAGTATACCAAAAAAAAAAAAATGTTAAATTAAATAATTGATTCGAGATGAATGAAAACGACGGCATTTAAACATTTATTTTTATATATATCGTCGTTCTCAATGTTCTTATTTGAATGCAGACTTAATATTTTGTGACTGGCTTAATAAAGTCAATTTAAATAAAATTAGTTGGCTTTATTTTCAATTTAAGTTAGTCTTATATTTAGGCTTCAAATTAATTGCTGCAATTGAATGCAGGGCCTTTTGGAAAAGGAAAGAAATGAATCTGGAAAAGGAAGATATAATGTTTAAATAAAAAAAAACAAAAAAAACGGGAGCTTGAGGATGCCAGCCCCATACTCAGACCAAGCAATAAGACCAATAAAACCTCTTTGATCTATTTCTATTCTAATTTTGAAATTAGATCTCCGCTTACCAGAATTTCTTCTCTTTTTTTAAAAATGCGATGAAGTAAATAGCTGCAATAATTTGAAGCTAAAAACTAGGGGACTTAGTTTAAATTGGAAAAGTTTCTGACTTTATATTCAAATAGGGTAAACTACCCAGTCTTGAGCCATGCGCAAGTGATGAGCCCCCATGAATTATTATTTGCAAATAGCTAACGTTCTATTTATTAACGTACAAATATGTCTTTAAAGGGAAATCCACTAATTATCTGTTTTCCTATTGCTGGCAGTCACATTATGTTTTATATTCAGTTGGAGTTGTGATTTCATATTAAATAGGTCGATCACGTGTGAGTTGTAAAAAAGTGAGGTTTGTTAAGAAAATCTACAAGAAAAATAATCGTTGTAATTTGAAGGAAAGTCAATAGAATTTAATTTCATTAATATAATTTATATTCGTAGTAATAATTAGTATTTGTGTAATGTAATTCTCAATTAAATATTTAATATTTAGCGTAAATATTTAGGGGTTCATTACTGGGTTTATCAAAACTGAAAGGATCAATAATGAGCTGGGA